>JBBCBC010000043.1:2318448-2923128 GCA_037126765.1 Stenogyne calaminthoides | reverse complement strand
ATATTTAATACAAATTTAATTCTTTAATTATTACTAGCATGAATTAATCATATTAATTCAAATAATAATGCAACAACATATCGCTACAAATATAATAAGCCCGTAAAACCTACGTTCTACGGGTTTTCACGTTAGCATTACCTCTCGGGATGGCGGTGACTTGTCGGACGGACTAACCAAAAGGACTTCCCAAGTATTCCCTTAGCCCTTGCTCAACTATCGATTGGAAGGACACGTAATCGAACAATTAACAAAGGAAAAAATAAATTTTGTTGCACCAACATGTGGATTGCTAATTTTTCGGCACATGGAATTGTGCTTGGGAATGAACTAATCATCCCTATTTATAGGAGAGGGTGGTCAGAAATTTTTCGATGAAAAAATCAATGTGGGAAAAACATTTCTTGAGTCACCAAGAAATCTTGAATATATCTCTTATATTCTTTTTCCATAATTAAAATATTCCACAAAAATCCACACTCCTCAAAAATATGGTATTTTCGAAAAAATTAATGTGTGCAGAATCCAAGATTTGGATCTTCTTGAATTTATGAGATATTCTTGTATTTCAAGAAATGCATATCTTCCATAATATCTTTTCAAGAAAATCAAGAAAATCTTTCTTGCCCACTATATTTTCAAAATTTAAAATTTTCTATATAGATAACCAAGTGGGAGATTTCTTGAATTTAATGAGATAATCTTGTATTCCAAGAATACTTATCTTCATTCCATAACAAAAATTCAAAGAAAATCTTTCTCCTCTTTTATCCATAAATTTAAAAATTAGAGGAAAATTAAGCAAACAATATTTATTTTATTTTAATCACCTTTTTTCGGTTAATGGACTATTTGTTGGGCTACTTGGGGGCCTTTTAGGAGAATTAAGATTAGACCTTCTAATGGATCTTGAATATCTAATATTGAGCCACAATATAATTCAAGCCCATAAATATGAATTAATCCCACTACATAATTAATATTGCACTATCCATCTTAACCCATATTACGTTGAATATGGCTCCCATCATTATTTCCCCTCAGTGTTTAACATTATCAGCTCATTAATTAATTCAAGCCACTTTGAAATAGCTTTCCATTAATTAACATCTTTTGTCCTTGGTCGAGAACAGGTTCAAAATTTTTATCCATACCGAAACTAATTCCACTTGCAAGATTTGGTATGACAAACCTTATGAACCTCCCAAGGGGCAAATCAAACAAAAGCGTTTGTACACGATTCTTCGATTAAATCTTAGCAATCACATGTGACCAATAATATTGCCCCAAGATAAAAAGTATTGAATCTCTCTCGATTAGCTACCCATGATAAGTTAAAGCAATAGTTACCAATCCCACGATCCTATTTAAGGGATGAAGGTTAAGAACAACGAACCACTTGGTCTAATTCTTCCTCGTTAGGGCCTTAAGAATTTATCCTCAGAGTCCTATTCAAATTACATCGATAATGCACTAGTGTAATCTTTGGTCAAGACAAACCAATCGGAGCCTTACACCTCAACCTTTCGCGATGGGTTGTTCATTTCCATCTAGGTTAAGAATGGCGTACTTTTTTAGTTACAAGGACTCGTTAGTTTAATCTTCTGTGATCTGGTATCACTAAATTAACTACAATGTAACATGTACGAATTATTGAACAGTTATGCAGTAAATATATGTAACATTCAATCATATTTAAAGCATCAGTGATAAATAATTTCTTTCAGTAAATAAGTCTGGAAATTCAGTTCCGATTATACAAAGTAAAAGCATACTTTCCAGTATAATCCCAACATCAACTTCCTGTTCTCCAATGTTCTTGACAGCCTGAGCCAATACCTGAAGAGGTGACTTCATTCCCACCTGAGCCTCAGACTGAGTTTCCTCGGACTCAGCTTCATCGGCCTCTTTCTCAGCAATTGTCTGAAATCTTTTCCTCTTCTGAGGTGCCAAAGTTTTCGTTTTCAGCTTCTCTCATGCCTCTCTTTTCAGCTTAAGAAGGATTTTTCCTCTTTCTTGCCTTTCTTCAACTAAGCTGGACTCAATAGCCTTCTGACGCTCTTGTCTTATTCTTCTTGTTTGAACATGAGCATGAGATGGTATGTCTTCCTCAGTTTCCTCTTCAGCGGTTTCTTCCTGAGTCGTGTCTTCCTGAGTTTCAACTGATTTTTCCTTCAACTTCCTTTGCCCTTTTTGAGATTTTTGCCTAAACATTATTCGAGTTTTGGGAAATTCATTGCTTTTGGCAAACATGTCATCCTCTTCAATACATGCTTCCAGAATGAATGCAATCTTTGAGGCATGTTGAATCTTCCCTTTGATGTTCACCACGTCACCATCCCATTTGATGTGTTTAACTTGATCACTCACCACATTGATCAAATATTGCAACCAGTTGAAATCCTTTGAGGGTGAATCCTCAATTGCAGCCATCAATCGCAACTTCGGCTTACTAACTTGTTCATGGCTCCCACTCATAAAACACTTGCTTACAATATCCAGAAGTACTCTGTACTTTGGTTGTATGTGCTTTTTGTTCAGAGTTGCCTCAAACTTGACAGCATCTATAGAAATCTTATCCAAATAATCTTGTTCTTTGCCAGCCATATACAAAGTTTGATATTTCCCCTTATTACATAACTCATAAATATCATTTAAGTTATTTGGAATTATGTAAAGCTCTAGAGTGAAATCTATCCCCTTATGCCCTTTCGACAGTTGATACATAGTAATCTTAGAACTTATGCAATTTTCTTGATCTAAATGCATGTTGGCAACAAAATTCGATTACCTCTCGGGGGTATTCTCCTTCTGGGCAAGACGAGAAATGTGAGTTTTGCCAATCGGAGCATATGTAGAGCTTCTTCTTCATAAGATGTATTGGTTGTTCCATGAAATGCCACAACATGTTCATAGTAGGGTTTGTTGTATTCGGTGAGTTTGGCAAAGATTGAGATAGTCATTTTAGAGTTTTTGAAGGATTTGAAGTGCAGGGTATTTTTCTGGAGTGATTTTGAAGACGAAGAATATGAATAATAAAGATGAAGTCTTGAAGAAGGGTATATATATAAATCCCAACAATCAATCTAGTCCGTTGGGTTAGGTTAAGAGTAGTTAATCAATGGTTGCACAATTTTCAAGGAAAAATCGGTTTATAAATGGGTAAGTGAAAGGACAGAGAGTGGGTAATAGACGCCATTTTTATCCATTATAGTGAATGTGTACAGTATTCAACCATTTGTTTTAGATCGTTTTTGACTTGCCCAAGAATTTCAAAAGTCCCATCCATTTATTTCCTCGGTGTTTTATCATTTATATCAAATGATTTAGAAAGTCGAGTTAGATAGTAAATGTAGTGGATGAAATATTAAATACTTCACACTAATTTTTGAATATCAGTCTTACTGAGTTCTGACCTTGATAAAACAATCAGTGTACTTTTGATAACTGAGCAGGTTACTGAGTTTCCCAAGACTCGGTGAGGATAACCTTATTTTTATCCTGAGTTTTTCAGTGGGACCTGAAAAATTTCATGCCTCTGAAAACATTCAATTTTTCAGATAGTTATTCACCTGGATCCAACATACCCAATTCAACTGATAGTTCCTGAAATCTTGACTCAGCTAAAGGTTTTGTCAAAATGTCAGCTCTTTGTTTATCTGTATCAATTTTCTCCATTCTGATATCCTTCTTCTCAACACGATCTCTGATGAAATGATGTATGATATCAACATGCTTACATATGGTGTGTAATAATGGATTTTGTGTAATAGCAATTGCACTATTATTATCACAAAATATAGGTACTTCATTGGCTACAATCTTATAATCCCTTAATTGTTGTCTGAGCCAAAGAATATGTGCAACTTGACTTCCTATGACCATGTATTCAAACAATCTTGATCGTTGCTCTTTTTAGTCTGTTTCTTTGAAAACCATGATATCAGTTTACTTCCAAGAAATTGATAAGTTCCTATAGTAGATTTATTGTCAATTCTACAACCACCATAATCAGCATCTGAATAACCAGTTAATTCAAGGTTATCATCAGCTGGATACCATAATCTTCTATTCACTGTGCCTTTAAGATATCTCGTGGATCTTTTTTGGCGGCTTCCATGTGACTAGCCTTTGGATTAGCTTCGTATTTGCACATATTCCAACAAAAAAAGTAATATCAGGCATACTTGTTGTGAGATAGAGTAGTGATCCAATGATCCCTCTATAATCAGTGTGGTTAACTGATTTGCCTTCAGGATCAGGATTCATTTTATAATTAGTATTCATAGGAATTCTAACTGCATTGTAATTTTGTACACCATACTTAGCAATCGGTCTCTCGGTATACTTTTGCTTGATTGATGAATATTCCTTTTCTTAGTTTGTTTCACCAAGTCCTAGAAAGAAATTCATCTCCCCATCATTGACATCTCAAACTTTCCTTTCATCGTAAGCGAAAAACTTCTCACACATATGATGATTAGGAGATACAAATATGATGTCATCCACATAAATGAACTAAGTAAAATATATTTCCCATCTTACATCTTTAACAAGGTTCTATCAACAGTTCCTTTGGTAAAATCATGATCAGTAAGAAACTGAGAAAGAGTATCATACCATGCTCTAGGTGCATGCTTTAGACCATACAAGGCTTTTCTGAGCCAGTAACTTTGGTCATTCTGACGAAATCCAGGAGGTTGTTCCACATAAACTTCTTCCTTAAGCACACCATTCAGAAATGCACTTTTCACATCCATCTGATAGACTGTGAATTTCATGTGAGCAGCATATGCAAGAAACAATCAGATGGTTTCTAGTCTTGCAACAGGTGCAAAGGTTTCATCATAATCCAAGCCTTCTTCTTGGGAATATCCCTGTGCAACTAGTTTTGCCTTGTTTCTTACAATGTTGTTGTTCTCATCTCTCTTGTTCTTGAAAATCCATTTAGTTCCAATCACATTGTGCCTCTTAGGTCTGTCCACTAGCTCCCAAACTTCATTTCTTATAAACTGATTCAGCTCTTCTTGCATAGCAGTAATCCAGAAAGAATCCTGAAGAGCTTCTTCAATCTCAGTGGGTTCCTTTTCAGATAGGAAGCAACAGAATAAAGCACTTTCACCATGGAACTTTCTTGTTCTAACACCTTCTGATATATCACCCACAATCTGACTTGAGGGATGACTATCTAACCACTTTATCCTGGATGTTCCCCCTTCAGTAGTATCCTCAACATCAGAAATATTAGGTTCGCGTAATTCATTAAACTCGAGGAACAACATAAAGGAGAAAGAGAATCATCTTCCTTGGGAAATTCCATTCAGAACATTGTCATTGACATTTGTTCCCCCTTGGTTGATAGATTCGGAGTTTGCCTCAGTTGTGACCACATCTTCATTGGCATTACATACCTGAGTCTGAACTGTGGTTTGTTCAGATTGGTCAGCTTCAGTATGTTGGCTTTCCTTCAGTGGAGAGCTATCATCTTGAGTTTCACCAGCCTGAGTATTTCCATCCTAAGCTTCTTTGTTTGAGTCTGACTCACTCCATTCATAGAACATGATGGGCTTCTTCTTTTTAGGCTCAGATGATGGTTTATCATTCTTCTTCAGACTAAGTCTGGTGATTCTCTTTGTCAGATCTCCTGGGTGATGTTCTTGTTTCATCTAAACACAAGTAGATTCATAAAAAATAACATGAGGTGTTTCTTCTACAATAAGGGTCCTACAGTTGTAAACTCTGGAGGCTTTACTGACTTCAGAATATCCTAAGAATATTCCTTCATCAGCTTTGCTATCAAAAGTTTTCAACTGATCTTTACCATTATTGTGTATGAAACACTTACAACCAAACACACGAAAGAAAGAGATAAGAGGCTTCCTTTCATTCCACAGCTCATAAGGTGTTTTTTTCCTTGATTCTTTGTAAGTATGGATCTATTCTGAGAGTAGCATGCAATGTTGATAGCTTTAGCCCAAAATCTCTTAGGAATGTCAGCTTCAGCAATCATTGTTTTTGCAGCTTCTTTCAGAGTCCTATTTCTTCTTTCAGCAACACCATTCTGTTGTGGGGTCCTTCCAGTTGATGTTTCATGAGCTATTCCATTTGCTGCACAATAATCATATATAATATGGCTTATAAATTCAGTGTCTTTATCTGATCTGATTTTGACCACACTCAGATTCTTTTCATTACTGAGTCTTTTCATTAGTTCAGACAGTTTTGTCTGAGTCTCTTTCTTACTGAATAAGAATATGACCCAAGTATATCTAGAGTAGTCATCAACTACCACAAGTGTGTATTTTCTACCATTAGTGCTCACGGGTGTTACTGGACCAAACAGATCCATATGTAATAATTGAAGTATTCTATCAGTAGATACTTCTACTTTGCTTTTGAATGATGCTCTGATTTGTTTTCCTTTCTGACAAGCATCACATACATGATCTTTACTGAATACTTCATTTGGTAACCCTTTTACAAGTGCTAATCTTATAAGTTTGTTCAGGGTTTTGAAGTTTAAGTGATTCAGCCTTTTGTGCCATAATCAACTGGTGTCAGTAGAGCTTTTTGAACCTAACCATGTATCCATAGGAGTTAATCTCCAATCAGCAAGATACACATTTCCTTTTCTAGTACCAGTTAGTAGTACTTGTTGTGAAGCATTGTCTTTCACATAACATAAGTTCTTTGAGAACTCAACACTGAATCCCTTATCACAGAATTGACTGATAGAAAACAAGTTATGCTTTAAACCAGAAACATATGATACACCATGGATATGAACAGAATCAATTTTAAGAGTTCCATATCCTTCAGTCTGTCCTTTGGAATTATCTCCAAAAGTAATCTGAGGGCCTTTTTGCTCAACATAGTTAGTGCGTAATTGTTTGTATCCTGTCATGTGCCTTGAACATCCACTGTTCAGATACCATGCAGCAGGAGCCATTTCACTTCCACTCATCAGGGCTATGTTGTCTTCATTCAGCTCAGTGCCCTTTTTCTTTACCTGAAAAACAGATCAGGCCTTAGGTACCCATTTAGTGTAGGGTCCTACCAGGTTAGCTGTACCTTTTGGAACCCAAATCTGTCTCACAACTCTAATTACTTAAGAGTGGCTCATTTATCTTCCATAAACATCTACATACACATTCACCACCCTAGGTGCCTTGGCAGTACCCTGTGTATGAATGTCAGCCTCAGCACGAACATGAGCCTTAGAGTTCTTATTGGGTTCAGGCCTCTTGTTCCAATGCTTTGGCTTTGGTGCAGCTGGTCTATGTCTCTGCTGACTTGGGTTCAGAAAACCTTTACCCTTAGGCAAGTGGGGTTTAGGTTGCCTGTCACTACAGGAAATTCGAGAAATCGCGACGAAAAAATTCGTCACTGAAACATAATTTTTTGTCACAATTGATAATTTGTGATGAATTTTTTTGTGGCATAGATCGTCATTTATAGTGCGTGGTATTATGAAAATGTGACGGTATATTAATTCGTCGTGAAAAGGGCATCATTTGGTGACAAAAAAGGCCATCGTCCCTATATGTTTCCATCTATTGTGACGCATAAATTGTCACTTTAGGCATCAAAAATTCGTAGCTTAATATGGCATTTCGTCACTAAAGTTCAACTTTACGTGACAATATAAATAATTGTCACAAAAAGGTTACTTTAGTGACGTTAATTTTGTCACAATTAGCTTGGTTATTTCGTCGCATTTTCTATATTCGTCAAGAAAGAGTTGTTATTTGGTGACTAAATATTGATTGTCGTTATATGTATACATATAAAATGACGATAAAATTTGTCACTAAATAGTATGATTTAGTCACAAAATTTATATTGTCGCAAAATGATGTGGAAATTGTGACGAATTATTTTTGTCACTATAATGTATTATTTAATGACGAAAATAATAATCATCACTAGAAGTTTAGATTTGGTGACAATATATTGTTCGTCATATTTGACATTTTCTCGTCATGAAAGAATTGCAAAAAAATTACAAAAAAATGATCGTGGTTATATATAGATATAATGACAAGTGAATTTCGTCATAAAAAATTGAACTTTAGTGACGAAATATTCATCGTCGTTAAAGATGTACAAGTGGTGACAAAATATTTTTTGTCATTAAAAAATATTATTCAGTGACGATGATGATAATCGTCACTAAAGAAACTGATATAGTAACAACATATATCTTCATGATTAATTAACATACCGTGACTATTATTTTGTCATAAAAATGATACATATTGTGACGCATTTATTTCATCGTGAAATAATTACTTTTATTATCAATTTATTTGAATTTTTATATATATTAAATCAGTAATAATACTAAATAATAAATATTACAACAAAAACTAAATTAATTAAAGATAAAAAAAATAATTTGCATTAACAAAAACCTCCTTCAAACAATAGAAACCAAACAACAATCTTTGTTATGAAAACTACATGAAACAATAAACAAAACAAAAAAAAAACAATGTCTTAGATGTCTTCAAAAATAATTTCTATGCACTTCAAACGACGAATCTGAAATATTCTCCTCCTTAGATATCACCTATAAAAAAAATATCATAATAGATGAATTTATAAGAAAGCATAACTCCGTAAAGTATCAAGAAAACGATAATCAAAATCTAAGATTGAGTAAATGATTTAGCATTCAAATCCAAGGCATTAGGGATCAAAAAAGTAGCATGGTTGGGTTCAAAAACCATCCCCAAATTCAGACTAGAAGCACCATTAGCAGGTTTCATACTCAATGCACTAGAATTAAAGTTTTCAATATATGCAGCATTCTGCAAACCAGAAGTATGTATATATTGTTTCTATCCAACATGGAGTAAACACTCTCAGTTAACTCTGGTGAAGCACAGTTTTTTTCCTTTCTTCGGATTGTTAATCAAGATTTGTCATAAAAAATCTCAAAGACAAAGAAGTTTTTTTCGCACTTAAAGTCAATTAAATATATGAACCTGCTCCCCACAACAAAAAACAAAGGAAAGAATACTAATAAAGATAGCCAAAAAGATAGAGAGCTTTTCACAAGCTTTCTTACTTAAAAATTGCATTTGTTCCTGCATTCTATGAGCTATTATAAGCTAATCTTCAAAAAAAATCACCAAAAGGTTCAACAATCATTTTTTTTAAAAGTTTGTTCTGATATCAGCTTTTTTCACCTAAAGTATTAGTTCAGATACTATTAGAATCAGTTCTGGAAGTATTCAAGTAGTATCTGAACTAATACTTTTAGGTGAAAAAAATACTTTTTATAAAAGCTGATACTCTAACAAACTTCTATTAATCATTACATCAATCGAACTAAAATGCATCATTTTCCGCTTTTAAAACATAGAGTATAGACGCAATTCTCACTCATGTGGGGGATTGTTGGAAATTGGGTTTTGATAGATGTTCAAACACCCATGTTTGACAAAATTATTGAGGACTTAAACGTTAATTTTCAAAAAATTAAATGTGATAAGATCGATCTACTCGCGGAGTAGATGATCGTGGTATATTAAATATCTCAAAACCGAATTTTGGTGAGTGAGAAATTAATTTGGAAAGTTGAAAGGTCACAACATCTTTGTAAGGAGAATTATAATGGGTAGAGGAAGACTTGTGTAGTATTCTATCCCACATAGGAAACTTACAAGGAAAGCGCCTTGTATATGTAAAGAAGTATGTTCATATTCTTCATAAAGGTGCATGGGGACCCTAACCATGGACCACACGTGCACGCTCGCACCTCGCCCCACCCGAGCCCGCACCCGGGATCGGGTTCTTGGTTCTTGGCAATTGGGCTTTGGGGCTCATCTATCTTTTTAGAGATCCAAAACTCTAAAAGGCCCAATTACTTTTTTGGACCCATCCGTTGTTGGGTCGGCCCAACAGAAGTGAACATATCCGTGTGCAAAGTCGGACTCGGTCTGTGCTTATTCAGAATTCGGACATGTTTTCCTCAACCGCTTCAGTAGTGGGTCTTCTATATATTTGTGTTTCCTCCTTTCATTCTGAATCACTTTTTTTTACTGATGCAAGCTCTCTGCTCTCTGAATCGTTCGCCCTAAAATCTTTCAGCTCATATTACGATTTCGTTCGTCAATAATTTTATTTCAGTGGTGCTACTGGAATAAAATCGTAAATCATTTTACCTTTGGGGATATATACGCATGATCCTGTGAGCACTATCCAGGGCGTATTTTGTCTTGCGGGGAAAATGATTTGTCCTTGACTCGGTTGTGTTTTGTTTATCCGTTTACATTTCCATTCGCTATTGCAGTATTGCTAACAGTAACAACACCGCTCTATGATATTCGAACTCATATGTTAATGAGGAATATGCTGGATAGATTTGATAACGAAAAGAAAAGGCACCTTCTCATGTTAGATGATGAAATGTTATATAAGTTGTGAAACATCGAACTCTATTAATTCGGCATGAACTTTTCTTATAAATTAGGTAATAAAATAATTAACCGTTTTACACTTTTACTAGACACAATCTTACAAGATGGTATCTTGAATCAAACAAGGATTCATACAAAACACTCTCTCCGTTTTGCAGTAAGTGTCATTTTAACTTTTTTAGTAAAATTAAGAAGTACATGCATGTAATGATAAATTTATCCTTATTTAATGAATGTTCTTTTTACCAACTTCCTTGATATTTGTTTACCATAAAAAATTTTATTTTACACATCTCAAGTCTCAACAATTGAAATTCCCACATCATCCAATTAGGAGTATTTTCTAAATTTAAAGTAAGAGCAAACTTGATATAAATAATACCAAAAAAGCTAAAAAAATATTTAATATTGAATAAAAAAGAAAAGTTAAAAGAACACTTATTTTAAAATGGGGGGAGTATATAGCCTAGCTAGTGAAATGAACTTGTCTTTCTTGGATGTTTATGAAAGATTGTAAGCAGAATATATATATATGTATCCATAATTTTATTCCAAAAGATGATTTCCAAATTCCACCTAAATTGCAAGAAATCATGCCTCCCACTTTCATATATTATATACATCGCAATAAGATAAGTTGTCAAAGATGCCAAACCCGTCAACCAAAGAGATGGATGCACAACCATTCCATTTGACAACATGGGTCCCATAATACCCTAAACTACAATCCCACAAATTAATTAATCTCGCGATGACTATGTTTTGCACGTCTACATTCATCCATTAAGTCCATATCATTAGGGGTGAAAATGGATCGGATATTTCCCGACCGATCCGGAGCCGTATTCGGTCGGTATCGAATTCGATATAAAAAACTAGTATCCGGATGGATACGGATTCGGATATGGATATTTGACTTCGGATTCGGAATCGTATTCGGAATACATAATATCCGACCGTATTCGAGTTTTCCAATATTTTATCGAATATTATCCGGATAATAAATCCGGATATAAATCCGGATATCCGGATTTTTAAATTTTTTTTTTTTTTTTTTTATCTGTCAAAGTTAGATGTTAGTTGTTAGTAGTTAGTACACCAAGCACACAAATACTCCACGAAATTGACAATCCACCTTATAACTCCCATAACTCCAAATTTGTTCCTAGAGGGAATCGAACCTGGGTCTCCCACTCAAATGAGGAGCCCAATGGCCAAGTGGGCTAAGCCACCTGGTTAATATATTTTATTTTATATTTTATACTAATATATATATAATATAATATTAGTACTTAATACTTATGTAATTTTATTAAGAAAATAGTCGGAAACTAAATAATTCAGCCGCACTTAGGTGTTATGTTGTGCTGGAGTGGTGATGGTTACGAGGAATATAGCTTTTAGTTTCATATTATTAGCAGTAGATATAATTTTTATAATTTGCATTAGAACTTCTATGAAATATTGCATAGGTAGTTTTTTTTTATGTGTTTCAATCACATTTTGATGATTTTCGTTTGAAATATATTATCCGATTATAGTTATTCGAATCCGCCCCGGATTCGTCCGATATCCGTCCCGTATCCGTATACCGAATATTCCGAATTCGTATCCGAATCCGGCTTTTCCGTATCCGACTCCAAATTCAAGAAAAAAATATAGTTTAGGATACGGCATAAGCATTATCCGTCTGTATCCGATCCGTTTTCACCCCTACATATCATACCTATACAATTCATGTGGATACTACCGGTATAAAAAATAAGAGTGGGTATCATATGTATTCATGTGCACCATGCATTCATAGTGCATTTTAGAATCATACAACTTGTTATATTGAAAAATGCAATTTATTTATACTAAATCGTGTAATTATTTTCTCATATTAATAATTACACGATTCAGTATAAATAAATTGTATCTTTCAGTATAGGAAACTTACAAGGAAAGTGCCTTGTATATGTAAAGAAGTATGTTCATATTCTTCATAAAGGTGCATGGGGACCCTAACCATGGACCACACGCGCACGCTCGCACCTCGCCCCACCCGAGCCCGCACCCGGGATCGGGTTCTTGGTTCTTGGCAATTGGGCTTTGGGGCTCATCTATCTTTTTAGAGATCCAAAACTCTAAAAGGCCCAATTACTTTTTTGGACCCATCCGTTGTTGGGTCGGCCCAACAGAAGTGAACATATCTGTGTGCAAAGTCGGACTCGGTCTGTGCTTATTCAGAATTCGGACGCGTTTTCCTCAACCGCTTCAGTAGTGGGTCTTCCGTCTATATATTTGTGTTTCCTCCTTTCATTCTGAATCACTTTTTTACTGATGCAAGCTCTCTGCTCTCTGAATCGTTCGCCCTAAAATCTTTCAGCTCATATTACGATTTCGTTCGTCAATAATTTTATTTCAGTGGTGCTACTGGAATAAAATCGTAAATCATTTTACCTTTGGGGATATATACGAATGATCCTGTGAGCACTATCCAGGGCGTATTTTGTCTTGCGGGGAAAATGATTTGTCCTTGACTCGGTTGTGTTTTGTTTATCCGTTTACATTTCCATTCGCTATTGCAGTATTGCTAACAGTAACAACACCGCTCTATGATATTCGAACTCATATGTTAATGAGGAATATGCTGGATAGATTTGATAACGAAAAGAAAAGGCACCTTCTCATGTTAGATGATGAAATGTTATATAAGTTGTGAAACATCGAACTCTATTAATTCGGCATGAACTTTTCTTATAAATTAGGTAATAAAATAATTAACCGTTTTACACTTTTACTAGACACAATCTTACAAGATGGTATCTTGAATCAAACAAGGATTCATACAAAACACTCTCTCCGTTTTGCAGTAAGTGTCATTTTAACTTTTTTAGTAAAATTAAGAAGTACATGCATGTAATGATAAATTTATCCTTATTTAATGAATGTTCTTTTTACCAACTTCCTTGATATTTGTTTACCATAAAAAATTTTATTTTACACATCTCAAGTCTCAACAATTGAAATTCCCACATCATCCAATTAGGGAGTATTTTCTAAATTTAAAGTAAGAGCAAACTTGATATAAATAATACCAAAAAAGCTAAAAAAATATTTAATATTGAATAAAAAAGAAAAGTTAAAAGAACACTTATTTTAAAATGGGGGGAGTATATAGCCTAGCTAGTGAAATGAACTTGTCTTTCTTGGATGTTTATGAAAGATTGTAAGCAGAATATATATATATGTATCCATAATTTTATTCCAAAAGATGATTTCCAAATTCCACCTAAATTGCAAGAAATCATGCCTCCCACTTTCATATATTATATACATCGCAATAAGATAAGTTGTCAAAGATGCCAAACCCATCAACCAAAGAGATGGATGCACAACCATTCCATTTGACAACATGGGTCCCATAATACCCTAAACTACAATCCCACAAATTAATTAATCTCGCGATGACTATGTTTTGCACGTCTACATTCATCCATTAAGTCCATATCATTAGGGGTGAAAATGGATCGGATATTTCCCGACCGATCCGGAGCCGTATTCGGTCGGTATCGAATTCGATATAAAAAACTAGTATCCCGATGGATACGGATTCGGATATGGATATTTGACTTCGGATTCTGAATCGTATTCTGAATACATAATATCCGACCGTATTCGAGTTTTCCAATATTTTATCGAATATTATCCGGATAATAAATCCGGATATAAATCCGGATATCCGGATTTTTAAATTTTTTTTTTTTTTTTTTATCTGTCAAAGTTAGATGTTAGTTGTTAGTAGTTAGTACACCAAGCACACAAATACTCCACAAAATTGACAATCCACTTTATAACTCCCATAACTCCAAATTTGTTCCTAGAGGGAATCGAACATGGGTCTCCCACTCAAATGAGGAGCTCAATGGCCAGGTGGGCTAAGCCACCTGGTTAATATTTTTTATTTTTTATTTTATACTAATATATATATATATATATATATATATATATATATATATAATAATATAATATTAGTACTTAATACTTATGTAATTTTATTAAGAAAATAGTAGGAAACTAAATAATTCAGCCGCACTTAGGCGTTATGTTGTGCTGGAGTGGTGATGGTTACGAGGGATATAGCTTTTAGTTTCATATTATTAGCAGTAGATATAATTTTTATAATTTGCATTAGAACTTCTATGAAATATTGCATAGGTAGTTTTTTTTTATGTGTTTCAATCACATTTTGATGATTTTCGTTTGAAATATATTATCCGATTATAGTTATTCGAATCCGGCCCGGATTCGTCCGATATCCGTCCCGTATCCGTATACCGAATATTCCGAATTCGTATCCGAATCCGGCTTTTCCGTATCCGACTCCAAATTCAAGAAAAAAATATAGTTTAGGATACGGCATAAGCATTATCCGTCCGTATCCGATCCGTTTTCACCCCTACATATCATACCTATACAATTCATGTGGATACTACCGGTATAAAAAATAAGAGTGGGTATCATATGTATTCATGTGCATCATACATTCATAGTGCATTTTAGAATCATACAACTTGTTATATTGAAAAATGCAATTTATTTATACTAAATCGTGTAATTATTTTCTCATATTAATAATTACACGATTCAGTATAAATAAATTGTATCTTTCAGTATAGGAAACTTACAAGGAAAGTGCCTTGTATATGTAAAGAAGTATGTTCATATTCTTCATAAAGGTGCATGGGGACCCTAACCATGGACCACACGCGCACGCTCGCACCTCGCCCCACCCGAGCCCACGCTCGGGATCGGGTTCTTGGTTCTTGGCAATTGGGCTTTGGAGCTCATCTATCTTTTTAGAGATCCAAAACTCTAAAAGGCCCAATTACTTTTTTGGAACCATCCGATGTTGGGTCGGCCCAACAGAAGTGAACATATCTGTGTGCAAAGTCGGACTCGGTTTGTGCTTATTCAGAATTCTGACACGTTTTCCTCAACCGCTTCAGTAGTAGGTCTTCCGTCTATATATTTGTGTTTCCTCATTTCATTCTGAATCACTTTTTTACTGATGCAAGCTCTCTGCTCTCTGAAACGTTCGCCCTAAAATCTTTCAGCTCATATTACGATTTCGTTCGTCAATAATTTTATTTCAGTGGTGCTACTGGAATAAAATCGTAAATCATTTTACCTTTGGGGATATATACGCATGATCCTGTGAGCACTATCCAGGGCGTATTTTATCTTGCGGGGAAAATGATTTTTCCTTGACTCGGTTGTGTTTTGTTTATCCGTTTACATTTCCATTCGCTATTGCAGTATTGCTAACAGTAACAACACCGCTCTATGATATTCGAACTCATATGTTAATGAGGAATATGTTGGATAGATTTGATAACGAAAAGAAAAGGCACCTTCTCATGTTAGATGATGAAATGTTATATAAGTTGTGAAACATCGAACTCTATTAATTCGGCATGAACTTTTCTTATAAATTAGGTAATAAAATAATTAACCGTTTTACACTTTTACTAGACACAATCTTACAAGATGGTATCTTGAATCAAACAAGGATTCATACAAAACACTCTATCCGTTTTGCAGTAAGTGTCATTTTAACTTTTTTAGTAAAATTAAGAAGTACATGCATGTAATGATAAATTTATCCTTATTTAATGAATGTTCTTTTTACCAACTTCCTTAATATTTGCTTACCATAAAAAATTTTATTTTACACATCTCAAGTCTCAACAATTGAAATTCCCACATCATCGAATTAGGAGTATTTTCTAAATTTAAAGTAAGAGCAAATTTGATATAAATAATACAAAAAAAAGCTAAAAAATATTTAATATTGAATAAAAAAGAAAAGTTAAAAGAACACTTATTTTAAAATGGGGGAGTATATAGTCTAGCTAGTGAAATGAACTTGTCTTTCTTGGATGTTTATGAAAGATTGTAAGCAGAATATATATATAGGTACCCATAATTTTATTCCAAAAGATGATTTCCAAATTCCACCTAAATTGCAAGAAATCATGCCTCCCACTTTCATATATTATATACATCGCAATAAGATAAGTTGTCAAAGATGCCAAACCCGTCAACCAAAGAGATGGATGCACAACCATTCCATTTGACAACATGGGTCCCATAATACCCTAAACTACAATCCCACAAAATAATTAATCTCGCGATGACTATGTTTTGCACGTCTACATTCATCCATTAAGTACATATCATTAGGGTAAAAATGGATCGAATATTTCCCGATCGATCCGGAGCCGTATTCGGTCGGTATCGAATTCGGTATAAAAAACTAGTATCCGGACGGATACGGATTCGAATACGGATAGTTGACTTCGAATTCGGAATCGGATTCGGAATACATAATATCCGATCGTATTCGAGTTTTCCAATATTTTATCGGATAATAAATCCGGATATCCGGATTTTTTAATTTTTTTATTTTATTTTTTTTTATTGGTCAAAGTTAGATGTTAGTTGTTAGTAGTTAGTACACCAAGCACACAAATACTCCACAAAATTGACAATCCACTTTATAACTCCCATAACTCCAAATTTGTTCCTAGAGGGAATCGAACATGGGTCTCCCACTCAAATGAGGAGCTCAATGGCCAGGTGGGCTAAGCCACCTGGTTAATATTTTTTATTTTTTATTTTATACTAATATATATATATATATATATATATATATATATATATATAATAATATAATATTAGTACTTAATACTTATGTAATTTTATTAAGAAAATAGTCGGAAACTAAATAATTCAGCCGCACTTAGGCGTTATGTTGTGCTGGAGTGGTGATGGTTACGAGGGATATAGCTTTTAGTTTCATATTATTAGAAGTAGATATAATTTTTATAATTTGCATTAGAACTTCTATGAAATATTGCATACGTAGTTTTTTTTTATGTCTTTCAATCACATTTTGATGATTTTCGTTTGAAATATATTATCCGATTATAGTTATTCGAATCCGGCCCGGATTCGTCCGATATCCGTCCCGTATCCGTATACCGAATATTCCGAATTCGTATCCGAATCCGGCTTTTCCGTATCCGACTCCAAATTCAAGAAAAAAATATAGTTTAGGATACGGCATAAGCATTATCCGTCCGTATCTGATCCGTTTTCACCCCTACATATCATACCTATACAATTCATGTGGATACTACCGGTATAAAAAATAAGAGTGGGTATCATATGTATTCATGTGCATCATACATTCATAGTGCATTTTAGAATCATACAACTTGTTATATTGAAAAATGCAATTTATTTACACTAAATCGTGTAATTATTTTCTCATATTAATAATTGCACGATTCAGTATAAATAAATTGTATCTTTCAATATAACAAATTGCATAATTTTAAAATGAATTATGAATGCAAATACATCTTGTGCATAAAGACTTCGCAAAAAATGAAAGGATTAAAATTCTATTTAGCAGTTAAAATTTCGTTTCTTACATTCAACACTACACCAGTACTGTACTGCGTACTTCCTCGCAAATAGAACAACCACTTTATGTATAGGCACCAAATTAAATCCAACAAGAGAATAAAATAAAAATATATTTTATTTGAATCATCTCAAAAGTCACGTGTGTTCATGATAGATCAAAACGTATCAATTAATGTATCTATGATTACTTGAACATTTATCTTATTTAGACGTCTCAATATTATTTAAATATTTTTAAAATAGAAACAAACATAATATTAATACACTCACAACACCCTTATTTTATTACATTCAAACTCACTAAAACCTATTTTACTTGGTTTGCGTGTCATTTTTAGTGTTCAAGTCCTCATGGGACGGAGGGAGTACTTGAATAAATTATGGGTTCGTCTCTAATTATTTATAACAATTTCACACTATAAATAAATATTCAAAGAATGCGATCATCATATTATTGTTATTACTTCATTGAATACAATACTTATTATTAACATTATTTACAACTATTGAAAATAAATAACTTTAATTTCATAATTAAATATAAATAATATCTAATATTTATTTAAAACTATTTATTTCAATAATAATTTAATCTAATTATTCTAATAATATAATTACGGTAATATGTTCTATTATCATATGAAAATTTGTATAAGTAAATAAATTTTTTCAATGAATTAATATGAACTTGACAAATAATTTTGTGTTGGTCCCGTGAAAAACCATGTAATGCATATAAAACAGGGGTGAGGGAATAATGATTCTAATTTTTTTTTAAACGATGTGTTATGCTTATAACCAAATGCATATGGCAAGTAAGAACATAAAGCAGTAAAGAACACGCGATTTTATAGTGGTTCGGAGTCCAACTCTTACATCCACTCTTCCCTTCACGGGGCACCAACTAAACCAACAGATATTTATGGAGCTCTCACTCAACGGGACTTATCTCCCTCACGGGATCGCCTATACATGTTTAATGAGTTCTCACTCTCTCGGGACTTATCTCCCTCACGGGATTGCCTATTAACTACCTTACTTAACCACTAATTATCTCTCAAGAAAGGGTTTGGGTTAAGATTTGTTGTTGTTCCAACTGGAAATCTATCCTAGTATTTATGTAGCCTAAAGCTAGAGGATAAGATTTCTATGCTAAGAACAATGGGATGAACACTTAGAAAGATTCTTCAAATTTGTGTTCTTCGTGCGGAAATTGCTATGGCTTGAGCTTGATGATAATTTATGTGTCTTCACTATGAAGATTGACCCCATGTTTATAGACCTCGAAATCAAATAGTTGTTGGAGAGCAATTTGAATTTCAGGCTATATTTGGTAGAAATGCAGGCTTGATGTGACGTGCTTCAGGAACGGCATGGCCGAAAGCATGTATGTTTGTCCTTTCTAGCCGTTTGACTATGCAACGCCAAATCCCACATTTTCAGCTCCGTTCATACGTGTCTTGATCTCATTGGTTAATAGGTACACTTGTTCAGTGTTTGTTATACCAACTAAGGTTGACATTCTTCTTGTCTGATACGTATGATCTGGTGCACAAAACAGTTGTCACCTGGTGTGAGCTGACCTGATAGGATAAAACTGATCAGTCTACCTGATAGAGTCTTCTGATGCAAGTTGTTTTAGCTCAACTAGCAGACTCGACTGATGTAGGTCTTCTGGTCTTGATCTTCTGGTAGTCATCTGATCTTCAGGTCTTCTGAACTTGAGCTTCATGTCTTCACCTGATTATCTGACTAACTGATCTTCTGATCTGATCTTCTTCAAGATTTGACTTACATATTGAGTTCCCTCTCAATATGTGACCTATCTATTACATCAGTTGTTCTATGCAATAATTATCAACTGGTCATTCTAACCTGATATCTAGATCATCAGTCAGCTAACAGGTCTGACTGGTCCTATTACAGGTGTGTTGGAACTTTCATCAAAACTCTAAATTTCCCAACAATTTCCCCATTTTTGTTGAAACCAAAACATTTGAGAAACCAACAACAGTTGATAATATTATAAAACAATAAAGAGCAAATAATCAGAAGACAATGAGAGTTTGTCTTAGAATCAGTAAAATAAACTTTTCATTTAACAGAATTGTCGTTACAAGTTTCATCTGAAAAGTTTTTTTTTATATTTAAAGTGCAACTGATCCTAAGCTATCTTCTGATCTTCAAACTCTTGGAATATATCCCTCCGGCATTTCTCATTGACCTTGTGGAACGTTGAATATCCGGTATAATTTCCATTTGACATCATTGATCTGTTGTGGATCAGTTATGTGTGATTTACTCAGGATGTCAAAATAAAATCTTTGAAAAGCCAATATGTCGAATGAGCCATCCTCCTTTTTCGTGTAGTCCATCACTTCATAATCTTGATGGGCGATTCTTACATTTATCTTCATGGCCTCATTCTCCAGATACTTCAGGAAATCTGGATGCTTGTTCTCCAACCAGTTCAGAAATTCTTCATCTGGTGATTCTTCTTTCGGCACCAGATCCAGAACAAACGCATCCAAGAGCCATTCACCTCTGATCTTATTCCATTCTTCGAATTTGTCAGCATGTGCAGCAGATTTTGGAATAAAATCATCAATTCTTGCTGCCAGCTGAGGTTCTGCTCCAGATTTTTCGGCTTGACCTTTCCTTACCCTCGAGGTGTATTTCTTCCTCAGCCCTTCTACCTCGGCCATTTTCTCAGCTTTCCTCTCTTCTTCACTCAAGCGAGCTTCTTCAGCAATCTGCTCCTTAGAGAGTTTTTCTGCCATTTCTTTATCAGATTGTATCTGACTTGCTGTGCTCCTTGTGACTCTCTTTGCTTGAGTGGCAGGTTCAGATTTTGAGGTTCCAGCTCCTTCGGCCAATTTTCTTGCCTTTGACTTTTCCATCTTTTTTGAAACTTCATTTGCAAAAAGATCAAGATGGTCTAGTCGTTGTCCATAAGTTTCAACTGTCTTAATAAGATCTTCTGTAGTCTTTATAAAATCAGTTGGTTTCTCAACCTGGCATTCCCCCTTTTTGGTTTGATCAAAAAGAGCATTGAGGTGGGAAGTCAGGGAGCCAAAACTGACAGAGATGGCTTTGTTCAGATCAGAAGCATTCAATCCTTGTGTCTGAGCAGTTATATCTTGAATTTTTTAGATCAACTCGGATTTTGCAGCTTCGACGGCAGTGGAGAAGGTAAGAATTAGCTTGTCAAGTTTCTCTTCCGTCTTTTCTAGCTTTTCTGTGATCAAGAGTAGTGAGACCTGTTGTTGATCAACCTGGGCTATTTTTTCATCATAAACCTTTTTGAACTCGCCAGTCAGATTGGTCAACGACTGCGTGTACTGATTCTTCAGAGCTTTAATCTGGGAGATGGCAAACTCTCTTTGATCTTTCAGTTCACGCAAGAAGGCTTGTCTCTGATCATTAATGGTATTGCTAACTGAGTTAGTCAATACCCCCTCAACCTCTTCTTTGAGCAGATCTTTGAAGCACGATCTGATCTCTCGCAGCTGATCAGTGGTGATATGCGTAGCAGGAAGTTCTGAGTGGGCCACCAGATCAGCAACAGTTGTTTGTGCCTCCAGTGGTTAGTCATGAACTGTATCACCAATACCACCTTCATTGGCAGCTCCGGCATCTTTCATGGGAGCATCTTCCTGTGGAGCTTCTTCATCTGACTCTAGATCAACCCTTTCAAATTTGCCCAATTTCTTGTTGATCAGGGCTTTGACTGCCTCAGCAGAAATCAACTCAGCTGGTGAACCAACCTGAGCAGACTTTTTCATATCAAAGTCATAGTTAGCAAATTCATCAGCACCTCCCATCTGTTCAATTATGACCATGAAATCCGAGAAGTTCTTCATTCTGAGATCTCTCCAAGTCAGGATCTCCAGAATATCTTCCCTGATATTCGGATGAGCTTCCAATTCTGGATACAAATCATCGATCACTCGTTCAATTTTCATCCTTGCCAACTTCCCAGTAATGGTTTTCGATGATCTAGATTTGGGAATCGACTGTTAAGTTTGGACAGGTGGTTGTGTTGAAGAAGTTTCTAGTGGTGGGAGATCAGTGGGCTGATGGCTGGTGAGCTTAGTTTGATCTGGTTCCACAACCGGTGACTTGGCATGCTCGCTTATTGGAGAAGAAGAGGGAATCATTCGCTCAGTAACTAGAGATCTAATGGGTGTTTGAGCATAGGACTGAGGAGAAGGTGATCTCGCCCTTTCCTTTTCGTGGTCTCCTCCTGATTGCTCCAGAGAGCTTTCCACCAGAGAGGCAAGCCTCTCAGATTTTTCGGCAGACAATTTATGTGCAGCAGGTTGATCTGCTGCTTCTTCTTCTTCTGACTCATCTTCTAAGAAAAGAGTCATGGGGGCCTGCTTCACCTTTTTGGACTTCTTCAATGGGTCCTTTGTCAGTAACCGCTTCCTCTTAGAAGGATTTGCAGATGCAGCTTCCTTACTTTTTCCCTTCCTGACTGTCATTTTCATATCATCATCAGCAGGACCAAAGATGACAGTCGTGGTAGTGAGGAAGGCCTTGTACATTTTCAGCCCCTCCTGGCTCCACTGAGCAGCTGGTAGTTTGTCTCTCAGAATGACTGCTACCTTGTTGAGATTACTGATCCTCTTCCTCAAAAAGACCTGCCTCTATTCATTTACCCCAAACTTCGCCTGTTCTTGTAGCATAATAGCCTTGAGGAATCCTGCCCAGTTGATGTTTGTGGCTCCATCCACAATTGATGTCATACAATGCATATTGACAGCAGTCAGGCCATCAGGACTGAAAGAAATTCCCATGATTGTTTTTGACAGAATGTCAAAGAGCAAGCGAAACTTCCTCTTAAGCATAGGCCTGACAAAATTGGCAGTGTGCTTTTAATCTGCCTCCCTGAACAGTTGGTCTCTAATCTGCTAGTCTTCATTCTCCCTGTAATGAGCAGGAGAGATTTTCTCTTTTGGCAGATTGAATAGGCGGGTGATATCTGCATTAGAGACCTTGATAGCTTCACCATTGACAGATGAAGCAAGTTCATCGCCAGGGGATACCACCTCCAAGTTCCTCAAAAACTCCAGTGCTTCATATTGCATCACTGGATTTGAGTGGGCTGCGCAGTATTGCTCGAGTCCACATCTCCTCAACAGATGTTCCACCTCCATGGACTCCGAGTCTCGAGTAACCCCGAAAATGACATATTTATCCTCGACGATTTGATTCGCCAAACTTGCATAATTGCACATAATTTTGCCCATACCATGAGTAACCATCTATAACAAAAGAAACCTGTGTAAGTTTTGTGCAAAAACATAAAACATATCACATATTTGATTTTCCAGATGAATAATCGAGTGTTCTATTCCTTGTCATAACCACACAGATTCCAAAAATTTGAGAAGGCATAACAAAGGGTAAATATACAGATATTTGTAACCTTTATGAGCAAATGACCTTAAGGAATTAACTTCAACAAATAAACACTAATTACCAGATTCTGATTTGTAATTTTGAAATATGAATCGCGATAAGCTTTGAAATGCAAAGTGTATTTGAGAAATTTGCAGAGTGTAAATCGCAAGAATTTTTTAGAAGTGTAATTTGGAAGGGTTTTGACGAAGCCTATATAAAGGAAAGGAGGGAAAATCGTGACCGAAAAGCCAAGGGTTTGAAAAGAATGAACGATTTAGATTAAGCGGTTTTAACAAATAAATTGATCGTGCGGTCAGGATTTGCACGCGCGATTTCCCTTTGTATTTTAAAAACTCAATTAATGGCAATTAATACATATTCCCCATGTCTACATTAAATGCTTTTCAAGGTACACGTCATAAAAGGTGTATGCACAGTAAAAGCAGATAAGAACAGATAATTGCATATTGTAAATAGAAAGGCATAAAAATATAAATCGTGTCGGTTGATGATGTTATGTCGATCAATACCATTGAATTCCCGACCGATTTACGGTTGACCTTAGTTTCTGCCTAGACCTGAGTATTTCCCAACAATGTCCCACTTTATCTGATCCGGTTTCTTCTGATCTTATCTGATCAGTTCCCCCTTCATCTGATATCTGATTTCTGATCAGTCCTTTACTGATTTTTCTGATCAGTTGAGATACCTTACTCAACTGATCCTTCTTATCTGATTAATCTCTTTTAACCAACTGGTCCTGGAGACCAGTCCACCAAATATTTCTGGTGCACTTTCTCCTAAGTCCAGAAGTTCGAGCTCATTACATAGTTCTCTGAATCTGACTTCAGCTAGTGGTTTGGTTAAGATATCGACTCTACCTTGCTCGGTATGGATCTTTTCCATTCTGATGTTCTTCTTTTCCACATGATCTCTTAAGAAATGATGTCTGACATCCACATGCTTGCATCTTGTATGTAAAACATGATTCTGAGTGATTGCAATAGCACTATTACTATCACAGAATATAGGCACATTCGTAGTTACAATGTTATAATCCCTCAGCTGCTGACTAAGCCAGAGCAGTTGGGAACAACAACTTCCTGCAGCCATATATTCTTCTTCAGTAGTAGATGTGGCAACAGATGTCTGCTTTTTTGAGAACCAAGAGATCAGTTTGCTTCCTAAGAACTGACATGTACCTGAGGTTGATTTTTTGTCTATTGTACAACATCCATAATCAGAATCAGAATACCCACTAAGCTCTAGATTATCATCTGATGGGTAGAATAAGCCAAGATTTATTGTCCCCTTCAGATACTTAAGAATCCGCTTAGCTGCTTCCAGGTGGCTTTGCATTAGATTCGCTTCAAATCAACACATACACCTACTTTGAAATGTTATATCCGGGTCTGGCGGTCGGTATAGTAGAGATCCAATGAGAGCCCTATATTCTTTCTGATTAGTTTTCTGACCATTCTCATCTGGATCCATCTTGAATCCAGTCATCATAGGAATTTTGGCTTCCTTACTGTTCTGAATTCCAAACTTAGCCAACAAATTCCTAGTGTACTTTGCCTGACAGATGAATATCCCTTCTGTACTTTGCTTAACTTGTAGACCTAGAAAGTAATTCATCTGACCCATCATGGACATTTCAAATTTCCCTTGCATCAGTTTGCTGAATCTTTAACATAGGCTCTTGTTGGGAGATCTGAAGATGATGTCGTCCACATAGATCTGAACCATCAGAATATCTTCTCCATCTTCTATTCTGAATAAGGTTCTATCTATTACTCCTTTAGTGAATCCACTGTTTATCAAGAACTGAGATAGTGAATCACCAGGCTCGAGGAGCTTGTTTTAGGCCATAAAGAGCTTTTCTTAAACGGTACACCTGGTTGCCCTTTTCAAAGCCAGGAGGTTGTTCAACATAAACTTCCTCAGCTAGTACCCCTTTTAAGAATGCACTCTTTACATCCATCTGATACACAATGAACCCTCTGTGGGCATCATATGCCAAAAACAGCTGAATGGCTTCCAGGCGAGCGACTGGAGCAAAGGTCTCATCATAATCAATTCCTTCTGATTGTGAATACCCCTTAGCAACAAATCTTGTCTTATTTCTGGTTATGACAGTATTATCATCTCTCTTGTTCTTGAATACCCACTTGGTGCCTATCACATCTTGATGAGTTGGTCTGTCCACCAGTTTCCAAACCTGATTCCTTTCGAACTGCTCTAGTTCCTCTTGCATGGCTAGGATCCAGCTAGCATCTTGTAGAGCTTCTTCTATGGTGGTTGGTTCCTTCAAAGACAGATAACAACAATACATGGCACTTTCATCAACCTGATGTCTAGTTTGGACTCGGGCATTCGGATTGCCAATTATCAGATCAGTAGGATGGTCAATTAACCAAGTCCTTCTTTTCTGAAGTATATCAGTTTGGATATTATCATCATCATCTGATATTGAGTCACTAGTGGTTGGGAGTGGTGCAGTAATAGGATCCACTTGACATGGACAAGTCTCAGCTGATGTTGGAATCATCATATGCTGATGTCTGTCCATAGGAACATCAGGTGTTCCCCCTGAACCAGATGGTGCAGTTGATATTGTCTCAGCTGTACCAGCTTCTTCATCGACAGTTGTGCGTACCTTTGGGTCTGATTGACCTGGTGAATCAGTAAGATCAAGTTTTGGAACATACACAGTTATGTGATCTTTGATACTTAACTGATCCATTTTATGTGCATCAAGTACCGATTGATCTGGTACTGCTTGTTCTGAGGCAGATTTCTCTTGTTCAGAAGATGTCTCATCAAAGACCACATGAGGTGTTTCTTCCACAACTAGGGTTCGTCTGTTGAACACCCTGAAAGCCTTGCTGGTTGAGGAATATCCTAAGAATATACCCTCATCTGACTTGGCTTCAAAGGTTTTCAACTAGCTCTTCCCATTGTTGTGTATGAAACACTTGCACCCAAAAACATGGAAGTAAGAAACACGAGGTTTTCTGCCCTTCCACAGTTCGTAAGGTGTTTTAAAGTGAATCTTAGTCAGAGAACATATGTTCTGAGTGTGACATGCTGTGTTGATAGCTTCTGCCCAGAAACATTTTGGAGTTGCATGTTCAGCTAACATTGTGCGAGCAGCTTCTTTGAGTGTTCTATTTCTCCGTTCTGCTACTCCATTCTGTTGTGGTGTTCTTGCAGCTGATGTTTCATATTGTATTCCAAACTTAGTGCAAAAGTCAGTAATAAAGGAGTTCAGAAATTATGTACCTTTATCGGATCTGATTTTCACAATACTGACACACTTCTCATTTTGTAATTTCTTGAGTAGATCGGGTATCTTTGTTGTTGTCTCATTCTTCTTCTACAAGAATACGACCCAGGTAAACTTGGAATAATCATCCACGATTACCAAAGTGTCTCCCTCACGGGATCGCCTATAGATGTTTAATGAGTTCTCACTCTCTCGGGACTTATCTCCCTCACGGGATTGCCTATTAACTACCTTACTTAACCACTAATTCTCTCTCAAGAAAGGATTTGGGTTTGGTGTTATTTCCAACTAGATGAGATTTTCCCTTACATTGTTTTAGCCTTTAAGCTAAGGTTGGAAAAATTTCTCTAAGCTTATGATATGACATTTTTGCTTAGATATAATGAAGAACACTCTTGGGTAAATCTGGATATTTAATGCTCTGTGTTCTTGAATGGAGATGTTTGAATATTTGGCTTTAATCTTCACTTTGCAGCATCCTCCATTATCTTCTTTTGAAGATAGTGCAATGTATTATAGTGTGGATTTGAATATTATATTCAAATCCATACTAATAATCTTCCAAAACTTTTTTTGTCGCTTTTCAGACCGTAGTTTGCGAACTTTTACGCCACATCCATATATATGTTGTTTATCTTCTTATTGGTCACCGCTTTTGTGTGTCTAATCTGATCCGATTAGCCTGTCAGATTACTGCTCATCTCTTCCGACTCCGTCAGCCCGATCTTCATTGTGAGATTTCGTCCGCCAACTGGGTCCGCGATTTCCGTCTCAGACTGTCCGTGATCACCGCGATCAAGATCGTGACTGGCCCAAAGATATCGATATAAATGATGCGATCTGATCATAGCCTCAAAGATAAAGAGTCGATTGCGATAAAGAGATCAAGACATCGGGTCAGCCGACAAGATGTCACGACAAGAAGTCACCAGACAAAGAAAGTTAGATTCGCACATCGACGCTTTTGCACAAAGAGTTTAGTTTCGACAAAGAGGTTCAATTCTCGCGACAGAGGTCAGATCTACAACATATCAGTTCCTGCACGCGAGACTGCCTCTGTGACATCAGATCGGTTCTGCGGCTGCGATTTAGTGTTCGCGGCTGATTCGGTTTACGCACGGCCCGGTGGATCTGCGCATCGGATCGGTTATGCCTGCGATTCGGTTTACGCACGGTCGGATCACGCATCGGTCGGTTTACGCAGCAAATCTTATATGTTTAGTTGACACGTAGTCGGTTCACGCCGCAGCCCGGTCGGTTTAACACTACGGCCGAGGTCTGCTGTCGGATCAATTTACGCCTGGCCGATTCGGTTTACTGCCGCAATGGTCTGATACTTAGCCGGATATGTTCACCTTGCAATGAACCCGATTCTGCACATCGGTCGGTTTGCGCGCGGCCTTTAGTGTTACCTGGCTGATTCGGTTTACGCCTGACAATTCAGTTTCTGCACAGCATGTCAGATTTGCACAGCTGATCAGTTCATGCACTGGCGGAATCCCGGTTCTGCCGGCCGGTCGGTTTTTTGCCTGGCAGTCCGGTTTCTGCACATGGTCAGTTCTGCACAACAGATAACTCGGAACTCATCCTACTTCATCGATCTTGATCGGCCTCGTCTGCGACCTCGTCGATCTCGATCATCTTAAATGTCGATTTCGGGGAGTTTCCCCTTAACTTGTTCTCTCGTTCCCCCTCAACTTGTTATCTGTAGATTAGCTTAAATAACACAAGTTGATAATGTTTTGGCATAATTCATCAAAACTAAAATATCCCAACATTTTGTGTGTAAATTGCATTGTGCAACTCAAGTGTATATTTAAAAGATGTAACTTGTTTGTTTATTTAATTTAAGATTGCAAACTAAAAGTGATATACGTACTGTTGATGTTTAATTATGGAGAGTATTGTATGCACAACTTTTACCGCACATCATTATTATTATTATTGGTAATGATCAATACTTTACAATTAAAATATTAATCCTTACTAACAATATCAATAGTGGTGTATGGTGAAAGTGGTGCACAATCATAATTATGACACTTATTTTTGTATTCATAGTACAAACATATGAAAGTAAGTTAATGATCATTTATAAATAAATATTTGCATGAAATAAGAATAAATGCGACTTGAATTTTAATTAAATAATTACTCCCTCCGTCTCAATTATATAGATTTGTTTGACTTTTCACACAGATTAAGAAATTATATTGAAAAAGTAAATTAAACAAGCAAAATTTTTATTATATCACTATATAATGATTGTTATAGTTTCCAGCATAATTAACACATAAGGTTATATTACTAAATTAATTAGAAAAGGTTACTTTATTTAGAATTTCCATTTATATCGATGTTTGATTTTGGATTAGCGATTTTGATACTTGCCTTTACCGTTATCAAGGATCTAATCGTAGCTGGAACTGATATGGCTTCAAGCACGGTAGAATGGGCAATGACAGAACTATTACGACATCCAGAGAAAATGTCAAGAGTTAGAGATGAAATCGGAGAAATTGGACAAATTCATGAATCAGACATCCCAAGACTCCCATATTTGAAAGCAGTGGTTAAAGAGACATTTAGGCTGCATCCAGCTGCCCCGTTCTTAGTACCTCACAAGGCTAAATCTGATGTTGAAATAAACGGTTACGTAGTGCCTAAAAATGCACAAATTCTTGTCAACGTGTGGGCTAGTGGCAGAGATCCTGACATCTGGTCGAACGCAGATTTGTTCATGCCAGAGTGCTTCTTGAATGATAACGATCACATTGATTATAGAGGTAAAGATTTTGAGCTAATTCCGTTTGGAGCGGGGAGGAGAATTTGTCCTGGATTGCCGTTGGCGTATAGAATGGTGCACCTCATACTTGCAACATTGGTAGGGAATTTTGGGTGGAAACTCGAAGAAGGGAAGAAATCAGAAGAATTAGATATGGATGAGAAGTTTGGAATAAGTCTACAAAAGGCCATACCTCTTATGGTTGTTCCAACCAAATTGAGTGTTTTTAAATAAGGTTGCTTGTACAAACATATGGCTGAAAATAAGTTGGTCTAAGTGATGTCCAATAGAATTAATGGTACTCTATTTTAAGTTTAAATTTGAATATTTCTGCGAATGAACATGAGCGACATGTATTTTGTTTTTCTGTTGAAACTGTTGAGGGAAATTAAATAAACGAATTAATTTCGCACCTCTCTACAAGTTCAGACTTTTAGATGAGACGGAATACTTTCATGGTATCAGAGCCTCTGACTTAGCCCAGATCCTGGGTTCGATTCCCGTGGAAACACTAATCTTATTAAAGTTTAAAGCATTTTGAGAAAGATTTTTGACACTTTCTTGTGATTGTTTTTCATGAAATTGATCAAAATTCATCAATTAATCAAAGAGATTAAATTCGAAGATAAAATTACAGATCGTCCTGAAATTTTGATTGTGTTTAATTTTAATCCGGTACATTTTGACTTTTGTAATGTTGATCCATTAGATGCCAATTTTGATCCTTTTTAACTGGAATATTAAATTGTTCACCTAGTGTACGATTGATAATGTTTAATAAAATTGAATCATAATAACGTTCAATAAAAATAGTTAATAATGTTCAGTGAAAATAACTAATACTGTTCAGTGAAGGTAACTAATACTACTCAGTGAACCTCAACTTCAATTTTACATTCCGGAGAATTCGTAATTCTGATTTGTAATTTCGTTGTTCAAACAACAACAACGACTTCAATCTTCATGCATGGATATTTATACACATTCAATCATTACATATTTTCAATCGTATGGATATGTACCGTCATTATCAAGGCCCGGATATCGTCAATACTTCCTCCAGGCCTGTATCAGTTTCTGGTCATTGGCAACATCCTAGACTTCGGGCCCAAACTTCACCAATCACTCGCCAAACTATCTCCACAAAATATGGGCCCCTAATATCACTCAAGCTAGGTAGAATATGAACGATATGAGCACATTTCATGCACGATCCATGCATGCACATACCGTGCAAATTTTGAACGTGTGTGATCTCTACGTGCACATCGTACAAATTTCGTGCATGATTTGTATGTGCATGTTTCATGCACAGTTCGCAGGTGAACATTTCGTGTTTGTTTTAATAAATTAGTAACTAAACATATACAATGCATTTTAATATGTAGAAAATAAAAAATATCAATTAGTAAATAGGATTTACGTTGTTTTAATAAATACTTTATTTTGTTAATAAAATTAAATTAATGAGCTTATGTTCAATTATTATATTAAAAATTTATTACATATACATGTTATATACGAGTACTTAAAGTAGGCCCTACACTTCAATTGGTTGAAACACTTATCTTAAAGTTTAAAGCATTTTGAGAAAAGATTTTTGACACTTTCTGATGCAGATGAGAATACTTTGACATTCATGAAGAAGTTTGAAAGTCGTCTATTAATTAATTCATATTTAAATCAATTTATAGATTTTAGATCCTTTTATTTGTTAGTTATTTAATATTGTATGTTCGTATGTCGTGTTAGATTAGTATAAATAGATCATTTCATATATTGTAATGGGAAGATTTGAATGAAATAGAAATTATATTGGGTTTTATCCCTTCTTCGTGTGTTAATCGTTGTCCTTTCGGTATTCATAATAAATCAACAGAATTAAAGGTTAATCGCGTTTTGATATTCATCCGGGTATTCAAATAATCAACGGATAATACTCGTATATGCTTCCGCAATCTACATTATCACTTTCTTGTGATTGTTTTTCATGAAATGAATCAAAATTTATCAATTAATTAGAGAGATGAATTCAGAGATACAATCAATGATCGTCCTGTAATTTTGGTTGTGTCCAATTTTAGCTCTGCAAATTTGGTCTTTTCTATGTCAATTTTGGCCCTTTTAACTGGAAAATTCAATTGTTCACCTAGTACACAATTGTTAATGCTGAATGAAGGTTTGTTCGGTGAAAACAACCAATGTTGATCAATTAATACAATTCAATAAAAATAATTAATACTATTAAATGAAAATAACTAATATTGTTCAATGAAAACGGCGCCCGCCATAATGAGAAAAATGCAGAGGAAGGTAGATTTGGATAAAAAAGAAAGGTGTGAAGAAGAATGGATAACTATTGTGCGAGATGGAGCTAGCTATTTACATTGAGATTCATGTGGGTCCCACCTATAAAATTTCCTTCAACCATCATTCATTTGGAACTTTGCAAGGATAACCTCTTCATTCAGAACTCAAACAAAAACTTCAATTGTCATGCATATGGATATTTATACACTTGCACTCATCATATCCTCCTTCGTGTGTATATGCACCCTCACTATCAGGGCCCGAACATCATCGAAACTTCCTCCAGGCCCGTTTCAGCTCCCGATCATAGGCAACATCCTCCATCTCGGGCCCAAACCCCACATCTCACTCGCCAAGCTATCCACAAAATACGGGCCCGTGATATCTCTCAAGCTAGGAAGCATAACAACAATCGTCGTCTCATCGCCCGAAGAAGCAAAAATATTTCTGAACGAGCACGATTTATCGTTCTGTGACAGGGCAGTCCCCGGCGCAGTACGGGTTCTTGATCATGATAAATTCTCCGTGGGATGGCTCCCCGCGGATAATCGGTGGCGAAAGCTCAGAAAAATATGCCAAGAGGAAATGTTTTCGGTTTCTAAATTGGATGCCAGCGAGGGTCTGAGAACAGAGAAGCTGCAGAAGCTCTGTTTTTATGTGAAAGAATGCTCTGAAATGGGCCGGGCCGTGGATATAGGAGAGGCTGCATTTACGACTGTGTCGAATCTGATTTCGGCCTCTCTGTTTTCGGTTGAGTTCGCGCAGTTTGATACGGATTCCGCGCATGAGATGAAGGGTGTGGTAAGGGGGGTTGTGGAATGTTTAGGCAGGGGAAATTTGGGTGATTATTTTCCTATCTTGAAGTGCATTGATCCTCAGGGGATTTTGAAGCTGACGAAGGTTTATTTCGACAGGATATTCGCGATTTTTGATGGGATAATAGATGACAAGTTGAAATCTAGGGGTGAGAATAAGGATTTCATGGATACTTTGATTGAAATTAGTCGAAGGGGTGAAGGCGAATTGACCCGAAACGAGATTAATCATCTGTTTCTGGTGAGTTTAGTGTTGCAATTTGATGTTTTTTGTTGTTTATGAGTTTATGTTTCGATTTATGTAGGAGTAATATGTACTTGGGTGCAGACAACTAATATTGTTTAGTGAAAACAACTGATACTGAACAACTAATACCTTTTAGTTGGACAACTAATACCTTTTGGTAGGACAACTAATACTATTTAGAAATGCACTTGAGTTATATGTTGCATGCAGGCTGCAGCTAATAGATGTTGGATATTTATTTTGGTTTTGTGTTGGCGGCTTTGATTCTTGAGTTTACTGTTATCTAGGATCTTCTAGTAGCTGGGACTGATACGACTTCAAGCACGGTGGAATGGGCAATGACAGAACTATTACGACACCCCGAGAAAATGTCGAGAATTAGAGATGAAATCGGAGAAATTGGACAAATTCATGAATCGGACATTCCAAGACTTCCGTATTTGAAAGAGGTGGTGAAAGAAACATTAAGGCTTCATCCAGCCGCCCCTTTTTTACTACCACACAAGGCTAAATCTGACGTTGAAATAAACGGCTACTTAGTGCCTAAAAATGCACAAATTCTTGTTAACGTGTGGGCGAGTGGTAGAGATTCTAGCATCTGGTCAAATGCAGATTTATTCATGCCTGAGCGGTTCTTGAATGGTAATGATCACATAGATTATAGAGGTAATGATTTTGAACTCATTCCGTTTAGAGCGGGGAGGAGAATTTGTCCTGGATTGCCATTGGCGTATAGAATGGTGCACCTTATGCTTGCAACATTGGTAGGGAATTTTTGATGGAAACTCGAAAAAGGGAAGAAATCAGAAGTATTAGATATGGATGAGAAGTTTGGAGTTACTCTACAAAAGACCATACCTCTTATGGCTGTTCCAACCAAATTGTGAGTTTTAACACTTTGCAAAATAAGGTTGCTTGTTGTATGTATTATATATATGGATGTAATAAGTTGATCAACTGATGAACAATAGAATAGTACTCAATTTTGAAGGACTTGCATTTTTGTTTGTGTATTGTTCAAATGATTGAAACACTTATCTTTTAAAGTTTAAATCAAGGCAAGTTTGAGCAAACATTCATGACACTTTCTTGTGATTCTTTTTTTTTAAATGGATCAAAATTCGTCAATTAGTTAAGTGTGATAAATTCAAATTGGACAGTGCATAAGTAGTCATATAAGTCAGATAAACTCAACATGTTAAGAAGAAGGGACACACTTATGTGAGACGGTCTCACAATGAGACTGAACATAATTTGGGCATTGTCGCTTTAACATTTTGGAAGGGTGGTGCTGATTTGGACTAAGTTGTATCCCATCTTATGCATGAGATCGTCTCATACGATTTTTTGTCTAATAGAAATAAACAACTTATAAATGAGTCAAAACCAAGGGTACATCACTGTTCCTTGATAGTAGTACTACCTCCGTCCCGGAACACTTTGTACAGTTATTGTTCCGCTCGTGTTTTAACGAGCGAGTTTTTATCACTATTTGAAATGATAAAGTAATTTTAAAAAATGCGTATGACAGAGGAGGATAAAGACTATCATACCCCACCTTAAAAGTCACTTTATTATTTCAAATAATAATAAACAACTAACACGCAAAAATCTGACAAAAAGAAGTGTCTTCAAAGTTTTCTGTACAGGGACTGAGGAGATGATACAAAAAAACTTACGATTGAAATTGAATACGAGTGGAGCTAGTAGGGTCAAAAGTAGCCCCACAATATTGAGACATTTGAGCATGACAGAAATAAAATAAAATTAGTAATAATAATGTTATAAACATTGCAGACACCAACTAATATGTACATTCATATAGTTATGAGAAAATTAAATAAATAAATATTACACGTAAGGATGCCTATAAAAAGACGTAGTGTGTAGATATTTTACAATTCAAATTTGCTACAACTACTCGAATCTGAGGTAAACTATTGTCCCATGTTCACTAATTTATGCCATTTTTTTCTTCTTGTTTCAGTAGTAATACTAAATGCCTATCTAGAGATTTTTCTTTATTTGGGTCCACTGATCTTGATTCTTGACCATGCGTTTAATGGGGGACACGGAATATTCTTCTTATTTTTGGTTTCTCATGTTTGGTTATCTTTCTTGTTCTGTGATGTAAAAGACACTACATCAAATGTAAACTTTTTAAAAAAAAAAAAAAGAAACAAAGCTAAGTGCAAGATGTGCACGTGCACCTATCGATTAAACCATCCATAAAAATCGGAGGTCCTACCTAACAATGAGAACTCTCAAATGGACACTTTTATCATGGACTTTTGTGTACATAATTTGTTTTGATATTCAACGTAGGATTAATAGCAACTTGTAATCGGTACTTTTGTCATTTTTACGAACTGAAATTTATATTATTTATTAAAACATAATGCAATATGTACTGATAAAAATTGACAGATTCCAATTCCGATTTTTTTTTTTTTTCGAAATTTTTCTATCGAATTTCTTCAATTTGATGTTTGCTAAAATATTTTTTTACATTATGATATATTACTATATATCATTTGTAGGTTATGTCTAGCCGAAAAGTTTTATAAAAAATGAGTCTGGGTTGTAACCGATAACTTTTTACTAGTACAAATTGAATTTTATTTTTAAAAATAATACAGATTTAAAATTTAAATTTATAAAAAACACAATAGTATAAATTGCAATGTGTAATTAACGCTTGAGCATATGATATAATGGACTCTATGTTATGAAATCGTGTCATTTAATAGAAATTTATGAATAAGTTTTAAGAAACGTAATATATGTTAAATAAAACACTTTTATATGTTTTTGTGATATTTTTTAAATTTAAGTATCACAACATCTCATACAAACTTTTGTGAAGATTCAATCATGATTCTAAAGTACATATCAAATTAACCTAAGCCATGATGAACTTTCAATCACATAACCTCACAAATATCATTATGATATATGAAGTTCAAATTCACCATCCAAGTTTTCAATCGTCACTAAAAAATTAGTACCTGAAAATTGCAATTTATTAAACAAGTGAAAATTTCTTTAAAAAATGTGTTTCAAGTTCAACTCCAATGCATGCCACATATTTACAAATGATATAATTTCATACATTGTGTTTGATAAATTAAAATACGCAGAGCAGAAGGCCTCAAAATTCAAAAGATTTGAATTGATACTGTAACAGCCCTGTTTACCCCACAAAAACTTAAAAAAACCATAACGTTTACAGTTGTAAAAAGGCCATAATCTATATAGTCTACAAAAAGTCTACAAACCCAGGCATATGAAATGAGATGCTCATCCCCAGAACCTGCTTATCAACCCCTTCTTTTCCTTCTTCATCTTGTTCTCCAGTGACGGGAACTCGATTAAATCATATGCAAGATCACGAACGATTGGATTACGCGGAACAGCTAGGAATGCAGGCGGGAAGGCTTCGATGCGTGGGATCGACCTTGTGGTGGGGTCACCTACAGCTGATTCGTACTCATCTAGTATCTCCATGAGCAATTTTCCAGCAGGCTGCAATGGATGAAACAAGGGCTACATTAAAATTATAAGCAATATAGTCTTAAAATTTTGGTTCCTCTCTATTTTTGGCATAAAGTAGAGGAGAGAGAAAAGATGAAGTGGGTTAAAAACTTAAAATGGAACAAAGTGGCCCCATTGTGTCACGTCTTGAGAAATTTATGGAAAAGGAACGTACAGGAATCATTTCCAGGAAGACAAATACTTCTATGCACCAGTTGCACCGTGCAAGTCTCAAGTGCATTTTTTAAATGGTATTAGTTGTTTTACTAAAATGTATTAGTTGGTCAGTATAAGTTGTTTTCACTGAACAATATTAGTTGTACACCAATTGCATGGTGCAACTGGTGCACCCAAGTGTTACTCTTCCAGGAAAATATGTTTATCAGCCCATTGTAATTCCTTTATCGATAGACTCAGAGCAAATTTCTATTACTAGAAGTTCAATGATTTTTTAACACATTTTACGAAGTAGGTTCAACACAACACAAGTGAAAAAAGAGATCTTAAAACCAATTTCATGGAAAAGAAAAGCAGAAACAACATAATTTACCTTCTTATTATTTCCTGTTAGTGAGATATTTGAAATCTGGTTAGAAAGTTTTTCTGGAGCTTTCTCCTCCTCCATAATTCCAGTTGCGTGTTCTATGCAAATGTTGGATCGACATTCATTGTAAAGCGTTGTCAACTCATTGATAGCAACCTGTTATACATCATGATACCAGTTTAGAAATCAAAAGGAAGGCTTTACATTGGGTGAAGCTTACTTAATTCAAGCACATTGCAAAGGAAACATAGGTTGAAATGAATTATGCTACAGTCAACAGAAAGTCTCATATTTCAATAACCTGATATTTACATAGCAAGTGGCAACCTTATAATTAGAGAAAAATATTTAGTTAAATTAAAAGGAATCTATTTGGAACTCTGCACAAAGCAAGTAAAAGAAGTGTCTTAAAAAAGAAAGTGAATAGGATTGCACCTGATCAGCATGGGTTGAGCTCTTAAGCTTCTTAACAGCATTCTCAACTAAAGAGCGAGTTTTGGAGTACAAAACATATGCTTCCGGCCTTTTTCCAGCCAAGCTGTATGATTTCGCCAAGTAAAAGCACCTATAGGAAATTGAAGAAGGTGTTCAGAATGTTAAAGAGGCAATTTAGAATCAAAGGTGTCCAAAGCTAAAATTATGGACAGAGAAATCATCTAGGTACTTATTGATTTTACCATGTACGGAAACTGGAAAAAGAAAAAATTAATTTGATAAAATGAATCAAGACAATTCGTAAATTACCTCTTAAGCAATGGATAGTCTAACTAGACGATGAAAAGTTTAGTGACCTACAAATTTCTTAAGTGCAACAAAACAAAGGGCAGGCAGCAATATGCTCATTACGATTTACGAACTGGTGTATCTTTTTACTTTACAAGGGAGACATCACAACAAATTTGGAACAGTATATTGCTGAACAAAGAAGAATCTTAAACAAAATGTAAGATACAAGAGACAAACCTTTCTGCTCGGAAAACTAAACTTTTCAGTTCACATTGCTCACTAAAGGCCACTTCTTCGGGTTTTCTGTCTCTGCCTGAACTAACCAGATCGGAAAGGTCAGCAGCATTCTGTATGAAAAAGAAGTTACTTTAGCGTTGCTATTGTCATTAATACAGCGAACTTATATATTAGCCTTTTCGTAGTTAACATTAATATGCAGGTTAATGTAAATAGAAAAATAGTACCAGGAGCTGGGTACTAACCTGTAGCAGGAGATCATATAAACGGACAAGCTCTTCAGGCTTTGTGACTTTTTCATTTTTGTCATCACGAACTTTACTAAGTTTACTCTTTGCCAAACGCACCAGTAACTGATTACGTTCAATGGTTCTCTCTCCTAGGACAGCACCAATAGCTTTATCAAGGCCACTCAGGTCATCCTTCATGCTTTCAGAATTACCTGTGTTAGCCTAAAACACTCAAAAAACACCTGAATCAGACTCAACAAAACAACCCTGATTAATGTTTTAAAATTTGTCTCCTACTACAAATACATTAATCAGAAAAACTTCAGAGCAGCCCTCACCAAGTCATTTCGTATGCAGCTCCTAGCTTCATTATAAGCAGCAAAAATTTTGTCAAATATGGCCAATTTTTTCTCTGCAGGCACTGAATCTGCTGTGGGACCATTAACATCTTTCTCCAGTTCCTGAGCTGATAAATTATGGTCATGCACATAAAGAGTTTGAGATTTGGTAAATGGTAAGTTGAATAATAAATGCATTTAAAATTGAAGCAGGAACAGAAATATAGAATCCAACTATATCAGGGAAGCAGCGACGCAGAAATGGTAAACATATATGATAAACAAGTCTCAAATTTGTACAGAGGGTTCCAATCAGCTTCAATATCTACCTTAGCCCATGCTAAATGGAAGAAGGAAGTTGCAAAAATACTAGATTGGCCAATTAGCTATAGAAAATATGCAAGGATAAATGTAATAGCAGCTAAGTCTTGGATATCCAACAATAATAACCAGTAGCAATAGAATCACATGATGATTAAGTTTCTCAACCAGAAAGACATGTGACCTGCTATATTTCTGTCAATGATCTAAAACCAAATCAAGGAATTATAACAGGTCCTAGAGTGGTCATATGATATTCAGAGTCGTAGTACATAAGCCTTTAGATTATAGACCTCCATTCTGATATTGTGGATCTCCCTAATTGTTAATATATTATGTTTATATGGAGACGCAAAATCACCATTATGATTCTTTATGCAAAACTATTTTCTAATGCTACCATAAATAATCACCACCACCCAGGAAAATAAAGGGAAACAAGAAAAGACAAAATAATAATAATAATAATAATATTAATAATAAACCACAAAAGAATGCCTGTACTCTGAGCAATGGTACTCATGCATCTGAAAGAAATCAACCTTTAAGGATGGAGACCCGGGTCTTTGCATTTGAAATTGGAAATCTATGACCAAGCCAATTAAATTCATTCATTGATGCAGCCTGTTGAGATCGAGCCTCTGCCATGACAGCCTGGAGATGAAAACAAATCAAAATAAGTCTTAAAGAAAAAAATTCTACTGCTAACAACTAGAAAGATGGCTTGCAAAAGACAAGGCACTCTATTTTGCAAGAAATTATTTGCAAACTAAATACATCATAAACTTCCTACTTGATGAAAATAAATTCACCTCCAGCTTAGCTCTGAAAAGGTCCAGAGCAGGTCCTTCCATTTCTCCTACGTGGAGTAGTTCAGAAGTTTGTAGATTTGACTCGCCAATTTTGTGCAAGCAATATCTTATACTAGGCTCAAGTTCCTCAACCCGCTCCCGGCATAAAACTTGGTTTTCTAGATCTCCATACTTCCCGAGTTCCTCATAAACAGCCCTATCAAATCAAAGAAGCAAGCTAGCATCAAACATCTCCAAATGATGGCAATTATAGCATTTCTTGAACAGTTAAAAATATGCAAAGAGAAGGTACAAGAGAATAAAAGGAAAAGAACAGATGATAACAGGTTTAACTTGACAAAAGAATAAGAATAACAATTACTTATTTTATTTTCTGTATAAAGAAACTCCTAGGAGATAAAATTGTACCTGGCACTTTTGAAGCACTTAAGTGCAACGTCCCAGTTTTCATCTTTTTCAAATAGCAAACTCCCTTTCATGTAAGAGGCATAAGCCTGGATATTAGAGGATAAATATTCTACATAAGAAATAAAACATTTTACAAGTCCAAAAAGTGACAAAGATATACCAATTTTGTTTTTTGAATCAAGCTGAAAAGAAAACTATAAAATAATTTAAGGCATAAATTTGAACAAAAATCAATGAGAAATGATTTCTAGAAGAAATCATGATAGAGGCAAGTCAAGCCTCCCCATCTCAACTCCAACTTGTTAAAAAATTGACACTCTGGAAACAAATTATGGCCGGACCTCAATCTGCCATAACTGGTCAAGTGGCAATAAATTAATGTGACTAGTCATGTTTTCCAATATGACAACAACTTGAATTATTTCCATACGATTTTATTGTAAACTGTTCTTGACACTGCTCCTAACCCCATAATAACAACATTATAAGGGTCTGATTGGTAGGCCCTTATATTCTTCCACAAATTTAGTCATCATTGGTACACCTATAACTAACCCCCGAATTAATGTCTTCACTGTTCACTTCAATGTAAATAATACCACCTCGGAGGTGGTATTATTTTAGAGGGACTTCTACAGTAACATTTATTCCAATTTTACCCTTATTCTTCCTTCTTCCCTTCATATTCCTTCTCCCAGAATAATTCTTCCCTTCATCTTCCTTCTCCTTTCCTTCTTCCCTTCATCTTCCTCATATTTAAGCTGGCATAACCCACCTCCTTCTTCCTTCATCTTCCAATTCTTGCAAAGATACCGTTTCCAAGCACCGTTCTCCGCCTAACCCACTTCCTTCTCCTCCGCCCATCCACCTCCTTCTCCGCCGCTTCCACTTCTTCTTCTGTCAATCGGCGGCGACGACGATGGCTCCACCGCTTTTCGACGAACCCCCACTCTTCCAACCCCAAACAATTCCAACCCCTGCGTTCCTCAAACCCCAGCCTCCCTTTCTTCTCCGACGTCAACTCTGCCGCCGCATCCACCTCCTTCTCCGCAACCCCCAGTTCCCCTCTACCATCGGAAGCTGCTCCACCGCTTTCGAGGACGAACCCACAGAAGAGAAGGGCGTTCCAATAAAGAGTGCACCCAAATCAAATCAAATGAAATCATAACATTCATTGATTCATCCCTCCTCTCCTCTCCAATAAATTGAATAAACTCTGCGATGCCCATTTGTTGCCCTAATTTCAATTTCCCCACCCAATTTCACCTTCCCCAACTCTGGAATTACAGTGCTCCTCGTCGCAATTTGGGGATTTTCAACTCAAACTTTGCTTCTAATTTAGCTAACTACCAGTATGTTAATCGTATGGAGTTGATTATTAGCCATTAGTAAATTACTCGTATGTATCAATCTGGGTTTTTGATAATATGGGGTTTGCGTTGATAATGGTTTGAGCAATGATTTGGGTTAGCACTTTTATTGATATATTGGTGGAGTAAATTTTGATGATATACAATTACAATGTTGATGATATTTTGAAATTGGAAGGGTGTGTTGAAGATGATGATGGTGTGCTATGGAAGATGAAGGAAAAAGTAGTAGTTTGTTAATGTTTTCAATTTTTTATTTTATTTTATTCACTTTTAATACATCATACCAATCAACTTACAATATTTTACATCCACTTTTTAATGTTGACTACCAATCAGTTTTGTAGGAGTTCATCTCATTAAATTAGTCTAGACATTAATATTGTAGGAATTTCCATCATGGCTACCAATCGGGCCCTAACTCCACAAGCCTATTAAATTTTGTAAGAAGATGTTGAAATGGAAAAAAAAAATTGTTTGTTACAAGATCTTTTCACATCTAACTGAAACCTTTTATAGAACAATGATCCAACAATATTGCGATAATTTAGGCAGAAAAGTAAAGTAATTCAAAAACATTAAACTATTTATCATTCTAAACAGTAATATGTTAACCGAACAACACAACCTTATATTCCCTCCGTCCAGCTATAACTTTCCCATTTCTTTTGGGTGTTTCAATTAAGGAATAATAATAAAATATAAAAATGAAGGGTAGTTTTGGGTATTGGGATTGAGGAAAAAGGTATGTGGAGTAATGAGTGACATTTTTTGTAATATCGTGTGAAAAGTGAGGATAAAAATTATGAATTGTGGAATTACTTTTTCTATTTATGGAAGGGGAAACTTATAGTGGGATGGACTAAAAAGGAAAGTGAGAAACTTATAGTGAGAAGGAGGGAGTATTATTTATCCAGATTAAAATAAAGTATCAAAAAGCAAAATTAGCAGCCAAGCAAAAAATGTGATTCACACCTCAGCTTCCAGAGATGTTCTCGAATCTCCCTTGAAGGCACACAACTCTTGGAAGTGGCTAGCCCATTTTACTGCCTTCCTTAGCCTGCCAATGAGGTAGCTCCTCTGGCGTGCATTTGGGCCATCTGGTAAGGTCTTCTTTTCCATTGCATGACTCCATGCTCTTTCAGCAGTATAAAGAAGTACATGAAGAAACCTAGATTGGATTTGAGGAGCATCAGCCAATTAAAGGAAAATTGATAGTTTCAAATAATAAAACTATAATAAAAGACAGGAATCCAAAGACTTCAGATTTTTTTTATTATTCTTTAAGCCTCACTCAGAACATAATTAAGCTGATCAACAACTGTTTGTTTCTGAACAGGAATTTGGTCATACATCACTCATAGACCAGAAGTTATAGTAGGCTGTAAATATAGACCACACTAAGTAATTAAGTAAAGAAGGGCCTAGTTGCAGTTTCTTTGCACTACATGGAAGCATAAAATTCCTTCTTGTTCTACTTACTCTCAAAATAAAGTAGTAAACTGCTAAAAAAAAAGAAATTCTATGAGGATGTGACTCAACAAGCTAAGTTTTTAGATCAACAGTTATTCAATGTTATACACGGCCAATTTCCACATTCTGAGGGTGTTGAGAATAAATTACCACCAATAGAACATCAATTTTATCTGACTGACAGTTCTAGTGCACAAATTGGACTTTGGATAACTGTGACAGTCTGACAACCTTGTATATTGTTATCAAAAAAAGAAACTAACAGATATCACGTTGAAATGTAGCTTTTATTACTCATTCAAAATAAAGTAGAAAAAAGCTTTTATTACTCATTTTAAAATCAAGTGAAAATTGAAAAGGCAATAGAATGCACACAAACTCATTATTAAAACATTTTAGAACAAGATACGAAAAAGTCCTCAATAAAACACTTACCTGACTTCAGTCACGGAGGATGCAGTTACAGCTCTCTTAGTATATTTTCCACGGCCATGGGTGAATTTCAAGGACTTGTATAGTCTACGCAATCTTGCAGTGCAGTACCTCCTAAAAACTCAAATTCGATAAATCTCAGTGGGAAACAATCTCAATTACAATGGAGGAATGAATGCTCAAACAATTAAACCTTCTTAGCCAATTCCCAACCAAATCGCCAATTGCCCATACACAAATGACAAATTATAAATAAATAGAAATTCAACATTTAGCCAGGCTAATGGAGAGTTATATACGCGGGTAAGCATATGTATCTCTATATTCAGATTTCACAAACACACACACACAAATCTACAGTACCAAAACATAAAAAGCAATGGCTACAGAATTATACCTGTAACGAGCGTAATCACCGAAGCGCAATCCATGCTGCATTTGAGCGGATTTCAATAGCTGCAACACTGCAAAATTCCCCCACCAAATAAGAAAACCCATCGATATACATAACATAAGCAAACTCTATCACATAGAAGGGGAGAGAAGCACCATTAATGGAGAATTTAGGGTTACTGATCTGATCGGAGGAGGCTGAGTTCTGATCGTCGATTTCCATAGCAGCGGCATCATTTCCCTTCGCCATTGAATTTGAGATATGAACAAACGACGACGTTCGATAAAACTGAGTAACGAAGATGCAAATGGAGGAATTCTCCTGCGGTTCTACGGCGCGCCGGATGCGTCCTCGGCGGCGGAGTGTGTATATAGGGGTTCAGTATCGTAATTTGCACGCCAAATTGGTCTCTACTCTCTCTACTGTTAAGTCCTGTGCGGTGAATTGTGACTAATTTAGCGGGTAGGGCACAGCCCGTATGTAGGTCGGGTTGCATTCAATTTGTAAACACAAAACAAATTATAAAATAGAACCAAATCAAATTGTAATTAATTCGATTTTTTTGAAATAGTAGAACCCGATCAAATTATTAATTATGAAGATAGCAACATTTACTTATTGTTGACTTATTAATTCACATTTCACAGAGCACGAGGAAGAAAAAAACAAAGAACATGAGGAGACAACAGCCTTGCAACGGTGAAATCGAATTCACATAAATTTTTGTCTTTTAAGTCTCGAATATTAGGAAGGATTCATAATTTCATCAACTTTGGAATCTACGATTCCCCGAAAATTTGAATAAATGTAACATAAATACTTGGGATATCATTTGGTTTCTACTTTTTTATTATTTGAAGAACGAAAAGTCTTTCCCTAAATTTATATCTTGAGTTCAGCAGGCGGAGGAGCCGGGGGATTTTTTCGTCTAGGAGGCCCGATTAAGACTGAGTTTTGTATACACCAGGTGCACTATGCACCTATAGTATATTTTAGAACTATGCAACTTGATGTACTGAAATATGCAACTTGTTTATACTGAATCATGCAACTATTAAGATGGAAAACAAGTTGTATGTTTCAGTATAGACAAGTTGCATGGTTCTAAAATATATTATGGAATGCATGATGTATCTGGTGCACATGAGAACCATTCCCCAATTAATAGTAATAAAAAATTATGAAAATAAAAGTTTAAAACAGAAACATAAACATAAACCAATACATATATTTATATAATCAAAATGTTAAACATAATTATATACACATTTAGAAATAAAATTTTAATACATCTAATAATATATCTCTTCGACTCTTGTTGTTTTGGAAGTGTTGCACGATAGCTTTGTTACTAACTTTTTAAAAAATATTTATGTAATACTACTAAACACAATCATTCAAAAATTTATCTCCAATTCGGTTAAGTAGTGCACTCTTGATGAATTTGATTGCTGATATGTTCTTTCCACGATAGTTGTGGCAATGAGTAGGATCAACGATAACTCAACAAGCGAATAATATAATTGGAATACAGTATGATTTTTTATAGCAACCATTTTTGGAGCAAGACATGATATTCTAGCAACCGTAGAGAAATTTTCATCCAAACGCACACCAACAATAACATTTTCTAGTTGATTATCAAATTCAAGTGGAACAATTCAGATTTGTTCAAACATATATATGATTAAATATTCTTTATTCTATATATAATATGAAATTATTAGAAAATTCCTAAAAAAAATCAAAATCTCGAGGGGGGGGACCCCCTGTACCCTTCCTCGTTCCGTCCTTGGGTTCAGGTGTATGTTTTCTTGCTTTGAAATTGTCACACTTGAGGTCTTATGTTCACTCTTGTGTATGTGTTCACTTGATGATGTTTTCCATGTGTTTTTTTAGGTGTTAAAATTTTTTGTTGAATTATTTATGGAGATAATATAAAATAATTTTAAAAATTATAATCATACTCGTACCATATTTTTATCCAAAATTATGCAGAACTCATCAATGACGTCTTTAATCACCATCTTTCAATTAACCGTTCAAATCAAATCGACCCTTCTCTCCACAACTAAATTCTCCCTCTTCACACCTCTCGTCAACTATGAATATACGCAGTGGACACCAACGGAGTTGTCTTTTCCCTTTATTCATAATCCAGTTGTCGCCATCAACCACCTGAGAGGAAAATGGCTTTGCACAATCTGATCCAAGTCCTCACAAATTAATGAGGCTAAAATTGGAATACATATTCTAACTGCTCATGGTTTAATAAATATCACCTCTAAATAGTATAGTAGACTACAAATCGAGTCACACTTCAATACAAGTTCATTAGGTTTACATATATAATCCACCAAACATAAAAGTACATGTGTTTATGTATCTATCACTCCTTAATAGCTCATACCAAACATGCTCTTAAAGTTAATAGAAAATATCTTATATATATATATATATATATATAATGAAAATTTTCAAAATTCCAACCTTACATTGGATTGGACCAATATAATTGTTTCGTTTTAATGCAAAACACAATATTTTTACTAGAGGTGTCAAAATTGGTCAAATTCGTTGGGCCGGCCCGCCCCCGTCTATATATGTGGAGGTTGAGTTGATTATTTAAAAGTCTGTTAGGGAACGGGCCTATATTGGCCGGCGTATGCGAGCCACGGGTTCGAGTGGGTTGGGCTAGATGGCCCCGCAGGCTTTTTTTTCCAAAAAATAAAAATATTTTTAATAGTATTATTCAGATTAATTAAAATACAAAAACATAAATACAAAAAACAATTATGTTTCTCAACTTACGCACACAATATTTAAAAAATATTTTATTTATTACGACTATTTTTTTTAATATAATCATTAAGTTCAAAGCATTGTTTATATGCCACTTAAAACTCATTACAAATAATACATTTAAATATATATATATATATATATAAAAAAGGTCTGCAGGCTAACCTGCTAAGCCGCTACCCACTGTAACAACTCTACTTTTTTTACCTTGCATTCTGAGTTTTTGTTGGACCACTAAAGCGCCTTGCATATGCATGTGCGTTGTTAACTTGTTATGAGTGACATAGGGTGAGCATCAACCGGTTGGAACCCAAACCCGAATTGAGTTAAAAATTGGATCTTGACTTAATCGAATTAACAATCTGATTAGTGACCGAAAATTTGGCAATTTACTATATTTTCTTAAGAAAAACTGTTTTTTTTTCCTGCTTTGATGGACTCTAATGCTATTACAAAATCCACCTAACATGGGCTCAATTAATAATAACCATAGCACAAAAGACAAATACAGACACACAACAAGTTAATAGCGATCGGCAGCGAAGACAGTAACATATTAACAGTAGGGGTGCAACTCGAAGTAACTTTGGGTTGTTTTAGACTATTACATGTATTAACAAGACAAGCAAGAGTTTGATCTACCCCCATGAACTTGCAATTTCCCGTCGACAAATCAGAACTTCGAGTCACAAAATAACGATCATTTGAGCTCTTTATTGAAGAATTTGAAAATTTCATACTTATCTTTCCCACTTGTGACGGATAGATTTTGGGGTGAAGTCGATGATGAAGGTTCGTATTTCCATGGGAGCTAGTTCAACGACCAACTTTACAGAATCTACTGGGCTCCCTCTTGAATCGATATATGTGTCTGCATCCGAACCTTCCACTTTCCAAGATAATCGTTTCCTTTCCATTTCTTCTCTTTCTTGGTTAGCAGATAGACTCGTTTCTTTGATTTTGATGATCTGCAAGGACGAAGTTTGCGACTTAGTAACAAAATTTGAAGAATTCTTACAATAACCAACATTAGTTTGAGGCCGAGTTGTCGCACCTTCTTATTTGGAAAAACTTTCTTTAATTCTACGGTTGCCATGGCAGATAAATCCTTATCTTCTCCAACCTAATTTCATACCAGAAAGAGAGAGGAACATGTTGTAAGTTCTTGAAGTGAATTTAGACTCAGTTGTTTCCTTATAAATAAGGTTTTGTTACTGACTGAGCTTCATAAATAAAGGCCCCATTCTTGAATGGTTTAAGAAAATAAAACCTCGTATAGATGTGCCAAGCGAAGGAGGACAGTTCCATCTTCGAGCTCCTGAGGCAGCAGAAAGTGCAACGATGATGATGAGGAAAAAAAAGAAGAAAATACACACCGTTGCAAAATTTTGGGATCTTGACAATCATGAATCGTCATGTATTCATTAGTAATGTTTGATTTGGGTTCATAGTGGATTTTGAAAACCAGTACTCTTTCCGTCCTGAAATAACCTTCACACTTTCCTTTTTTGTCCTTTCCACGATAAACTTCACCCTAAATGTAGAAAACCCTCCATAAACTATACCCTCACAACATTCACAATATTACACAAAACATCGTTACTTTTGGTCTCACATATACACACAGTTCAACCAATTTATTTACTTCATACATAAAAGTTCGAAAAAGTACCCCTTAAAACCCCCACTCATTACTCCAATTTTCTTAATAGGTGTGCCCTCTAAAGTGTGAAGCTTATTCAGGGACGGAGCTAGCATTTGTTTTTCAGATTTTGAGTAGGGTGAGATTTAACTTTATGTCAAACCAATGTGTAAAAGTGAATGATGTTGTATTATTACATTGTTGTTGAGTGTGATTGTAGTGATTAGATGATTTGAGTTATGATTTTATATACATAAGCATAAGGGGAGACGATTGATTGTATATGAAAGTGTTATAGAAGGTGTACGGTACTGCGGTGGTGGTTTCTAAAAACTGGATTTCAAAATCACGAAACAGAACTGTTTTTAGATTTCCAAATCCAAATATCGAATTTGAAATCCCAAACCAAACATCAGAGAGTTTACCTGGAGGGTTAATACTGCCACGTTATCAGGTAAACTATAAGAAGCATCCATGGCTGAAAAGGTCGATACTGGGAATTGTGTCCATTTATCATCCTGTGTATATTCGAATTCAATGTCAAATCAAAAAGAGTTGAAGAAATAGGCAACAAGATGAGTATGGTGGTCTCATTTACCTGCTCGCTGAAGGCTAAGAGAAACGGCGAGTATATCTCCTGTCCAAATGAACGACGCCACTTGGACCCCTCTCCAAGTGGATCAAATCTGAGATAGTACTTCCCTTGGACCTGTGAAAGATTAGCAATATGCAACTTAATTATAATGTAATAGATTTACATTCATTCAATACTGTTGATCACCATAGCCAATCTTGAAACAGTATATATACTTACAGTTAAACCAGAGCATGTATTTTGAACACAGATTGTTTCATTTAGAGCCTCGTCCACACCTCTACCATCATCGTGGAGCAATCTCCTACAAGACGAGGCCTTATGTTACTAAATTTACATCCAAGTATATTGATGGTTGTAGTTAATTGATTTTGGAAAGTTGAAAAGTAAGAAAGTAATTATTATCGATAATGTATAAGTATGTATAACCTGTGGGGCATTATCTCCACTTCACCATCAATAATACTTGATCCTCCAACTGATCTATCAACCAAAACTGACATCTCAGTGTCCTTATCTTTGATGTAAATTCCAAGATTGATCTGAAAGAAAAGCCAAATTATGAACACATTCAAGTTCAGGATAATATCTGATAACTGTAAAGATGAAATATCAAAGTTCTCTGAAGTTAGAGCATGCATTGTGCAACTGTAGGGTAATATGAAATATATTTCAAATTGATTAAAACATCCATGTCTTTGATTATTTGAATGCTGAACGTTGATTATCCTTAAAAAGAAAAACAACCATGGTCCCCAAATCAATATTCTATATAAGTCAAATGCACACATTAAAAAAAATAAATCTTCCTGATAGTAGCTAACAATCAAAAGTCACCAATTTGACCAGTAAAAATTTAATTTCATTAATAGCATGTAGTTACCATGGTCCATTGATGGTTCAGATCTCAAAGATACAACTTTTTACAGAAATAATGCATCGCAAAAAAATGAATACAGAGCTTGTTTAATAGAAAGCTCAAACAAAAGCGCTCTGCAAGAACAATGGGAAATAAACCATAAGGGGGTGTTTGTTTCTAGCCCCGCACACCACATTTTTATTTCAAATCCATATCCCCGTTTGTATCTCTGATTTTGGTATAGGATTTCAAATCCTATAAAACTCTACCCTATAATACACATATTTTACTTTTTTTCAAATACAAATCAATACTCTCTCTCCTCCTTTTTACTTTACACACACTCTCCACTACTTTACACACAATTTCCAATACACAGTCAATCATCTATCGCCTATATTTTAAAAAATCCTACTCTATCAAATCTTACAAAAATATCTACACTGCAAATACACCTTTTACTATTCATTAAATTCACCTACTGGATTTGATATTCACTCAAACCCATAAACAAACACCCCCTAAGATTATACGCCCTACTCATATATATCACGAATATCTCCATACATGAACCACAAAGTAACACAACAATTGCAAGCATATCAACATTATTCTCAGTAAAAGATATAGTAGTTGAAATAATCCTTTTAAAAGGACAACAAAAGAAAAATTCATATAGCATATTGGTTTAAATTAAAACATACAGGGTAGTAATTTCCTGCTATTGGTTGGTTCACTTCAAGGTTCCAATCAGCTCTGTAGTCCCGAATCTATGCAACACAAGAAAACTTAAAAGGTCAATAGGCATGCTAAAGTAAGCAATCAACACGGAATAAATAATTGGATGTCACGTACCCGTTCTAGAAAATCACGTCCATTTGAGTCTGTATAAAATGTTTTGTTGTTTCCTATCGTTGTGTTTATCTGAGTTACAACCTCTTTCCCCATTCCATCATCAATGGGTATAGGACCAATCTAAAATTCAGGATAGTTAAAGTCTCAGAAATGAGAAGTTTCAGAATTTACTATTCTTTTTTAGTTGTGAAAGATAAAGTAATGGAAAAAGATCGACTTACGGTAAACTCGACCTCAGCATGTTCCTTCTCCTTGTAGACTCTTGTAATCTATGAAAGAATATGTAAACAATTCATAAGAATAAAGAAAGAACCAGAATGTTCATTACCATAAATGATTTTGGGAAAGAACTTTGGCATTTCTCTTCCTAATTCCTTTCAGTTTCAACTTTCACATTTACGAAATCCCACTTTAACAGTCACAAATCAGAGTTACAAACATTAGTTAAATTTTGGAAATGTATCATATTAATCTACCATAATTTAATTTTTTTATAGATTTCGTATTTAATGCATACAACTAATGGGTGTTCTGCAAAAAATTTTAATTAAAATTTTATTATATATATATTTTTTTTGTTCTGGGGTATGGTTGCCTGCAAAAGTATTAACATTCTCTCCAAAATATATATATGCTGAATCTGTTACAAACCTGATATATCCATGAATTAATCGTCTGATGAACTTCATCAAAGAGTGGTCCTCTAAAAACTGTAAGTGGCATCTACAATATACAAAATCAAATCACTGATTGATCACGCAAATGTAAATCAGCAAGACAGAACACTTGGTGGAATATAAATACCTTCCCTTCAGACTGTATTGCGAAGGTGCCATTAGGCCGGAAAATGTATGCTCCTGAAGCCTTCAACAAGTAAATGAAACTGTGGTTAACTAAACTCCAAAGCATCAACTTTAGGAGGAAAATCGAAACTATGTGTCGTACCTGATCTTGGTCAGTACTCCCAACATAATAACTGTACGATTGCTCCAGAGAAATGTTGACCTTCATTACAAATTATGCATATTATTAATCATACATTCATACCTTAACGATTTTACAGCACACAGATGAGAAATGAAGTTTATTGTTGTAGTTATTAAGAGATGTTAATGGAACCAAGAATGATAAATAATAGGCTACAGCAGTCCACTTTAGACTTCAACACATTTTGTTGCTTCCAAATGGCCAAGACATAGCCTAGAAGAGAGTGTGTAGACTTTCTCAAGTTTTTTAAATTTTTCGGTGGGGAAATGATCTTAATTCACTAGCACATAATTTTCAATTGACTGTATAAAACATGAGGTTAATTTGGTATTGCATACCGAGTTTTTGGCATTAGTGTATTGTGTAAGCTTTCCATCCTTTCCAGAGTATATGAGCTTCAAGTTGCCGGGCCCTACTTCTATGTCACCAGCTTGACTCCCATCAAACATGTACGATGACGGCTTTATTAACCCAGAAGCTGGATAGCAACATATGTATATTAAAATAAGTATTGCATTTCAATATATTAGAAAATTTGATTCAGTATAAAAGTGAGGCTCACATTGACCACTTGAGATCACATAAGTGTTAAAACCCAAAGGTGGAACTACTGCTGTAAACGCAAGCCAATATTTGGGACTTGTGGAAGGGGTTTCACCCGTATATGCGCTAGCGTAGAATTTGTGTTTTGATGCTGAAGCATTAACTATTGGAAGAAGCTGCGTCAAAATTAATTTGCCAGTTGAATCTGTAACAGTGACTTTCTCGTTGCTTACCTGCATCAAGTTAATCAAGTTACAGACATATATAGTAATGAATTGCTATTAATTTTCATCATTTTTATTCTTGATTCATTGGGATATGTTGTTCCAAATCTCACAGGGATCCGGACGACAGCTGTTCTTTCCCACCCAATTGAGTTGTAGACAACCACTGCCTATAGATAGAAAGCAGTGAATCATATAAACTAAAATATGTTTATTGTATAATTAAACACACAATATTACTACTTAATTTGAATACAATAATACATACAGTGAAATAAAACTAATACTTACTATTTTTTTCCCCAGAGAAAGATCAACTTCTGTTGCAGGACAATAACTTATATTCAGCAGTGGGCACTGAAAAGACAAAATACCACCCATTAACATAATTCCAAATGAAAAATATAATTATGCGCAGTATATACAGAGATAAAAAAGTAAAATGAGGCGAACACATGTGAGCTCAAAATGAAGAAATAGATTTGATGATTGGGAAGAATTCTAGCCTTCTCTTAACGTCAAATAGAATGGAAGGTATCCGAGGTTTTACCTGGTTGAAATTTGTGACAGCACTCTTGCATTCAGAAGAGAACAATGATTGTGTCATACAATCAAGGGAAGCTGCTACGACATCCTCTGACTGCATGAATTCATAAATTCAACACACTGGTTTAAGCTCCCTAAGAAACCCACTGTTTGGATTCCATATGAAAACCGATATATATACACGTGGAGAAGATCTAACCTCCTTGTAACCGATTGAAAGCCGTTTTGCATAGTCATTAGCGACATGTTGCTTCTCGGTACCCGTAACTGCATCATGATGCTGTGCAATTGCCAAGGCATCAGCTAAAGAGTCGGTTGTTGGTCCGGATCTATTTCGTCCTCTAAAATATTCTAACTGCCTCGCTGCCTAATGAAGAAAACAGTCTAATGAGATTTCACATTCAAACATTTTGTTTAGGAAAGAAACCTGGATGACTAGACATGGTATCTAACAGTTTCTGGGCATACCAAATAATAGCCACTCAGCACTCGGACGTAGCCTTTGACAGCAGGGCGACTAGTAAAATATCCAGTCCAATAAGCATTTATACGGTCAGCATATCTGATAAACGACTTGCATCAATATTACTGCAAAATTCAAGCAAATTAATATGTAATTTAGGATATTTAATCTTGAGCTCACGGGAAGTAATCATCAGATTTAAGAGGCCAGGACTCGTTCAAAGCATATTTTGCATCAGTGTATATAGATGGAGTTGAATAAAAGGCATTCACACGGCCATCCTGTAACAATGTTATTCATTTGTCAATAATTTGCAATAAGAATTCTTGAGCATTTCCTGCATTTCCAACGAGGAAATTCCCAGCAAGAATCATTCCACTAATGGAAAATATGATGAAATAATTCCGAATATACCAACTTGATTCACATAGTGTATGAGCTTATCCATATTCTTAAACCAGGTATGCGCATACTGATACTTGAAATCTGTTCCCATGGTCCACATGATATGATCTGAACGAGTAACATTGGCCTACAAACCAAGGAATAGATAAACTAGAGATGATTTCCTATTAAATGCTATTATTTGAATAAACAAGGCACAATTTATCCAAAGAACAAGAAATAAGAAGTAATCTACCTGTGCATAAGAAGCAGCCACAAAATCATTGACACGCTCGTTAACATTGTAATCAAATAGGTCCATGTCGTCCTTTGGTTAAAAAATATCAACAGTATCATTATCAGTACTTGTATAGGTAACAGGTCAAGGGACAAATTTCCTCTAAAGAATTACCTGGACTACAGGGGAATCATCATTGACTTCAAAATAAAAACCAGTAGGAGGTTCGTAATTCCCAGCATAGAAAGCACCAGCAAATATCTGAAGAAAAAAAAAAAAAAGAATAGATAGCATTTGTTTTGAACATCATAATAATGAGTTTCATGAATGTGATACTGAGATATATTGCAATTTGAGAGGAACCTGGGAAGAAGAACCACGACTTTTGGAACCCTGCCAGATAACTTCAAGCTTCTTCTCATCTCTCCTTTTGGCTCTATCTTGATAGTCAATACGAGCAAAGTATAGAGCATCAAATCCCACCTAAATCCCAAAAAAAGCACCTTGGATACAAATACTCAAAAATACATCGTATAAGAATACATTTCAAAAGATTGGATTTGAAACAATACCTCTGCTCCCAAAAGGTACGCTTGAACAGCAGAATGACCAAATGGGTCAAGTTGCCAACCAATTCTTGGAGTGACATTAAACTGGTGTTTGATAAACCAATGGCCCAGTGTTGTTTGGTCTATCATGTCAATGTAATGCGTTGCTGCCTCATCATGCATACACATACCACCATTTCTGCATCAGCATAATCAGGAACACGTGAGAAGAAAAACTATCACCAGCCATCCAATCAGATAATGTGATTTTCAAAACCAGTATTTAGTTGTTAACAATGTAATATAAGTTGGTAGTACACGAGCTCAAGTTGACCCGAATGGACTAGTGATTCAACTGTATTCTTCATCACTTCACTCTGTTGTCTCCACCACCGTTGGAAAAACGCCTATTACAATGTCAAATAAACATTAAATGGGAAACAACTTCAGCGACTATTTAGATAAATGAACAAAATGTATCAACGATATAGCTACCTGTTCGACATAGATAAATTTTCGGTTTTGATCAGCTAGCAATGCTGGAATCAATGAATCCAACACATTCTGCACGCACGCTCCCTACAAATATCAAACACAGCATTTTTGTTAGAAGCAAGGAGTAACACAAGATAAATCAAGGAAACCCAATGGATAATTTCCGTCCAACAGATAAATCTGTCCAAGCCAATATGACAAACAATAATTTCTGCACAGCTTTAGACAGTGCTTACACAGGTACTTATAATACTACTTAAGTCCATAGGAAACATGCCCATTGACTGGTAATTAAGCCCATGAGAAACAGACCCATTGACTAGTAATTAATTCAAACAGAAAATCATAAGTAAATAAATATAATTAATAGCTAATGTCCCTTGATCTTCTTCTTTCCTCGTTCACGTCTGCTATACGTAACAATTTTCACTCGCAAAATCCCATAATCCATACATATGGGCATATGACTGAAAATCAAACCAAGCTATTCAATACTCGATTCGAGATCGTTCTGTAAAAGCTCATTCGCGCTCGGTTCAACATAGATATCAAACAAACATAGATATCAAACAAATTTGAACATACATTTAAGTTCGGTACAGTCCAAATCTCAGCTCGAAACTCGATAAGCAAAAAAGATAAAACAGTGTATAAATGTCAAATTAAAGCCCATTCGACTCGATTAGTTATCAAGCAAGCTCTAACATGAATTTTAAAGCTCGATAATATTGCAAGCTAGCTTGAATTACAGCGTGTTCGACTTGACTCATTTACAGCCCTATCCATACAAGAAATGAATCGGGAGAGATTATGAAAAAACCCATAATAGAAACATAGCAACTCTGGAAAAAAGAATCATCTCGTTTCAGTAAATACAAAACATTAGTCACCTTCTGTTGACACACTAAGAATTACCTGAATCGAATTATTTGACCCAACATAGTACTGATCAACGGTTTTCAACCAGCCAACATCATCATGCGTATGAGGAACCAGATGAACATTAAGCTTTCCAGGAACAATACCTCCCGATGTGTTGTAAACCATGTACTTACACTCCACCAACACACAAACAAAACACAGAGTCAAACCCACCAGAAATACACGAAATTCCGCCATGGAAGCTGCAGCTGCACTTGAACTCAATATTAACAAAGTAATAGACCAACCCCAGAACAAGACAAGATAAAGTATAAAACGACCCACAAATCAATTCGATGATCCTTATGAATAAATGGGGACAAAATCTTGTCTAGTAATTCGAATATCATTGTCAAACGAATATAGTATGTAAAAAGTGACAATATAAATATTGTCAATTTATGCACACAATGATAAGAGAAAGTTAATAATTGACTTGAAAATGAACTTGAGAGCAGAAACTTATTTAATTATTTTGCAGCGACTGAGGAGTGAGAATTACCAAGTACCAACATTAACTATTGACAATATACATTTACTTCTCCAGAATTTTCTGGGGAAAAAGTAAAAAAATCATCTCTATAATATGCGTGACCACTTCTTCCCTCTCAATACAAATGTGAAAGTGTTGATATCAAAAGCAAATAGAAAAGTATCATGTATCAAAAACCTAATAGAAATCTGAAACATTGGGATTAAATTCCAATTTCATTGCCTCTCTGCTTCAACATTCCCGTAAATCATCCCCAAAAATTAGGGTTCAACCTTCAAAATCACGGCGGAAGGTCGGCCAGCTGCGATACAATAGCGGTGCTTCGTTGAGCGTCACGTCGGTCGCATTCTTAGTTTTGAAGCAGCTCCTAATTTTGGCGCAAAATTATTCTGGTTTTCGCCGATGATGACGACGTAAGCATAGTGTGTCGATTGTTTGGGCTTATCGGGCCCAATTCTTGCATAATCTTCTCACTGTGAGCTCCAATTTGGATTGGAGTGTTTTATTTTTATTTTATTAAATTAAATAAATTTTTTTAAAATTAAAAATTTAAAGGAGGGTGTTTTTGATAGATTAGGAATCTTTTAAGTATTATTAATTGAGACACTATATTTAATGAGACAGTCTCATATATGAAATTAGTCTCACACCTAACCCATATTATAATAATTTAAATCCATTTGACAAAATCTTCAATATGCCCCTAATTACCCCCAAATTGAGACGTAGAAAGCAAGGAAGCTTCAGGAACGCAACGCAACTTTCCTGATCCTGGTAGAACAGCTACGCCACGTCCTCCGAAATCATTTCTTTGTTAACTTTTTCTTTCTTAATTATTATTGATCTCTGCTCCTTGAAGTTTGAGACCTCCAAAAATCATGAACCTCCAAATTATGAACGTTGAAATGATGGAAAATCAATGAAGCAAGCAAATTGATCCAAAAATAGAGGAGAGATTTAGCATCAATAAGCCTTGAATGTGCTATAATTGGAGATAATTCTTCATCTGTTGTTGTAGATTTATGATGTTATCGATTTCATTTCACTATAGGCCTGTGTATACTCGACGTGACATCGAATTGGTCCCATCGCTGCGATGACCCGTAAATCTCCGACCAAGTCAATTTTCTCATCATTTTATATGTATTGAAGTTCGTTAAGCACTAATTTTTAAGACAATGTGCATTTATTTGAAATTTTGATATAATTTATATGAAAATGCATTTTATGGTGATGTATTACATGAGAAAATTAGTTCGAAAGAACAAGGAGTATCAATTTATGGTCCGAGAGTATCAGATTTTGGATTTGGAGTATCGCTTCTTTTTTAAGGCAAACAATACTAAAAATTAATCAAAATTACCTCAAACGTGGTGTACATGTCAATTTAAAACACACACTGGAATCACTCTATTTCAAAATAACGAAAATATCAGTTTATAGTTCAAGAGTATCACATACTTGGCTAGGAGTATCACTTATTAATTTTGAAGTATCAATATTTGTTACAATAGTCTCACACCATAATGCATAAAAACCTAGAGAGCCATCATTTCATTATTCATGAGTATCAATGTTTAGTTCAAAAGTGTCACTCTCTAGTTCCAAAATACAGAAAATACCAGTTTATGGTTCGTGAGTATCACATTTTAGTTCTAGAGTATCACCTATGAATTCAAAAGTATCACTACTTTCTGTAAGACAAACAATACTTAAAACTGATCAAAACTCAACTCAAGCGTGTCGTACATGTTAATTTAAAACACATACTGGAATAGTCAACCCGTTTTTTCAAAATACGGAAAGTATTAGTTTATGGTTCAAGAGTATCACCTTTTAATTCAGGAGTCTCAATTATGAATTCAGAATTACTACTAAATTTTGAAAGGCTAATAAAAAGTGATGTCTAAATATAAAAGAACTTGAACATGATCAAACCATTATTGGAAGTTTGGAACATGGTTACTTTGTAAGTTTAAGAAAACCCAAAGTATCAATGTTTGGTTCTAGAGTATTACTTTTGAATTCAGAACTGTCATTATTTTCTGAAAGTGATGCCTGAATTTTAAAGAACAAACTATACTTGAAATTGATCTAAATACAACTTAAATGACTGAATTTTTAAGTACATATTAATTTAAAACAATAAGGTAACCTGTAGCTACATAGTATCAAGAGTATTATTTTTTGTATCAGAGTATTATTTTTGAGTTCAAGGGTATCACTTTTATTTTGAAAGACATATAAGTGATACTTGAAATAAATAAAACTAATCTTGTATCACTTTTTAAATAAACACATATAGATATAAACTGCATAATTATAAGTTCAAAATGCACAATAATAAAATCTCAAGAATATTTTCATTCTACATTTAAAATTCATAAAGCTCTACTTCTTCTTCTTGAAAATGTTCCACGTTTTCTTCTTCTTGTGCTTTGCTTCTTATTTCTCTGTCTCTTTTTCTCTGCAAGCATCACTTCTAAAATAGGTTTCTTCGTACAATATTGACTATGAGCTTATAACTTCACTTTTGGAATTGAAAATGGAGTGTAATGAGTTCAAACAGAATCCAAATTGCAGGTGATGATGTGTAGGCCTTCATTTAAAGGAAAACTGAGAATTAATTGCCACTGCATGAATAAAAATGGCGTCATGACTCACGAGATATCTTATGACTGTAACCAACATGTATGCACACCTCATAGTATTCACAAGCCTAGTTCTCCTGCATTAAAAAAATACTCCATCAAAATTATGCAAATCACAGCAGATTCTAAATAGACAAAAGAAAATAGGGAGTATATTAGACAACTAATTTCTACCAAGACTGTACAAACAAAGTAAAAAAATAGACAATCAAAATCTATCAATTCATCCTCGGCCTCAAAGTTTAAGGCAATGTATTCAGGACTTTATGGTATAAACAAAACCAATGAATAGGGAGTACATGCCATTGTAATCTCCTCCCAAATAACAAACTTTGTCATATCATCGGAAGTCTTTCAAGTAGTAAAATCCTCAATATTTGTCTAGATCAATCTCATCCCATTTTTAAAATAAAATTCATCTCAAGAACTATTTTTTTTTTCATCTGGATATCTAGCAGAGGTTGGGATGAGAAGCTAAAAGGATCGATGGACTATTTAACCGACCTCTAGTAGGACAATAACAAAAATAAAAGGCAATCAAATAGGCAAGGGATTTATGTGCAAATTGAAACATAGATCAATGTTCCATAACAAATGCATAAAGTGCTATAAACAACAAAATTTGCAGCAATAGTCGACACAATTACAAACATAAATAACTCGAAATGGCTAAAATAGATCGAATTGGAACAACTTAAAATTAGAGCAACAAACAATAACAAGTGTGAGTACCTAAAAAAATGGCTGTCAACGGCGAAAGAAGGTGGCGTTGAATGAGAAATACATAGATGAGAGAAGATTATAGTGGGACAATGGAGACCACATGCGCGGCGGGCGTGCGACAATGAGCATGAACAGCAGGAGGGAGTTTGTAGGAAAAAATAGAGAGAATGACGTGAGTTCAAGGAGGGGCTTATTGGGTATTTTGATTGGTAAGGTCATTATAGTAGACGGGTTTTACTAGGATACGGGTCAAGTAAGTTGAATTGGGTCAAGTATGAGACCCGTCTAATGTATGAGACCGTCTCATGCGAGTTTTTGTCTTATTAATTTTGAATTTTTTTTACAAACACCATCAACTTCTAATATTAATCAATTTTCTCATAATTAATAATTTTAATTACTTTTTAAAAAAATATAATTTTTGCAAACACCCCTCTTGTATATATTGCCAACTCTTGAATTTTGGGAACACCGTGGAAGTGTTTGCAAAAAAATTACAAAGAATGAGATTAACGTGATAATTTGTTCATTCGATGTGAATACTAGAAGACATTAATAAAACACGGGAAGGAATAAACACAATACTTTTCTATTCAATAATCAACTTCCTTTTACAATAATAAAAACACCTATTTATAATATTTAATAAAGCAAGGGAAAAGGATAAACCCAATACTTTTCTATTCAATAATCAACTCTTTTTTTATAATAATGAGAACATCCATTTATAATATTTAACGAACTTGCAGTTCAACAAATTAGCATGAATATATCCTAAATAAAATTTAGACAACTTTTTTTAAATATAACAAATATTGATATTGGTCTCATAAAATAATTGTCATTTTTTATAATTAATTATAGTTATTTTGTTGGTAATTCTCACCTCTAGGTTTTGAGCCACATTCGAACAACCAACATTTTTGAGCTAACTACATGGTAGCTTTCTTTTATCCCTATGTAGAACAGATTGATGCCGATTCGAGCTAGCGAAGTCGTTTCAAAGGAGAAGAGACTCAATTGATTATAATTATGATTTGATTTTTAGATTCAAAGATTCTTAGAAAAATTAGTATTGATTAATATCTCCATTAATTTTAATTGATTCATTATTTTTATAAATTAGTATTAAATTTTTTCTTATTTAAGCAAGTCATTTGTAAACATTGTAATCATTATGATAATGAATTAAGAAATATAGAGAGTTTCTTGCACTCCTCCGGTATTCACGATGAATCTTCTCGTAAGAAAAGCCTTTATTCGATAACTAGTTGTTATTCGGTTCAGCTACAGAAGGTCATTACAATACAAGAAACAGTTTGAACTGGTAATGAAAAATCTGCAGTTCCCCATGATGCATCAAGCTTCTTACACTGAGATGAGCCATGGTGAACATTTCGACCAAACAAAACGACAAGCATTTGATCAGCTCTATTTTTATTGAATTATTCTGGGAATCTCCGTACTTATCTTCCCCATTTGTGACGAGTCGAATGTGGGCCGAAGTTGATGATGAAGGTTCGTATTTCCATCGGGGCAAGTTCAACGACCAACTTTACAGAGTCTACGGGGCTCCCTCTTGAATCGATATATGTTTTTGCATCCAAACCTTCTACTTTCCAAGATAGTCGTTTCCTTTCCATTTCTTCTCTTTCTTGGTTAGCAGATAGACTCGTTTCCTTGATTTTGTTGATCTGCTAGGAAGAAGTTTGAGACTTAGTAACAACATTTGAAGAGTTATTACAATAACCAACATCAGTTTGAGTCTGATAGTTGTCTCACCTTCTTATTTGGAAAAACTTTCTTTAATTCTACTGTTGCCATGGCAGATAGATCCTTATCCTCTCCAACCTAATTTCATACCATAAATAGAGCAACATGTTGAAAATAAAAGGTAAGTTCTTGAAGCAAATTTAGGCTCAGATGTTTCCTTTTAAATAACATTTTGTATTGACTGAACTTTATAAATAGAGAATATGTTTTTTTGAGTCCTATATAAGTAGTCCATTTTTTTGTTTCAGGATACTTCATTTTTACGAATTGAATTTAGTAATGTTACTTTCCAAAATTTAACATTTTAGTCATTTTTGGTTTTTTTGATGGGCTACAGCAGGTGAGCAACAGGTTTTGAGGTGACATGATATTTTTTTTTAAAAAATTTGTTATTATTTTAATTTTGAATTTTGTCATGTTAACTTTTAAAACCGGTTACTAACCCGTTGTAGCCGGTCAAAGAACTAAAATGTTAAATTTTGAAAATTAACATGATGAAATTCAATTCGGGAAAGCAGAGTTTCCTGAAATAAAAAATGGGAGAACTTATAAGCCTAAAAAACCCTTTTTCCCTTATAAATAAAATCCCCATTCTGAAATGACCAAGAAAATAAACCTCGAATAGATGTGCCAACCGAAGGAGGACACTTCCATCTTCAAGCTCCTGAGGCAGCAGAAAGTGTGATGATATTAAGTTGAAAAAGGAAAAAAAAAATATACATACTGTTACAAAGTTTGAGGATCTTGACAATCATCACGTATCCATTCAGAGAATTTACCTGGAGGGTTAATATTGCCACGTTATCAGGTAGATCATAAGAAGCATCCATGGCTGAAAAGGTTGATATTGGGAAATGTGTCCACGTATCATCCTGTGTACATATGAATGCAATGTCAAATTTAAGAGAGTTGAACAAATCGTCAACAAGATGTGTATGGTGGTCTCGCTTACCTGCTCGCTGAAGGCTAAGAGAAATGGAGAATATATCTCTTGGCCAAATGTACGACGCCACTTGGATCCCTCTCCAAGTGGATCAAATCTGAGATAGTACTTCCCTTGGACCTGTGCAAGATTAGGAATGCATTTTAATTTTAAATTCAATCAATATTGTCAATTGCCATCTTAAGCCAATCTTTAAACAGTCCACTTACAGTTAAACCAGAGCATGTACTGTGAACACAGACTGTTTCGTTTAGAGCCTCATCGACACCTCTACCATCATCGTGGATCAATCTCCTACAAAACGACGCCTTATGTTACTAAACTTATATCTAAGTATATTGATGATTCTAACTAATTGGTTCTAGTAGAGCTACTAGGAAAAGTATATAAGTAAGAAAAAATAGCATAATTAGACATGTAATATGTATATCACCTGTGGGGCATTATCTCCACTACACCATCAACAATACTTGATCCTCCAACTGATCTATCAACCAAAACTGACATCTCAGTGTCCTTATCTTTGATGTAGATTCCAAGATTGATCTGAAAGAAAAGCCAAATTATGAACACATTCAATTTCAGAAATTACAGAAATAGTGCAGAATAACTGAACCCAGAGATTGTTTCATAGAAAACTTCAACGAAATTTTCTTGCAGGATATATGAGAAATTAACCTTAATATTAGTCCTACTTATTATTGCACCAGCATTTGGTGACTTGGGATTGACTAATTGTGTCCATGTTTGTCAACTTACTATCATGGCAAGCCGATCGAAGAAAGTACTTATTTGTCAGTTTATTCTCATATACATACAAAACAAGGATCTTTATGATAGAAGGGTGAATTAGATTTCATATGATTCAATATATCCTTCAATATATGGGATTTAGATTCGTTCTTTCATCACTTTTTTCTCCATATACTAACTACAATATAACACAAAATTGCATAGTTGAGATCATCTTTTTGGAATGACAAAAAGAAAAATGATATAGTCTGTTGGCTTTTATGAGAACATACAGGGTAGTAATTTCCTGCTATTGGCTGGTTCACTTCAAGGTTCCAATCAGTTCTGTAGTCTCGAATCTACAAAAAAACAACAAATAATTAGTTCAAATAAATGCTATGTTTCCAGAAACATGATTCACATACCCGTTCTAGAAAATCACGTCCATTTGAGTCTGTATAGAATCTTTTGGTGTTTCCTATCTTTGTTTTTATCTGAGCTACAACCTCCTTCCCAATTCCATCGTCAATCGGAATAGGACCAACCTAAATTTCAAGATAATTAGGAAGGCCGCAGACATTAGAATTTCAGAATTTTACTTTTCTTGTTTTAGCTGACGAATAATATAAAGAACTTACACTAAATTCGACCTCAACATGTTCCTTCTCCTTGTAGACTCTTGTAATCTATGAAAAACCATGTTAAACAGTTTAATTAAGAATAAAGCAAAATCCAGAAAATTCATTCTTATTTTCCACGCCCATATTTTTTATATGGGTTTAGTGGATTTCAAACGAGATTTAAGTAGGATAGGGTTTAACTTTTTATCAAATTAATGTGTAAGAGAGTGTGATGTTGTATTATTATAATAATGTTGTTGTTGATTGTAATTATAATGATTGGGTGATTAGTTTGTTTTATTGAAAGTTGTAAAAAAGTGAGAAAATAAGGTGGGAAAGTGATAAATAAAAAAAGAGTGAGAATTAAAAAAATCATACATGCATTAATAAGTCATGGGGAGTGTCATGGGGAAAAAATAGTATTTGTAGGTTTATATGTATTTATTGTTAGTGTTAGTGTCCTAGAGATAATCTTTTGTAAGGACATAATGCTAAGATAATATTCAGTATTGGTTTAATATTATTGTTTGTTTAATATTAAATATATGGCGTTACACTTATTCGAATATTATGTTTGATTGTTTGCATTTGTTCTTATCTGTGTTCCCATGAGTCATTGTTGTCATTGAGATTGTGAAAACTCAAATGACTTAAGCATGATTCTCAAATGGCCCCGATCAAGGATCATCAAGAATGGAATATTGATGATGCAATTGAGATTGGTGTGCGATCTGCATCATACTCTTAGAGAGTGTAGTAAGATCTCACTTACTATGAGATACTAGGTATCTCATGATGGATGCACAGATACCTTAGAGGGTATTGGTATACCCATCCGAGAAACCGTTTGATATAGTTCCACTATATGTGTCTACGGGTGTCTCGGTTAGTGGGAGCGATGCGATACTCTTTTGACTTGAGGTCAATACGCACGACATGTGTGGAGTGATGAACTTTGACCATGACCGACATTTGCACCCTTCTATGGGTAGATATGGCTTGGATTGGGTTCATCACGAAATGCATGTGCGTGGTAGTTGAGCCAAGAATAAGATTCATTCCTCAAAGTGGATTTAGAAATAATACTCATCTTCTCATCCTAATTGGATTTAAGTCATCGGCCGATGCACGTCAACTTAGACTTTGTGGCTAAGTGTGATATACACGATCAATTAGTGATTAGAGATAATATGCTTAAGTTATTTGAATAGACACTTCATCATGTTCAAGACTTAATCGAGTATTCGCGAATGAAATGAAGTTATCGTATTAGCCCATGTTTCAGTTACAGGTAGTTGCGAGGTACCTCATATATTGAGAATGTCTGATTTATTGTCTAGGGTTCAATTAAGACCGTTAGTTTGACTAATCGCTCGATATATGAGGGTTATGGGTCACACAACAAGTAATTCCCTTTTACGGATTTTAGTTGATTGATTAAATATTAAATTGAATTTAATTTTTAATTTATGGAGAATTAATTCATAATATATTAATTTGGAATTAATTATTATTACTGTTTAATTAAATTACATTTAATTAAATAGGAATCCCAAATAATATATGAAATATTATTGTAGGAAAATATATTTAGGGAAATCATATCTAGGAGATATGATTTGCAAGATTATGAAATAATATTCCTAATAAAGATTGCTTAATCTTTAAGCTAAGCTTCCCCTATATATATGAGATCCTGATTCATTAAACACGGAAGAAAACCTAATTTCTCCATAAGATCTAAAGTTAGAATTTTCCTAGCAAATTAGTCTCGGGATTCAAAGCTGGCATATATGTGCAAGCCTGTGACGGGGATTACGTGGATACTATAGTTGAGAAATCTGCCTACGAATTACTGTAAGAATTCTCTTTATGTTTAACGTAATTGAATTATGCAATTAATTGTTCGTTGTTGGTGAACTGTTTATTTTCGTTGAGCATGTATTACGTGTTTACGTTCTCTAAATTCCAACATTTATAGGGGCGGATTTATAGGGTTTTTAAAAACCAGATTCTAAAACCTCAAAGTAGAACTGTGTTTAGATTTCAAAATCCCAAATTAGCAGTCACAAACCCGAGCAAGATATGCTAGTAGCGAATTGGGAACATGCTTTCAAATTTCTTTTAACTTTATGTCATATTAATTTATCGGCATCTTCTCCAAAACGTATATATGTTGAATCTAATGCAAACCTGGTATATCCATGAATTAATCGTCTGATGAACTTCATCAAAGAGTGGTCCTCTAAAAACTGTCAGTGGAATCTGCAATTTCATAAATAAATCATTTCTTGATCATGCATACGTAAATCAGCAAGACAGATCACTTAATGGAACGTAAATACCTTCCTGTCCGGCTGTATTGGTAAGGTGCCATTAGGCCGGAACACGTATGCTCCCGAAGCCTTCAACAAGTAAATGAAACTGGTTAAGTGAGTTCCAAAACATCGACTTTGGGAGGAAAAACTTAGCAATGTATCTCACCTGATCTTTGTCGGTACTCCCAACATAATAACTGTAAGATTGCTCCAGAGGAATGTTAACCTTCATTAGAAATTAACATTATTTATCAATAGTTTACCAGTTTACAACAGCACACAAATGAGAAATGAAGTTATTGAGTTAGTTATTCAGAGAAGTTAACCGAAAACAATAACGATAAATAATAGGCTGCAGCAGTGCACGATTGCGTCAATATATTTGTTGTCTAGAGGGGAATGAGTAGACATTCTCAAGTACTAGAAAAATTCGATTTAAAATTCAACTAAGAATACATGATAGGATGACGATGAGATGAAAAAATAAATTAGAGGCTAATTTCGTAATTGCATACCGAGTTTTTGGCATTAGTGTATTGTGTAAGCTTTCCATCCTTTCCAGAGTATATGAGTTTCAAGTTGCCAGGCCCTATTTCTATGGCACCAGTTTGACTCCCATCAAACATGTAGGATATCGGTTTTATTAATCCAGAAGCTGGATGTGCAACATATGAAATTATAATCAAGTACTGCATTTTCAATAGATCAGAAAACTTGATTCAGAAAAAAAGACGAGACTCACATTGACCACTTGAGATCACATAAGTGTTGAAACCCAAAGGCGGAACTACTGCTGTAAATGCAAGCCAATATTTGGGACTTGTGGAAGGGGATTCACCCGTATATGCGCTAGCATAGAATTTGTGTGTTGATGCTGAAGCATTAACTATTGGAAGAAGCTGTGTCAAAATTAACTTTCCAGTTGAATCTGCAACGACGACTTTCTCATCCATTACCTGCATCAAGTTCATCAAGTTAGGCTGTTTACATTGACTGGTAACACAGGAAAAGATTCTTCTTTTTTTTTCTTTTTTTTTTTTTCTTGATTCAGTGGGATAAATATGTAGTTCAGCTCACAGGAACCCGGATGACAGCTGTTCTTTTCCACCCGAGAGAGTTGTAGACAACCACTGCCTACAGAAAGAGAGCAGTGAGCCATATAAACTAAAATAAGGTTACTGTATAAACTAAACGTGTAAGATTGTTGAATCATTTGAATGACCACATTCAAACAAAACAAATACTTACTATTTTTTTACCCAGAGAAAGATCAACTTCTGTTGCAGGACAATAACTTATATTCAGCAGTGGGCACTGAAAAGATAACACATATTAACACCATTCATTTAAATAATTCCAACTGAAATATATATAGATGCACGGTATTACCAAGGAACAGAAATGGACAAAAAAGGGAGGCAAACATATGCGAACTCAAAAGGAAGAATGAATTTGAGGATTGGGAAAAATTTTAGACTTCTCTTTGAGTGATTCCACATATTCATAGAAACTAAAGGTAACATAAAACAGAATGGGAGGTGTCCAAGGTTTTGCCTGGATAAAGTTTGTGACTGGATTCTTGCATTCGGAAGATAACAATGATTGTGTCATACAATCAAGGGAAGCTGCTACGACGCCCTCAGACTGCATGAATTCATAAATTCAACACACTAGTTTAGTTTTTGTGAGACCAACATAATTATATACATATATATATTGTATATGGAGAAGATATAACCTCCTTGTAACCGATTGAAAGCCGTTTTGTATAGTCATTAGCAACATGTTGCTTCTCGGTACCCGTAATTGCATCATGATGTTGTGCAATTGCCAAAGCGTCAGCTAAAGAGTCCGTTGTTGGCCCTGATTTATTTCGTCCTCTAAAATATTCTAACTGCCTTGCTGCCTAATCCAGTAGATTTATATTCAAACATTCCGTTTAGAAAGAGACCTCTATGATCTGTCAAGATATCAAACATGTTCTGGACATACCAAATAGTAGCCACTCAACACTCTGACGTAGCCTTTGAGGGCAGGGCGACTGGTAAAATATCCAGTCCAATAAGCATTTATACGATCCGCATATCTGATAAACGAATTGAATCAATATTACTGCAAATTTCAAGCAGAATAATATGTAATTCACGGATATTTAATCTTGAACTCACGGGAAGTAGTCATCAGATTTAAGAGGCCAAGACTCGTTCAGAGCATATTTTGCATCAGTGTATATAGATGGAGTTGAATAAAAGGCATTCACACGACCATCCTGCAACAAAGTTATCATTCATCAATGATTTGCAATAAGAAATCTTGAGCCTTTCCAATGAGGAAATTTCATGCAAGAATCATCCCACTAATGGAATATATGATGAAATAGTGCCGAATACACCAACTTGATTCACATAGTGTATGAGCTTGTCCATATTCAAGAACCATGAATGCGCATACTGATACTTGAAATCCGTTCCCATGGTCCACATGATATGATTTGAACGAGTAACATTAGCCTACAAACAAAATCAACTGGGCGGGTGACTCACATAAACTGTAGACGATTTCCTATTAAATGCTATTATCAGAATAATTTAAACGCACAATTTATCCAAAGAACAAGAAAGGAGAAAGACACTAAAAAGTAATTTACCTGTGAATAAGCAGCAGCTACAAAAGCATTTACACGCTCGTGAACATTGTAATCAAATAGGTCCATGTCATCCTTTGGTCAAGAACAATCATCAACGTCAGTATTCGTATAGGCAACAGTTCAAGGGACAATTTTTTCTCTAAAGAATTACCTGGACTATAGGGGAATCATCATTGACTTCATAATAAAAACCAGCAGGAGGTTCATAATACCCCTCATAGAAAGCACCAGCAAATATCTGATGTAATTAGAAAGTATATTTGTTATCATTTGTTATGACAATCACAACAACAATTATCGTGAATATGATACTGAAATTTATGGAAATTTGAGATGAACCTGGGAAGAAGAACCACGACTTCTGGAACCCTGCCAGACAACTTCGAGCTTCTTCTCATCTCTCCTTTTGAGTCTATCTTGGTAGTCAATACGAGCAAAGTATAGAGCATCAAATCCCACCTAAATCCCAACACAAGCACCTTAGATACTCAATACAAATAGAGCACGATAATATATATCGTATAAGAATACATTTCAAAAGATTGAATATAGAACAATACCTCTGCTCCCAAAAGGTAAGCTTGAACAGCAGAATGACCAAATGGGTCAATTTGCCAACCAATTCTAGGAGTGATATTGAACTGATGTTTGATAAACCAATGGCCTAGTGTTGTTTGGTCTATCATATCAATGTAATGTGTTGCTGCCTCATCATGCATACACATACCACCATTTCTACATCAGCATAATCAAGAATACATGAGAAGAAAAACTATCACCAACCATCCTATCAGCTAATGTGATTTTACCAACACTGATTACAACACAACCGGCTGGAAAACAAATAAACAGCAACTGTTATCTCATCCCAAACTTTTAGTTAATGATGTAATATAAGTTGTTACATTAGCTCAAGTTGACCCGAATGGACTAGTGATTCAACTGTCTTCTTCATCACTTCACTCTGTTCTCTCCACCACCGCTGGAAAAATGCCTATTACAAAAATATAGCATGAGCAGCAAATTGATCAACCAATTACGTAAATGAACTAAAACATATCACGAAAACTGTTACCTGTTCGACATAGATGAATTTTCGGTTTTTATCAGCTAGCAATGCTGGAATTAGTGAATCCAACACATTTCGGACGCATGCTCCCTGCACACATCCAACTCAGCTCTTTCAACTAACAAAATTTCCATAGTCCATAGACTCTATACAATTACAAATCAGTTAAAACAAGTGAAAATCCCATAATAAATAGCAACTCCATTCCAGTAAAATTACAAAAAACATTAATAAACTTCTGTTGACAAGCTAAGAATTACCTGAATTGAATTGTTGGATCCAACGTAGTACTGATCAATGGTCTTCAACCACCCAACATCATCATGCGTATGAGGAACCAGATGAACATTAAGCTTTCCAGGAACAATACCTCCTGAAGTGTTGTAAACCATGTACTTACACTCCACCAACGCACACACAAAACACACAGTTAAAACAACCAGAAAAACACAAAACACCGCCATGGTAGCTGCAGCTTCACTCAAACTTAAGAGTAACAAATAAATAGACCAACCCAGAACAAGACAAGAGAAAATCAAAAACGAATCTCGACCCACAAATCAATTCCAGAATCCAGTGAAGAAATGGGGGCAAATTCTTGTCTAGTTATCTGATTATCATTGTCAGTCTATTTAGTTGGTAAAAAACGACAAAACGTATACAGTCAATGTATTGCAGACCATGGTAAACTCTAATAATAAGAGCAAAAAAAGGTAATTATTGACTTGAAAATGATCGGAACTGGACCTTATTTAATTAATTTGCAGTGACGACGTTATTCATTGCTCAGTATCAGCCTTATCGTTGGAAGTGAAGATTTTTCAGCTTTGATGGAAAAAAAATATCCCGCGAATTTACCGTCCATACATTTGCTGCTGTAAAACAGGAAGAAGGTGAATAAATAAATTGGGCCCTCATTTCATTTTTAGGGATCATCATCTAAATTAAATATCTAGTGCTCTAATTTATGGGGGAAGCCGCACAAATTTTAAAGCAAACAGAAATATATCATGCATCAGAAACCTAAGAGAAAGTATGAAACATTGGGATTAAACTGCTAAAATAGTAGTATCTCACAATTATCCAATTCCTTCAATTTTATAGTTTCTCTGCTTCAACAGTCTTCATCCCACAACACAACCATCCAAAAAAATGATTCGACCGCTCAAAATCACGGCGGGAGATCAGCCAATTCCGAGCAGCGAGTGGCTCGGTACCGTCTTCCTCATCGCGACGGGGCCACCACCGGATAGTTGCTGATAGTCCAGCCGACGACGGTTATTTTTACTCTTCAACGAAGTCTGAAGCATGTCAATTGAGGTCGTAATTGGGGGGAAATCATTCGCAATGTTCGGAATGAAAAGAAGATTAAAAGATTATTATTGATGGTTAAATTCGATTAGAACCATTTAATGCAACAAATAAATAATTGTTTTATTCAAATCTTTTGGTTTATGTTTAGTAGTCATAATCATAAGTCATAACGGTAAAGAGCGGCAATAAAAACAATAACGTAGTTCAAGCCTCAAGGTTAATAAATAAATAAGTAAAAGAGTAAAAATTATACATATACTTAAAGGTTAAGGGGGTGTATTCAATTGGAATTCTATTGAATTTTTTTGGACTTTCAAAGTCTGAGGGTATTCAATCTGGATTTTTAAAAGTTTTTAAAAATTCTGAGGTATTCAATATGGATTTTAAAAAGTCTTAAAAAAAATTTAGGTATTCAACAGTTTATGGATTTTAATACTCTATGGATTTTCTTTGATTCTTTTCCAAAAATATAAATAGATTTCACTCTCCAAAATATCTCCTAATTACCAAAGATTTCTACTGATTCTCTCAGAGAACGAAAGGTTATAAGAAAAAAACATTCGTTGTTCTCCTGCCATCGCCACCCCCACTACCATTGATGTCGTTCTCCTGCCACCGGACGACGCAGCGCTCACCCCCGTGCCCTGCACCGCTGCACGACGCTCGCCCGGTAAGCTTTCGATCGGTTGCCCAATTTCCTTTCTCTTCCCCGTCAAATTGTGAATTCTTCTGGCTGATGCATATGTACACCATATACACAATTGACTTTGATGAAAATTCTCGGCTTTTTTGAAGTGTTATTACTAATTGCAGGAAATTGCTAAGATTCCCGATTCGTTAAATATGTAGAGTTTTGGGGCTTTCATGATTTGTTGCTTTGTTATTATCTTGCCTCAAATTTATTATTTTATTATCAATTCTATATCCATTTACGCATTTCTTATTAATTTGGCGGTTGATTCTTCTCTTAAGGTAAAGTTTAATATTTTGAGATTCCGTTAGATGTCAACTTATTGCTAAAGGATTAGCTACGTTTTACTGCACATTCCCACTACTCTAGAATGACTCTGTTTTTGTTAATTTTGCATTAAGTCACATGGTTAGTTTGTTTAGCTTTATGGAACTGATGTGGAAATAGATTAATCTGGATTTCTTTGTTCCTTTGGAATTCAGTGGCTGCACTAGATGAAAACATCGATATGATATATAATCAAATGGTAGGTGGAGGTTTGTTAAATATATAATTTGTTGAGAGAATTTATTTAGATTTTTACGAGTGTATTAATATATTAACTAATATATACTATATACGTATATATCATAATAAGTTATTTTATGTTTATTAATATAGTAATATTATCATGGGGATCCCCAACAAGATACAAAAAGGAAGGTATCCTATGAACAATGGACTAAGGAATAAAGCAATTTATTGTTAGAACTCATGGTTGATGCTGTGGCTCGGGGATGGCGTGATAGTAATGGTATTTACCGTATTTTTACCAAAACAACGGTGGAAGAAAGAATACTTCCTGTTTTTAATGAAAGACTTGGGGGTAATAAGACCTATAACAATTACCAAAGACGCCTCAAATGGTTTAAAAACCGTTGGTTATCTTATTCAAACCTTATGAAGTTTAGCTCTGGTTTTGGGTATGACCAAACTACTAAAAAGTTTACAGCTTCAGATGAAGTATGGGATGCGTACTTAGAGATAAGCTTCTTAAGCATCATATTACAATAATATTATAGAATAATTTTATTTTGAGAATATAGTGAATTAATAAAAAAAAATTCTTTATTTATACTATGCTCATTCAAAAGACACGAACTTGCGCTATGGGGAATGTCCTGATTATGAGGACTTGGAAATTGTTGTAGGAAATGGTGTTGTTGTAGGGAAAAGCTCCATTGGGTTGGGTAGTGCTACTGATGCAAGGATATTAGGAGATGATGAAAATAGAGATGTACGCATAGAAAATTTGAATTATGATGCTGAAAATGAGATATTTGTAGGACTATCTTAAAATGATCCACCATTTGGTTCCACACAACCTTCAGGGTTCCCTGAAGTGTCCGAGGTCTCCACTCAAAGAAGAAGTCAACCCAAAAGAAGTAGAGCTCAATATGAAGCAAATTCTAGCTCTACTAAAAATATCCCTCAGAATGGTCTTATGGAAGAGATTAAAAAACTAACAAGCACTTTTGAAGGAGTTCATAGCCTCTTAGAGAAAAGAGATACCATACTAGGGAAAAGAGAAAGAGCTTATACAACTTGGGATGCTATCAAAGAGATCCCAAATTTGGATGAAGACAATCGCCTCAAGGCATTTGACTTGCTTGACACCAAGTCAAAAAAAGATGGTTTTTTGAAGATGACTATTGAGGAAAGAGCTAATTGGATAGCTTACAAGATTAGATGATAGTGATTATTTGAGTCATGTATTAGATATTATGCTATATTTAGTTGGGGATCTTTTTAAGACTTTCTTTTTTATCACTATTTTGTTGGAGATCTTTTTAGGACTTTATTTTGATCACATATTTGAAATTAATAAATTTCGTATTTTTATTATTATTTGAATCATATGTTGCTTTAAGTTGTATGCATTTGAATAAATGAATCCTTGAATTTGTGCTTGAATCGATATATTTGTTTAATTCATAGTGTGTGGTTTAATTAATCTTATTTACCATGTTCCCATTTTTTTATATACAACATGGAAAATCGTGAAATATTGGAAGAAGAAATAGAAGAAGAAGAAATGGAAGAAGAAATAGATGAATATTTGGAGATGGAACTTTACGAAAAGATTAGGCTATTGATGTTGGCAATTAAGGCAATGATAGTTTTATTAGGAAAGATTACTGTGATGCCTCGGCGTATTGAACCTTCTTTGAAGCGATGACCAATTACTAGAATTTGATATCATTTTGTATGTAATATGATCGAAGGAGATACACAAAGTTTTTGACAGTTGTATAGGATGTATCCGGATGCGTTTCTAAAGTTATGCACTATCATTAGAGAGAAAACTCATCTAGAAGATACAAGATACATATGTGTTGAAGAAATGATGGCAACATTCTTGATCATTGTAGGACACAATGATCGATATGGTAATGTTCGCCAAAGGTTCGGTCGTTCGCATTTTGCTACTAGTCGAAACTTTAACAAAACCTTAAAGGCATTGAACACTATAGCACCAGAAATGATGGTTATGCCATCTACAGGGATGCCCGCTAAAATTCAAGAAAGTACAAGGTTTAACCCTTTCTTTAAGATATGAATCCTCTTGGTAATATTATATATATATATATATATATATATATAATATATTTATTAAATGTTGTAATTTTCTTTTATCAAATGTTCACTTTATTTTAGGATTGCATCGAAGCTATAGATGAAACTCATATCCCAATAATAAACAGTAGAGAAGTAAGCGATTATCGTGAACTTAGTCATGGTATTCAATTGCAAAATGTATTGGCAGCTTGCAACTTTGATTTGCAGTTCATTTATGTGCTTAGTGGGTGGGAAGGTTCGGCACATGACTCAAAACTTTTAAATGATGCACTATCAAGAAGAAATGGGCTTCAAGTGCCTCAAGGTACCATATTTTTTATTGTGTTTATATTTTTTAAATAGTGACAAGCTAACTAATTAAAGAAATTGTATTTTTAGGTAAATATTTTCTCATGGATTGTGGATTTGCTAATCGACGTCAATTTGTAGCTCCATTACGTGGTGTTCGATATCATCTAAAAGATTTTGGTGGTCAAGGTCGTCACCCCAGAAATGCAAGTGAGTTATTCAATCTTCGTCATGCATCATTAAAAAATGTGATTGATAGAATTTTTAGTATTTTCAAATCGTGATTCATAATTTTCAAAATCGCACCTCCTTTCCCATTTCAAAAACAAGCAGAGTTAGTATTGGCTTGTGCTGGATTACACAACTTTCTTCGGAAAGAATGCCGCTCTGATGAATTTCCAGTTGAATATGAAAAAGATCAAGATTCACCACATCTCGACATGGAAGAAGAAAATTTGGAATTGCTTTCTCAAAGCCAACTACAACAAAGAACGAAAGCTAATGCATGGAGAACGAGTATTGCTAATGCTATGTGGGAAATGAGGCCGAGGTATAACGGTGATGGAAATGACGATGATGGGAATGTAGATGAGAATAATAATGATGAATAGTAATGTATTTTTTTGGGACTAATGTATTTTTGGTATTTTTTCTAAACAATTTGGATAATTTTTTTTTATATATATAAGTGTTCCATATACATTTGCATTAATAGTTCCAGCGCCAGAGTCTATAGAAATCCATGTAAATCAAAAAAAAAAATTGTATTCCACAATCCTGTCAAGTCTATGAAAATCCATGTAAATCAATAAAAAAAAGTCAACCAAACTCTACATGGAGTCTATGAATTTTCTAAATCCAAAGACTTTTTAAAGTCCAAAAAAATTCAATAGAATCTCAATTGAATACACACTCCTTAAATCTGCTTCGCAGTAACTAGTCTGACGTAATTTTTTTTTTACATGGGAGTGTGGGTTTAATATTTAAAAATAAAGCGGACTCGTAGTGAGACGGAGCATAATTTGAGCATTGACGTTTTAATATTCTAAGGGTGTGTTTGGATTTTTTGACAGGATGGATTAATTAGGATAGGATTTGACGGGATTGCACTATTCACAAATTAATTTTTGACACATTATTTGTTGTTTGAATTTTCAGATTATGTTTGAGACATTTAATCCCAAATTGGGTATACACTTTGTTTGGATTATGTATTTAACATTTTTTTCCCAGGATTTCTAATTATGTCATTTATCATTTACTCCCTCCGTCCCAAGATAACTTGAACACTGGAAATGACACGCAAATCAAGTAAAATAGATTTTAGTGGGTTTGAGTGAAATAAAATAAGGGTGTTGTGAGTGTATTAACATTATATTTGTTTCCATTTTGGGAGTGTTCAAGTAATGTTGGGACGTCCAAATATGACAAGTGTTCAAGTAATATTGGGACGGAGGGAATATATGTTATGTCCTACTCTTAATGAAATATTTGTTAAAAATGAGGGACATTACTGACATGTAAGTTTCATGTCATTATTTTGTGAGTTGCCGGATTAATTCATCACATCCCCCTACATTAGACAATTAAACCCGTGTTTATGGGTTAAATATTGAAAATGGACCAGGGCCCAACTTTATACTCGGGCTTCAGTCCACCAAACAAAACAACCTACTAAAACCCACTAAATAATCTAACCAACCTAATTTATTAAACAAAACAAGCCCTATAAAAAATAGGTGTTGATTTGTACTAGATTGTAGTATCGTCTCATACAAAATTTTGTTGTCTTTAAGAATTGGAGGGTAGCACACAACGATAAAATTATATTATTTTAGAGAAAAAAAATATATTCTTGGTCGGAGCTCACGATATGTACACACGTATGGAGGACAATAATGTTTTCGAAAAAGTGAAGTGATAATATTTTTAATAAGATTTTTATATTATATACCGCTCATGTATGTTTATAAAATAACTTATTAAAAGTACAATCCAAATTGTTTTTTAACATAGATGGTGAAGCTGGCATTATTAAGCAAGTTGGATAGACTAGACCTAAACTATCACTACTGGTCCTGTAGTAGTGGTCACATTTGATTTTATATTTGAAAAGATAATGGGAAAAATTAAAAAAATATTGCGAAAAAAGAAAAATAGTGATGTGGCAAAAAATGATACATCCAATGATTTTGTCTTGGCTGTCCTATGGGCAAGAGAACTGTAGTGGGGTGTTGTACCACATGATATATAGTGTGTACAACATCCAACTGTAGTTATATGCACTACCCAACAAAACAGCATGTACATCATTATATCCAATATTAACTAGATAACTGTCTTTGAGCGTTGATATGGAGATATAATTTGGGCCTACATGTCTCTCTTACAAATACACATTGAGCCCATTATGTGTAGATGAATATTGATAGTAATACCTCATGAATGCACTTGGAGAGCGGAATTCCTCCCTCGAGTGAAGATTGAGAAACCGTTTAAGTCTTCTCACTCACGTAATAGCAGTCATCATAAAGGGTAGTGGTTCTTATTTCTTCTTCTGGAGCTGAGAACGTGGGAACGTGGGATTTCTTGGGAGTTAAGAAAGTGTATTTTAACTAAAGTCAGATTATGGGATCTTTCCAGATTGAGTGATCATATCTTCAGGTAACTCTAGCAGTTACTTTCTCTATCTATAAAAAATCAAGTGATGTTCCTTCATTCATAACATCTACACGAGAATTACTTGACATCTGCATGATGAATATAACTCATTCGTCACACTAGATTAGACTGATACTTATTCAATACTTCTGAATATTTTATATATACACTCTCATAATCTGACTTGATTGTTGGAGTTCCACGCCGGAGACCCCTCCGGCGAGTTCTTACAAGTTCTGATTGAAATCACTTCCACTCGACCTTGAGGTCAGTGTAAACACAAATTTCGTATTTAATAATATGACTAAACACGAAAAAGGAATTACAAAGATAATTTTTTTTAGTTGAAGCTGGAATATTGTGGGTTGCGATCTCTAATTTAATTCCTCTAATTTTTTTTCTTCCCTTCGAACGTTGACTTTGATTTGGATGACTTTTGAAGAAATCCTCGCCTCGATCTTGTCTGAGGTTGAATTTGTAGATTTGGAACGTCGAACTGAATGTCTTGTTTTGATTCAAACGTGGCCTTTGAAGATTTTTTGGACGAACGTCTGTGAATTTGATGATGAACGTCTTTGAATCTTCGAGAGTTTGGGAGGAAGATCTTCGAATCTTCGAGAAGAGAAACGTCTGATCGGAGGGCTCAGGAGCTTGATCTCTGATCGAATGTCGTTTCCGGATGACTTGCACGAAGAACGCTTGTGAATCTTCAAGAAGCTTTGAGAAGAAACGTCTGATCGGAGGGCTTAGCAGCTTGATCTCTGATCGGATGTCTTTCCCGGATGACTTGCACGAAGAACGCTTGTGAATCTTCAAGAAGCTTTGAGAAGAAACGTCTGATTGGAGGGCTTATCAGCCTGATCTTTGATCAGATGCCATTTCTGGATGACTTGCACGAAGAACGCTTGAAGCTAATGAAGAACGTCTTCAAATCTTCGTAGAGAATTCTGAAGTCTTGAATCTTCTGTTACTGTTGTTGCCTTGATATCTCTGTGTGTGTAAAAGTGAAGGAGGAAGACCCTATTTATAGGTGTAGAATAGGGTTTCAGGTCTTGGCCTAATAGACTTTGTCTGGCGGGCAGGAATATTCTAGAATATTCTGATGGACTTTTAGGATCTGGGTGGACTTTATAGGCCCAATTTGATTTATTGGACTTTTGAAACCCAACTTGATTTATTGGACTTTAGAGGCCCAATTTAATTTATTTGATTTTTGAGGCCCAATTTCATTCATTGGACTTTTGAGGCCCAACTCGATTCATTGGACTTTAGATGCCCAACTCGATTTATTGGACTTTAGAGGCCCAATTCGATTTATTGGACTTTAGATGTCCAATTCGATATATTGGACTTTAGAGGCCCAATTCGATTTAATAGGTTGTGTGACTTGAATCGGGCCTAATTAATTAAAGGGTCAATGACTCCATTATTTATTTATTAATTTATTTTATGAATTGACTTTATTTATATTTCCAACAATAAATTTAATTTACAAGTAATTTTCACGTGTCATCTTTTAATTGGGTGCAATTTTAATTTGCTTACAGTCAAATTTCACCCTCTTTAGGGCAAGTAAATCAAGAGAAACTTGATCTGTATTATGATTATTCTCACTGAAGGGAGGTAACGTCTAATGTTTCATTATGACATTGCTTTTCCATTTGATTTTAGACTTGAGCATCAAAGGATCTACGCCGAATATCCTCCTTGGCATAGCTCTGCTGGCCTGATTCAGATATATTGTGGAGCTGCCTTGAAGATCCATCCTTCCATGGATGCAGCTTGAGAATAACCTTGATAGTCCACCCGTCAATCTAACTCAGATCTATAGCTGACCAACCTGTTTATTCATACCGTGAGCACGTTCCACAGAGCCTACCTAGGCTGAACATCCAACTCAGACGACCAAGCAGGCCAATTCCACCAGCTCGTTTTACGTGGAACATAAACGTCAACACTCAGTACCAACTCATTCCTGAAGACCCAAACAATTAGGTCATAAAGTTTAATTGGCTAGATGGCACCTCATAAGATACTTGTTATCACTAAATGTCACATTAAATGTATTGCTGACAACACATTAAATGTATAATATAAAAAGGTCTTTGACCATTGGATAAATGATCTTTTCAGCCACTTTTAATATGCTCCTCCAGTCCCATAATAACTTGCACACTTCTTTATTAGGACGTCCTAAAATAACTTGCATATCCTTAAAGTAGAAAGTCACTTATAAACCTCACTCGCACAATATTCATAATTTTACATAAAATATCATTACTTTTGGGCCGACACATGCACACAATTCAATCCAATTTTTTTTTCTTTATACATAGAAATTTATAAAATTACCTCTTAAGGCCACATTTGGTTTCGTGGATGTGATAGATAGGGGAGATATGATTAGGGTGGATTGTTACTGTTCCACATCATTACATTTGACAAAAACGTTTTTGTTTGGTTTGATGGATAAACCCAAAAATCAGTAATCTCTACCCACCCCTCTTGACCATTTATCACTTATTTGTCTGATAAATGTGTCTTTCCGTACCGAGCCCTCCATTTATCATGGGCCCAAGTCCACCAAAGCAAACATCGGATTGTGCCTGATTATCAGATCTCTCACCCCTTATATAGCAAAGCAAACGTGGCCTTAAAATCATATTCATTACTCAACTTTTTACATTTATGTGTCCATCAAATAGTGCAAATTAATTCAAGACGGGGCAATACTTTCTTATCTATCTAAATTTAATAATACTTTTCTCTTTATATTTCCAATTCAAAAGTATGGCTTATTTATCAAATTGTTTGTTTGTTAGTTGATGATATATAGTCACATCATCATTTCACAAATCAACTAATTAATTGGCGCAAAAAGGATGGTATAACATAGAACATGACCACCCCAGATTTTAATTCGTTTTTTCATTTTAGGATTAAAACATTTCTAAATTACAATTAGGATCTTACAAAGTAAACCATGTAAAATTAGATGCGAATATCCCAAAAATTCAAATTCTGGGATAGCAAAACCCGACCACCAAACACCCCTTCAAACAAAAAGGGCCCCACAGAAACCCACATCGGATAATCCTATCCTCATCCAAGATTACATTACCATTCTTTCCAACCCCCACTCTCCCGCCTTCTTTCAGCTGAAACAGCACTGAAACTGCTCAAATTGTAACACGAAAATGGCGTTTTCCTCCATTCTATACTCTCCAATCCACTTCACTCTCCCAAAATTGCTCACATTGCAACCACACTGCCGCCCCCACCGGAGCAAACCCCTGCCCATAACCGCCGCAATTCCGCCGATTTCCGCCGACGTCGCCGCGGTATCCGACGCCATCGACAGCACGACAATCGCCGTCATAGGGGGTGGATCTGTGGCGGCGCTGGCGGCAGTGCTCTCCCTGTCCGACCCGGAGAAGCGGCGGCAAATGCAGGCGGAGGAGGTCGGCGGAGGGGACAAGGACGTGGTGAAGGAGTACTTCAACAACGACGGGTTTCAGCGGTGGCGGAGAATTTATGGTGATACTGATGATGTTAATAAAGTGCAGAAGGATATCAGGATTGGGCACTCCAAAACGGTGGAGAGTGTGATGAAGATGCTGCTGGATGAGGGGCCATTGAGTGGGGTTACGGTGTGCGACGCTGGGTGTGGGACCGGTTGCTTGTCGATTCCGCTGGCGAAGGAAGGGGCCGTTGTGGCGGCGAGTGATATCTCGGCTGCTATGGTTTCCGAGGCTGAGAAGCAGGTGAGGGGGTTTGTATTGTTTGTTTCAATAGTTGTAGGGGATTTCATTTTTTGGTGACTAATACTTTTTAGTGAGAACAACTAATACTGTTCAGTGGAAACTGCTGATAATAACGTTTGAAAATGCATTTGAATTATAAATGATTTCTTGTTGGCGTTTTATAAAGTTGAAATAAGTGATTGCTTTTGCTGCAACACTTGTGTGTTGATGAGTAAATTTGGGGATAATAGTGTCGTTTTCCATCTGGTGATTAAGAAGAATGTGTTTTTCACCATTTTTATGATCACATGATGCTGAAATCAGGAGATTCCATCTTGTTTTGGTCTTAGCTTCTGGAGTAACACTTGCACAACTAATACAGTTCAATAAAAACAACTGATACTGTTCAGTGAAAACAACTAATACTGATCAACTAATACCTTGTAGTAAAACAACTAATACCATTTAAATACGCATTTGAGTTGCACAGCAAAACTTGTGCATAGAAGCATCTGCCTAGTTTCTGATAATCTCATCAATCAAGAATCATTTCAAGCAAAGAATGTAGGAGACGAAAAATAGATACATCAATCAGTTTCCTGATTCATTTAACTTTGATTTAGGTACGAGAAGAGCTTTTAAAAGGCAAGGACGAGCTACCTCCTGGACTAGTATTGCCAAAATTTGACGTAAAGGACTTGGAGAGCTTGGACGGGAAGTACGATACAGTTGTCTGCTTAGATGTTCTGATACACTACCCACAAAACAATGCAGATGGCATGATTGCACACCTTGCTTCTCTGGCTGAAAATCGTTTGATTCTAAGTTTCGCCCCAAAGACAATTTACTATGATCTATTGAAGAGAGTCGGAGAATTGTTCCCTGGCCCTTCAAAGGCTACAAGGGCATATCTTCATGCTGAAGCTGATGTTGAGAGGGCATTGCAAAAAGTTGGGTGGAAAATAAGGAAGAGAGGTATAACTACCACACAGTTTTACTTTTCAAGAATCATCGAGGCCGTTCCTGCATAGTGCAGAAAGTGAGGTTAGATATGACTTTTTGCACGGTCTTGTTGAGTTGCTAAATACTATGGAAGTCCTCTCATTTTGTATAATTATACTATGTATAGTAAATAGATTATGCTTAACCTTTAATTTTTGTAAAATTTTTGCTTGTTAACACGATTGTTATCTATATGTAAGTGCCTCCCTTTCAATTTAATTGTCGATTTTGGGTGTTATTTGTATAATATGACTAATATACACTTTTGGGTGATTTACATAGATTCTTGTATCTCAATAAATGAGACTTATCACAAAGATTTAGAATATGTCAGTTGTAAAAAAGTACTCATTCCGTTTCATAATAAGTGTCGTTCTAGAGGTTAAATTTTGTTTCAAATTAAGTGTCGTTTTAGTCAGTAGCAGAAGCAACATCAAAAAATGTTAGATAGATTAGACAAATCCATCTAAGTAAGAATCAAAGGCCAGACAAGTAAGTTTGTAAACAACGATAAAATAGGCAATATGGAACCTAGACATGATCTTAAGAAAACAATGTGCCATCTCCTTTGAAAGGTGCGAGACCATTCGAAGAAACCTTGATACGAATGTTATTTGCATAACTTATTGGAGATTTTCTCAAGAGCATCTTGCTGAGAGCTGTGATTAAACTGTCATGCTGTTCCTTCTTCTGCTCCCTATCCAATTGATATTTCAGCATCTGATCGTCAAGCTGTGCATTCAGCAGATTTAGTGTTTCTCTCTAGAGCTTTGATCAATAAGTCTTCCAAATCGTTGTTTTGACAGTTAGTTGATGACTGCATTCCTTCTTCAGGCCCTCGTGAAACTCGGGACCTGTCCCAAAATGTGGGCCCGCTTGTCTTTTCCTTGCTGTACCTTTGAAAGACAAATATATCAAAAGCATTAGAGAAACAACCCTGTAAGATTGAGATTGGCAAGTCTTTGTTGTAGTTGTATTTATTCTAGTGCATCGTAGTTCTTTTTGACTTTTGGTTAGGATAAAATATAACTTTTAAGAGCAAAACTTTGAACAAATGGACATATAACTGCAACATAAGCCTATCAGGAACCAGTAATCATGATTCCCAGGTAATTAATCAAAATTAAACAAAATCAAATTTATCTGAATATTCTTTTTGCATAATTTTTTAAACTGTAATATTTAATGATGGGATCCAAGTTCTTTACCTTGATTTGTATCTGCCTTGTGAGATGGCTGATATTTCATCTCTGCCAAAAAAGGAAACTCTTAGTACTGTCAAATTTCTGAAAACAGAGTATATATGCCTTTTATGCACTGCAGTCATGTCTGTTGAATAAGGGGGTGTTTGCAAGAGATAAAAATCACTTATAATCTCTGCTTTTGTGAAGCAAAGCTAGTTTTAGTTTTTTAATCTAATGCTTCGGCGTAAATTAATCGCCTAGAATTATACTTTATAAGCTGGGAGAGGCTGCTTTTACCTGATTTTGCAAACCATAAGAGAAGGGGTAGAAGCTGTTACTTATGTTTGCAAACACACCCTAATTCAATTTATTCAAATCTTTTAGCAAACACTCAACAACTACTTTCTTTAAATTTTGCAAACACTCACCACTTTTACTATTGAACAATTCTTTTCACAATCACTAAATAAAACACTTCCTTAAAAACGTATTTTTTGCAAACACCCCCTAATTTAGTTGGCAATTGCTTGGTTAGTGCAACATTGAGTTGAGTAAAACAACAGTATTAAAAGTTTAAGGTACCTGAAATGGGCACTGGAGAAGGAATCGTCGTTGTTTTACCATCTGTATGAGCTCTTTCGTTTCCATTTCTGATGTGAACTTCCTCCTGTGCCCCTTGTTCAAATTCAGAAAACAAGCCATCCCCAACAACCTCATCGTCCACCATCTCGTCCTCATCTTCTGCCTCTAAACCATCTAAATCATCACCATTATTCTCATCCACGCTTGTTATCACCAACGCAAGCTGATCTGCAGCTCTCATGTATTCTTTACCATCCAAAACATCGTACACCTCTCTGTCAAAAAAACCCGGAAGTTTCCGCTCCCTTCTTAAATCACTTCTCATCATCCAATATGATTCATTCTCTCCCCTAGACTCCCACTTCTTTATTTTCTTGAAATCACTCACAAGATTGCTCCACCTCTTACGACACTGAACTGGGCCCCGGCTCACCCCTTGCCGTCTGCAGTGAGACGAGACAGCATCCCATTTGGGCTCAACCTGGTCCATCCCAAGACCATAGCTCGATCTCCGACCCCTTCTTGTACTCTCTGCAAGATTCTTTCCTTCTATTAGGACAAGTGTCTCTTCTCTAGTCCATCGAGGATGTCTTGGTGTCCTTTCAATTGATGCTTGCTGTCCATTAACCACATCGACTGAATATGAGGCATTTCCGTTTGTGTTTCCATTCAGTTCATTTGGTCCTGATGCCATGATTCTCTTGCTGCAAGTTGAAAATTTTAACCTGTAGGTAATTTCTTGAAATAGGTCCAAGTTTTAACAGCTGTGATATGCTGTCTTCCTCTGAAGTCTTAACTATGTCTTATATTCTTTGCTGTCCTTGTGATTGACTGTTCTAATGAGGGAAAGAGCTTTCTATTATGGGATTGAATGCAGATAGTGCCTATATCGCCTTTTTGTGTCGAGCGCCATATGCTTTAAGACACATTACCCAAATTTCTTACAAAATCCGTCCCATTACTGAATTTTCTTTAGTGATTGGGTATCCTAATAAAGGCCAATTACCTTATGTGATGAGTCATTTATCTTTTCAAGGTACATTGTCCAAATTTTCTTGCAATTCTGTCCTAATGATTGACTGTCCTTAAAGGGAACATTCTTTATACAGGGTTTTGACTGTTGAGGCTCTTAATATTACTTTCTTGATTGAGCATTTAAGCTGTATATCTTTTAAGACACACTACCCCTATTTATTTTGATTATGTCGCATGCCTATTCTATCACCTCTCTCATTTATACGGATTTTGCGAGTGTCATTGATGTTCTGCATCCTATACCGATCTTTTAGGATCACACTGGTTTTAGCTTCTTGCTAACTTGAAACCATAAGCATCCAACAAGTTGCTCTTATGATTTGAGCAAATATGCATTATCTGGTGTGGATCAAAAGGATGCAGTATTTTATTCTGAGACTTCCAGATTACTCTAAGTGTATGCGTGTGTTTTAATAGTGACACTTTCCTATGATCATGAACTTCTTTATTTGTTGTATTGTCTTAATTATATGACATTATTCATTCAGCCTAATTATCCTGATACTGCATATTATCAATTCTATGACATATTTGCAGGATGTTAAAAGGGTGGCTGCAATTTGAAAATGTAAAAAAATCATTTTTGCTCATTAAACTTACAGATCGTTTTTTATAATTTATCTATCTACCCTAAAGTTTATTGAGAATTAGTAAATACTCTTGAATGCATAGTAAATGCTGAAAATTTTTATTTCTGCTTTGGTGTCAAGGTAAAACTGCAGTTACAAAAGATTTTCTTTAGTATATATTGCAGATCTGCAGGGTCCTCATGCAAACCCCTCCTTGAGTATTTCAAAATAATGTTCTCTCATTGATTCTAAATCTTGAGGTGTTTTTATCCTACATTGGTTTTACATCAAATACATGGGACTTCTGTTTATTAATGGATTGTCAGTTTGCAAACTCCTCTTGTAGAAACACTTTTTTTTTTTTTTTTAAAGTTGAGTGCTTGCTTGTTTATGGCTTTGAAAGTGGCTTTTAAAATTTCAAATCACAAATCCCAGTTTGTTTATCAGGATTTCGGTATAGAATTTTAAATTCTCTAAAATTCTACTTTATAATATTTATAATATACATATTTTATCTTTTTCAAACACAATTTTCAATACAATATCAATCATCTATCACACTTTCCAATTATTATTATATATCCAACTCAATACTCTTCGTCCTCATTTTTTACTTTATTATCATTATATAATATAATATACAAACACATCAATTATTAAATAATCATCCAATCATTTCTACATTACTTTTTACAATATAATATTATTTCTATCTTCTACTTTTTCAAAATCCAACTTTATCAAATCCTATAAAATCATACTCCCAAATATATACAAAATACAAATACATGTTGAGGAAAATTAAATAAATAGATTATTCTCGACCCTCTCTACAAGCTCGAGCTTTTAGATGAGACGGAATTCTCTCATGGTATCAGAACCCAGGTTGTGGGTTCGATTCCCATGGAAGCACTCCACCCATTTAAATTGTCCACTCTGTTGGGTCTCCTCTCCAGAGAGCAGAGACAATGATTCGGCCCACGAGTGAGGGTGAATATTGAGGGAAATTAAATAAATAGATTATTCTCGACCCTCTCTACAAGCTCGAGCTTTTAGATGAGAAGGATTTCTTTCAATACACTTTTTACTTTATACCAAATTCTTTCAAATCCCCTCTACAGAATTTCAAATCCCCTTAAAACTGTAAACAAACAGGTAATCCATACTATATTAAAAAGTGGCTAACCATTGAGAAATATTTTTGGACCACTTTGCCCCTTAAATATTTTAGATTGTGCAATTCAAGCCCTATTAACTCTCTTAACACAAGTAGACGGGAAGACGTCGGGCAAACGTTAAAATATTCCAAACTCAAACTTAAACTACGAAACTCAAACGTCTACGGCTGCAGACGGTGAGAACGAGCACGACGGAGGCACAACGGCGAGAGTGCCGCAGGCGCGGGGAACGACGACGGGAGGTGACAAATTAGAGAGGAGCGACGATCCAAGGATGAACTAAGGGCAAAGAAGATATGCCTGGACCAGAAGGTATCATTTTCAATCTATCTTGAATCTGTCATTTTTTTCCCATTTCCCATTTATCAACACAATCGCTTTTTTTCTCCAACACTGTAACATGTTTTTGTGGGTGGAAGATGAACAAGGTGGATGAGGAACCTACTCCAAGACACTTTTTCAATACGAGTAATGGGGATTTGATTTTTCTTGAATTGTGGCAATTTGTTTGTTTCGATTATGAAAAATTGGCGTCAATCATCATATCATTAGTTTGAATTCTTCTCTGATGTATGCGTTATAGGTATGGTCACTGCAAGAAACTTGCTCCAGAGGTATTTATTTAATTTTGGTGTCTAAATATTGATCTTATGTATGTTTCTTTGTATTTGCAATATGAGAAGTTGTTTCTACTCTAAGTAAGTTGCTATAGTACATTTTTACTCTTAATAAGTTTTCTACTTTTGTGTACATATAATCTTGTAGGTTGATTTTAGTTGAACATTTTATCAGTTTAAGGATTTTTATGCCAATCTAAATTCTAAAATGTATATATAATCTGAATTCTAATTGTAACAAATTGATTAATGCATTCAAAGTAATTCTTAGTTATTACCTATGATAGATGATCTTTTCAAGATTTGTATAAATTCATTTGTCTTTTGCTACATTTGATGTGGATAGTGCACCACACAGTTCGTTCAGGTAATTTGTTTGTTTCGATTATGAAAAATTGGCGTCAATCATCATATCAGCTGAATGGCCAATTTTTTCTGCTAAATAAAAAGAAAGTTATGAATTTTATGGGTTTCTTAATTTCCAGGAGAAATAGTACTTTGTTATTATGTATGGATTATATTTTATCATGTGTTCAGTATAACTTAATATTTTGTCTGTATAACTTAATATTTTGTCTGCTCTTAATTTGTTTATGTTGTCATCGTGCCACAACGACGTCATTTTTTTCGAGTTTTTGGCAAAAGATTACTCTCGCTACCTCGACTAAAAAAAGTATCTGAGTTGTCGTTCTTCAAGTTTATGTTTATGTTTATGTTTTCTGAGCCTTAAATATTTTGCTTATGTTGGTTCTTGTTCATTATTTTCTTTTATGATATATTACTATTTTTATTTTTTTGAGCAATCATATGAAACATGTTTGTTTTAGTTGTGTACTGATTTTTATGTTGGCTGCAATTATACAGATCCTTCCCAACATCTCACCAAATATGTAATTTTCTCTGATTAGATTCGATCTTGGTATACAATTTGAAACCATTCGAATTGAATATTTTCAGAAGAAGAAGAATTATTGCTTTATCAGTGTATTGTTACTAAATTAGCGGTAGTGATTGCATTTTCAGATGAGGTTTTTGCAGAATTTCAAGGACGTGATTTCCAGGAGTTTCAATCCTATCAAATGGCAGATCATCCTCATGTTTCTGAAATCCAGTATGATCACCAGAAAACCAAGCAGGTTTTAACTTGATATATTAATTTGTTCTCAATATTATTCCTCATTTTAATGAGTTTAATGATTTGTGTTTGATAGTTTGGAGATTTTCCGTTTAGGCTAAGACATATATCCTTTATGTTTTGATTTGTTTAGTAAATTTTCTTTTAATAATTGTGATGTTGTGATTTGTTTAGTAAAACTTCTCTTAATATTTTCGTTGCATTCATGGATACTCTTATAATTTTTGGAATTAACTTACATTTACTAAGCAGTAGTATTGCTGAAGCGGACACTGGGATGATGAAGAATCTGAGCATCCCGTTGTTGCAAGCAATAGGAAGGTTTTTCTTTTTCTTGCTTCACATTTTAATTGTTAAGGTTGGGATCTTAAAGTATTACATTCTATAGTACCACTTTGTTGGGACTTATGTTCTTCCCAGTCTCAACATTTAAAGAGGCACCATAATATTGATTATAGATTTTGATTCAATATATGTAATTAACAGTGGACTATTCTTGCATTTTTGTAATTGTGCAAATATTTCACTTTTAATTCTGTATATCAATAACAGTTGCTTCCAGATTCTTTAAACTAATTTTATCCAATAGTTTCCAGAAGTGAATGCTTCCAGAATAACATTTGAAATGTATTTTGAGGTCTTATTTGTTAACATGATAATATCTTTATTAACTTCATATAAATTTCATTTTTTTCACTACTGTGTTGGTCTGCTGAAAGTTACTGCTGGGAAATACTTTTTCATCTTACTCTTGTGACCTTCCTTCTTAGTTTTATTTCATTTAGTATATGGTTGCAGACAGTTCATTCTGGTGCAGATCTCGACTTTGCCGCTACAAATTGCATGGGGTACAAAACTCAGGTAATTTTATTCAAAGTAATTCTTTGTTTAGCAAGTTGGTATAATTCACCCACAATTCATTTAAGTGATCATTAATTCCCACCAGGGGCAAGGCTGCAGATCTAAAACGCTTTGATTGGGTAATATTCTTCCTTTTAATTGAACTCTCCAATTTCTTTTTTCCATTTTCGTTATTTTTGTCCATGTTTTCTCCCTTAGTTTTCAGAATTTCTATCATCAAGCTATAAAAATCTAGGACTCAGGTAAATACTTTGAGTTACTTATTATACCATTAATTTAATGTACTCTTTATGTGGTAGTTGAATAATCTAATTTTTCAAATGCTCACAAACTAAAAGAAGCAATTTTAGTATCTGATAGTTAGACTGAAATTGATTACTTTTTAATTGTTCAATAATAAGAATTGCAGAATGTAGGTGTAATGTTTAATGATCTTACTCGAGTTTGTTCCATGAGATTTAACTTTCTCCCCCACTGTTTACTGAAAAAGAGTTTAGGTTGGGTTTAGATTGAAGGATTTGGGAAATTGGAAGTCATGATAACAAATCCATTGACTGTTGTTTGAAATTGATATGTTTTGAGATTCACTGCTCTTTTGCTTTGAGTCACTGGAATATGCGCATGAATGAATTATGAATTTTCAATTACCCATGTTTGCTTTTAGAGTGGGTCTCATGTGCACCCGGGTGCACCGTACACTCATAGTGCATTTTAGAAGCATGCAACTATACAAAACAGAAACGTGCAACTATTTCAAACAGAAGCATGCAACTATGTTCTCATATTAACAGTTGCACTTTTCTGTGTCAATAAGTCGCACTTTTCAACATAACAAGTTACATGTCTCCAAAATGCACTATGAGTGCACGGTGCACCCGGTGCATACAAGACCTAGCCTTGCTTTTATTTTGGCATGGGAGAATATATGTATGAGGCCACATTCATTCTTAATGTAGTATTACATTTGTATCCACATGAAAGATTGTTTACAAGATTTTCCCGTCCACATAATTGATTGTTTACACAATTTTCGACTTTTGGGTTATAATAATAATCAATTTGATGTTTGATGTTCCTGGTAGATTTTTTAGGTATTTTATTTTAAGGTAATTTCTAAAATTTTGTATGTGGAAGCTTCAATTTTCTTTATTTGAAATATATAATTCATTTGAATCAATGTCCATAATTATTAGAGGGACAAAAACTTGTCTACTCTTACTTCAATATTTTGACTTTAGGTGTTTTCATTATTTTATTCTCTAGATTGAGGTATTGCAGAAGTTGTCTTCGATTAATCTTTTAGTTGTTTCAACATATGGGTATGCGGTTGTTCGGCTAATCAATTGGTAAGAACATGTCAAGTTCTTGATATTTTTTTGTATGATCAACTTTTACATCTGCTTTATAGCTGTTGAAAGTCATTTGTTTTGACATACTAGGAGACATGTGAAAAAGGGTTTCGGTGTTGCCCATTTGTTGTTACCTATAATTACTGAGCTTCATTGATTGGATGAATTCAACTGGATTTGTAATTTTATGTTGCTGAATTAATCTTGTACGCACCTTGATTCTTATAAAAAAATTTAATCATCAACATTTGGACCATCAATATTTCCACCAACAGTCTTCTCCAAATATAACAATATATATGGAAGAATGCAAGAGAAACATTGTATAAGAAACATAAATTTAAACTTTAAACGAATTTTAAGGGCATAAAAGGAGGTTCAACTTAATGAATTCTACAATTATTTATTTCTTATTAGCTATTTATGTGCGTCGTGCAACGCACGTGGTAAAATCCTAGTAGTTTTAAAAATAAGCGTTTCTACTCAACTTTTTGAATTTGCAAACACAAACTTGACTAATTGCTACCAAGCGATTGATTTGGGCTGCAATTTTTTAATCTGGCCCAAACGTTGCTATCAAACTAGGCCCGAAGCTATTAGCTAACTCTATAATATATAGGGCTAAGTCTTGTATGCATCCAGGTGTACTGTGCACTTATAGTCTATTTTAGAACAATGTAACTTGTAATACTGAAAAATGCAATTTATTTATACTAAAACGTGCAACTATATTTCCATATTAATAGTTGCACTGTTTAATATAAATAATTTGCATTTTTCGGTATAACAAATTGCACGATTCTAAAATGCACTATTAATGTATGATGCCTAAAATTCACATGAGACACGCTCCATACGGGGGCGGACACATTAGTGAGGTGCACTAGGCCAGACCCACTAAATATATATATGTTCTTATAGAAATTAACCAGTAGCCCACTCTATTTAGTTGCTCAGCCCACCGTCAACTAAATAGTAAATTTTAATTAAATATGCAACAGCTCATAAGCCCACCCTATTACAAATTTCTGAATCCATCACAAACTCCATATCTAAAGTAGGCCTTTAGTCGTAACTATATCAACTTGTCTTCCTTCTACGTTCAAGGAAAGGGATAATTGCAAAACATGCCATCAGATAGGGGAATAACAATTTATGCCTCTCAAATACCAAATTTTCATAATTTATGCTTAATTTTATCGGAAAATTAAAAAAATATATATGTGACATGTTATGTGATCGTCTATTCACCACATTTCGTCGTCGCCGCCCCACTTTCGACGAGTTGAAGAACAAATGATATAACAAATTGTTCCTCTCTTCAAATATGTTATTTTGATACCTCCAACACTTCATTTTGTATACTACAACTGTACGAATTTAATTTTGAATGATTAAGGTACAATTCGTTTACCGCAATTCACAATCGTCTTTTTTCATTAAAAATCGATGATATTTCAGCTAATTGAATGTCAAATCATATGTCAAATTGTTGCTTCCCAAATTTGTCATTTTGATATATTTTTCGTCCTTAATTTCAAGTAAACATACTGGAATAAAATCAATTACTGCAATTTGTTTTTTTTTTTATAGAAAGGTACCCTGTCTCATGACCCACCAACCTTCAAAAAGCTAATTGTTTCATCTTGTAGGGTGGTTTTAAAAAAATTATAAATGATTATAATCACTTAAAATTATGTGTAAAAGTAATTTTAATTTTTTTTTATTAAATTTAATAAACTGTCAAAAGCATTAAACTAAAAATTGAAAAGTGAATATTTTTTATAGCTTATAAATTTCTTTTTTAAATACTAGTATTAATTTTGTTTGCAAATAATATAATTTTTTTTTTTACAAACACTATTAATTTCTGCTATTAATTAATTCTCTTCCTCTATAATTTTTTGCAAACACGCCCTTAAATGTTGCCTAAAGTATCTTTTTTTTTTCTACCAACGCGACTTTAATTCGCTCCACGTAATCCTCTTCCAACTCCCGCGCATAATTTGTTTTCCCCAACTTCTCATCTCAAACAATCCAGTTAGCCCTAGAATGTAGAAATCAAAATCTGAGATTTACAGGCCCTAAACATCAATTCACGATCAATTATTAATTGAAGGCAAATGGCAGGCGACGCGGAGCAAGGAGAAGGAGAGGAAGAATCGGCGAGTGAGCTGTTGAGGGATCGATTTCGTCTCTGCACCATCTCCATCGCCGAAGCCGAAGGTTTCAATCTCTACCAATTACCCTAATGCTTACACTTATTAGATTGTAATCTGTTAGTATGGAATTCTGTGTGCAGCGAAGCGGAACTGCATGGAAGTCTCTCAGCCAATTATGTCCTGTATCTCCGATTTAGCCTTCAAATATGCTCGTAAGTATCTCTCTCTTTATCTCTTTCTATGTCATTGTACATCTGTGGAATCAAAACATGAGTAACATGCATTATTAATTTATATTTACAAATTTCCCGTGTAGTGCCAGTAAATGTATAATATTTGGTCAAAACTAGGTTTAGAGATTAGAGCAAGAACATGTTCATTGTGTGCTTGTTGATGGCCTCTAGATTGAAAAGATTGTCTACAAACAAGACAAAAGTACTAAGACATAGTATATCCTTTAATTAGATTAACTAAGGTATTATAAGAAGGGAGCTCCCTTATTAGGTACTGAGCATCATCTTATGTAATTGGGAGAGATCGTAACAGTGTATCTGCTAGTCTGGTTTTGGGTGCAGAGTGGACCTTACTGTTGAGGTATTTTGAGTTAAAATTAGGTATATCCATTCATTTTTAGTCAGTCCATTCACATGCTGCCCGTGTTGAGCTAAATTTGTGTCCTTGCTTCTTCTTTGCTTTGAGAATAAAGTTGATGTGCAAAGTAACTAGACAAAGAGTAATCCTATATTGTAATCCTATATCTATACGTATCAAAATGCTATAGTACCAAAAGTTTCTATAGAAATATAGATATTTGAACTGGAGTTCAAGCTACACCGATATATTTGTTTAGAATTACAAACAATATATAACAATCTCACAAACAAAATTAACATATGAACATAAATATTTGTTCTTGATTTTTATTCGTTTTTGACAAGAAACAAAAGTTTTATTAATTAGGGACAGAGTTAAATTCGAAACACTGATGTCTCTGAAAGACCTCCAGCCATTCAATAAGCAACTCTATACTTGATCCTATCTTAAATATTATCTAATGATTCAATAGAGTTCTAAAAAATTATCTTGTTCCTTTCAATCCAAATGGACCATAGAATCACCGGAACAACAATCTTCCATAGCATTTTGACTCTCTTATTGATAAAGTATTAGTTCTCTATTTGGTACTACTATTAACGCAAATACATTTATTTAAAGATACACGTATACAAAAGAAAAATATTGCGTAGTTATGTATTTTAGGGCACCATTCGAATGGAAAATGCTTATACTAAAGAACTGTTATAAAACAATAGATTTAACCTTTTAATTATTTAGTTGTAGTCAAGAGAGCACAAGTAAGAAAGAACATTTTAATCTGTTATTGTCAAGAATCTTCTTACTTGCTCTTAATTGATATTTCTGGGAGTTTCACCAGGGTTTTATTTTTCCCTTATGGTCACTTTCCAAGTAGTAGAATCCTGAATTGGAAAAAAATTCCAGAATTAATGCTCTTCACATACTTCTAGTAGTTTCTCCCCCATTTGCAGAAACAACAACAGAATTCCTGTTTTTCTTCCTAATTCCTTGATCAAGAAGATGAATCATCAGCTGCTTTTTCAGATTTATGCTTTTCACCTTCTCAGTCTAAGTGATCCCATTCAACCTCCCCTTGAGATGCTCCTCCATCAATCAATTGTTTGAGGCTTTGAGCATGCTCAACTTCATTTGCAGATCCAGCTAATGAGCAAACCATAATGTCCCGAATGTGACAACCAGCACTCACGCAATAGTCATAAATGAATGATGTCGAGTTCATGCAATAGACTGTTCAGAAGTTTTATTATAGTTTGTTAATCAGGGAAAAAAAGGATCCAGAAAGTCCAGCACCCATTGTTAAAAATCAGACATTTACCAATTGAGTTCAAGATCACAAATATTCATCGTGAGGGTAATAACCCACTGCTGTCCATCTAGTTGAGTTAGGCTTGATTGCTTTAAAAATTGCACGCATGTCATGCAGGGATGGCCTCTCAGTATTTACTTGAGCTATTAACGTTAATTGTATTTACCCATATTCAATGGCGGATACAAGGTGGGGCTAGGGGTGGCAGCCCCCCCGCCCAACCCAATTTTTTTTTTCAATGTATATATATATGGATACATGTGTATAATTATTTTAATATGTGTAATTATTCTCATTGTTTAACTACATATGTATATATAAAATTTTATCGCTATATAAGTGTTGATATCTATTAGTTAGACTTAAAACACATGTGCTTTTTACACTCTCGCCCCCTCAAAATGTGTATCCTGGATGGTCAATGGTTGTTTCTTAAATATATTCAAGAGTCAACATTTTTTGTGATACTCCCTCCGTCCACCAAAACTGTGCTCATTTCGTTTTGACATGTTGTACGGAAAGGTAAATTAAGTACGTTTATGGACACAACTTTTTTTATCTTCATTGTCCAACAATCACTTAATTACTCAAGTTATCATTATATTTTACTCACAATCAATTATGTTATTCATAAATGGACTTAATTTACCTTCCCGTACAACATGTCAAAACGAAATGAGCACAGTTTTGGTGGACGGAGGGAGTATAACTTATTTTAAAATAACATTTCTTGACACTTAGTTTTAGCCTTTTTTAATGATATATTTAACCTGAACAATGAAAGACTTGAAATTTGTATCTTGTGAAATGCAGAACAGTTAGCAAAAGACCTTGAATTGTTGCGCAACATGGTGGTCGCAAATCTGTTAACATGGAAGACGTCATCCTTTCTGGTAAGATTCCGATGATAATTGATTCAATACAAACCATAGTTTCAGTCTCTCCATGCGATTGAACAATCATCACTATTTGATTGCATGACTTGAGTGTCAATTGCAAAAATCTAAAGGGGTGTTTGGTTCAGAATTCTTCAATAAGAATGGTTTAATGAGAATGGGCATAGGGTAATTGTAGTGCCTAATGAGAATAAAAGATGATCAATTCACCTTCATCATACTTCGTACATGATAATGAGACTCAAAATCAGTTAATCATTACCCCATTTAAATACCTTTCTCCCCTCCCATATTCATTTCTCCTCAAAAACAATAATATTTTGTCCTCACTCTAATAATGTAATCATTATTCGCATTATAATTCACTATTCAATTATTCTCATTATCATTCTCATTGAAGAATTTGAACCATGTGTTCCCTAAATCTTTATCGTGTGGTCTTTAACTCCGTTGATTTTCCATCTTCTTTATCTTCATTGATTCCTTGTGCTGGAAGTTCTATGCTACACTAATGATGGTTTTTCATTTGATCTAATTGTTTGCTTTTAGCACATCGTAATGATCATCTGGCTGCCTCCCTGAGGTTGTTCTGCAATGAGTTAAAAGCGAAAGAGCCTCAATCTGAGAGGAAGAGAAAGAAGGTCACAAAAAGAGAAGAAATATAAATGATGTGCTTCGCATTCCTGATCCTCAGATTCAAACGATGTGATTTTAAAATTCACACCTTAGTTAGTGGTGCTTTAGATTGAAACGTATTTGAAATTCATTACTTGATATTTTTAATTAATCAATTCAATTACAACATTGGGCAGTAACACTTCTCCATCCTTATGTGAATCTTACTCTTTTAAGCATGCTAATTATTAATTTTTTCCACCTTGTAGTCCAAATTCCATTGTCTCTCTTTACTTCGTCGACTATAAAACAATAATGATGTAATATTTTTTCCGAAATATCATCTACTATTACTAGATTGTAACAGAGTATTTTTGTCATAAGCCACCGAGGAATTAGGGTTTGAGAGAGGCGGGCATCTCTTTCTCTGAAAAAATCACAGAAGCGCTCTTCCCCTGTCAGATCTGTTCATCGATTGGTATTAGTAGGTTTCTAGGTTGCGCCAGCGGTATCTAGAACCCTTGAAGAATAAATCGTCCTTTAATTTTCATAAACTTTAGACTCTAGCCGTTTGCAAAGCCTTGCATGTGAGAGTCTCGGTTTTGTTCTTCGTGTTGTCTTGTGAAGTCAATTTTTGACATTGTTAGAATATTAAGTATAGATGGGCCTTTAGTGGACCTTTATTATAATAGTCTATTCACTTTTGTTTCTTCTCTCGAAACTGTTCCTAAAACCGTTCAAGAAGCTTTGGCCCATCCCGGTTGGCGTAATGCCATGATTGAGGAAATGAATGCGTTAGATACTACTGGCACTTGGGTTTTGGTGGATCTTCCTGCAGGTAAACGACCTATTGGCTGCAAATGGGTGTTTACTGTTAAAGTTAATCCTGATGGTTCTGTGGCTCGGTTGAAAGCTCGCCTTGTTGCCAAAGACTATGCTCAGACTTGTGGTGTTGACTATTCTGTCACCTTTTCTCCTGTTGCCAAACTTACCTCGATTAGGCTCTTGATTTCGATGGCGGCTACTCATCATTGACCTTTACACTAGTTGGACATCAAGAATGCCTTTCTCCATGGTGATCTCGTTGATACTATTTATATGGAGCAACCACCTGGTTTTGTTGCTCAGGGGGAGACTCATAAGGTATGTTATCTTCAGAAGTCTTTGTATGGTTTGAAACAGAGTCCTCGTGCATGGTTTGGTACGTTTACTCGTGCTGTTGAGAAGTTTAGCATGAAGCAAAATGCCAAACAAATCTGATGATTCTGTTTTTCATAGGTGTTATGAGGGTGATATTATCTTGATGGTTGTGTATGTGGATGATATTGTGATCACTGGGAGTGATGTTAAAGGAATTACATCTTTGAAAGCTTTCCTTTCTACTCAGTTTACTACCAAGGATTTGGGGACACTTAAGTATTTTCTTGGTGTTGAAGTGAGTAGGAGTAAGAAGGGAATTTTCCTGTCTCAAATAAAGTATGTGCTCTATTTGCTTTATGAAACAGGAAAACTGGGAGCTAAACCATGTAGCTCTCCAATGGTTCCCAATTTGCAGCTTACAAAAGAGGGTGTGTTATTTGATGATCCCGGAAGATACAGAAGGTTGGTTGGAAAGTTGAATTATCTTAGGTTGACATGTCCAGATATTGCTTACCCCGTAAGTATAGTGAGTCAATATATGTCATCACCAACTGTTGATCACTGGAAGGCGGTAGAGCAAATCTAATGTTATTTGAAAGGAGCCCCTGGACGTGGAATTGTGTATAGTGACCATGGTCACGAAAAGGTTGAATGTTTTTCCGATGCTGATTGGGCAGGGTCAAAGTAAGATCGAAGGTCTACTTCAGGATATTGTGTTTTCTATGGTGGAAATTTGATTTTGTGGCAAAGTAAGAAACATAAAGTAGTCTCACGTTCGAGTGCAGAGTCTGAATATAGAGTTATGGCCAAGCTGTGTGCGAGATAGTATGGATATATGAGTTTCTAAATAAAGTGGGTTTAGAGATCTCAATACCAGCCAAACTGTAGTGTGATAATCAAGTTGCGCTTCACATTGCCTCTAATCCGGTCTTCCACAAACGGACCAAACACATTGAGATTGATTGTCACTTTGTTCGTGAGAAGATTCAACGTGGCCTAATTTCGACAGGTTATATGAGGACTGAAGACCAATTAGGAGATATCTTCACTAAGGCTCTTAATGGGGTTAGAGTTGACTATCTTTGTAACAAGCTAGGCATGATTAACATCTATGCTCCAGCTTGAGGGGGACTGTTAGAATAATAAGTATAGATGGGCCTTTAGTGGGTTTTTATTAAAATAGTCTATTCACTTGTATATATATATGTGTGTACTCTTGACCTAAATCAATACATAGAAAATTCTCCCACACTATGTCTTTTGATTATAGCATGACATACATCAAGTTTTTAACAACATAAGTCTCAGAAATAAAATCAGGAAAAGGGGTGTTGACTGCATAGTGAGAGTGGTGAATCGACGAGTGAGACAGTTAGTAGTAGGGGGGTTAACGCTAATGAAGATATAACGAAGATGATTTTTAAAGCTATATTAAGACACCATAATGCTTACGTGATTTTTCTTGTTCGTAGAAAAGTCAAAGATTTGACTCATCAATTTTTTAGGAAGTTTGGGTCATACTCAAGTTCTTAGTATTGAGTAAGTTTCCAACTGTTGTGGATGACCTAATCGATAGTTATTGTTCTTGCATTTAAGTTATAAAATTCTTTTGTTTTAAAAAAAATGTAACAGAGTTTAAATAAAATTCATTGGCTACTGGTGCTTGAGTTTAAGCTTTTAAATACTCCATTAGAGAGGGACAAAAACTTGTGTAGACCTGGTTCATACCATGAACCCGGGTCAAACTTGATCCATACACACAAAACGGGTCAGATATAAATAATTCAAGCTCATTTCAGTTTATCTCTTTTCACGCTCATTTCCCTTTCTCCTCTCTCCCACCCCACGGCCGTGCGACGGCGACTCCTCTGCAACGGTGTCTCCTCTACGACGGTGACACCTCTGTGAAGCAGCAACAACGACAACTGCTCGACAACTGGATGATTTTTTACCGATCTACGACAGGGCGTGGTGTTTCAGCAGTAGAGGAACCATGGTTGATGGGGATTGTACGTGTGGTGGTTGGCCGTGACGTTGGCGGCTGTGAAATTGCATTGGCGTGATGGAATGGTGTGGTGATGCATGGCGTTGGAGACTAACAATGTGAAGAGGAAAAATATGGTGAAGAATTAATTGGTTTCTGAATAACAATGAGTTTTTTTTTTTAATAAGAGTGAGAGTTTTATAGGTTAACAGTGATTGTTTAATAACATGGTAGTGAGAGTTTTATAGCGTAATAGTGGGAGTTTTATTGAATAACAGTGAGAGTTTTTATGAATAACAGTGAGAGTTTTATAGAATAAAAGTGATAGTTTAATAAGATGATAGTGAGAGTTTTATAGAATGATAGTTTTATAGCGTAACAGTGATAGTTTTATAGAATAACAGTGATAGTTTAATAACATGATAGTGAGAGTTTCATAGAGTGATAGTTTTATAACGTAACAATGAGAGTTTTATAGCATAACAGTGAGAGTTTTTCTGAATAAAAGTAAGAGTTTTATAGTTAGAATAACAGTGAAAGATGAGATGATTGAGCATGCGAAGGGCAATGCGAGAGAAACAATTGAGCGAAAGACGTGAAGAAATATGGCAAAACGTGAAGAAAGATGACGAAAAAAAGATGAAATTTGGGTCAAACCAATACCTTAAAATTGATCATATTGAATTAGAGTTCACACCGTGAACCTGATTCACAGGAGTGTCACTCAGAGAGAGGCACGCAAGTCTAATCGAAATTACATATAATTAATTAATTATCATTTTACCCTTAGTTTTATGTATTATTTACAATTATATTTTAAATATACAAGTAAATTTAAACACAAATTCTAGGTAAAAATAGTTCTGACCCACCCAAAAAATGGGTGTCGATTGACAAATATAATTAGAGTTGAATAATTAAGGGGGTGTTTTGGACCTCTTCTAACACTTTAGAAGCACTTTTTTTTTTTTGAAAAAGTTGGGTCACACCAACTTAAAAAAAAAATTTCTCACTATTGAAAAAGTGGTTCAAAACACCCCCTAAGTGCAATTCATTTAAATTTAAATAAGAATGATTCTCAACCACCCAAAAAACAAGTGTGGATCCCCTACTATTAATAAGACTAGAGTAGGCAAAAAAGGTCTTGCCGGTTCTTGCAGCCCGGTATGCACTTGTCTATGGTTGTAGGTTTGAGACTTAGGAGTATGCTTCTCTCTAGGTCTCAAGTTCGAATCATTTTAGATGCGATCAACTCTTGAGATGAGCCAGTCAATACATAACTTAGCTTTGATTTGAAGTGGGGCCCCTGTTAGTGGACGGCGAGTTCTGGTCCCTCGGATTAGTTGATCCTTGGGTCGGATACCGAGTTTTTTTTTTTTTTTAAACTAGGTCGATTTGGCCTGCCACTTTTTAACGATTCAAATCAGTGTTTCAAGATTGTCCATAGACTCCAAACCTAACATACATCTGTTGATTGTTATTTTGTTTAGCGTTGCTTAGAGATTTAATATAACTTTAAATGTTGAATTCAACGACTAATCATACAAAATAAATGAAGAACACTTGTACTAAATGCAACTAGACGGATCATTAGCTCATGGCCATAGGCAAGCAACACACCAGGTTCGATTCCATCTGGGAACGAATTTGGAGTTATGGGAGTTATAAGGTGGATTGACGATTTCGTGGAGTATTTGAGTGTATTGGTGTACTAACTACTAACAACTAACTTTGCTCGATAAAAAAAAAAAAAAAACCGGTAAGCACCATCGACGAGCAAGGGAGGTGAACTACGGTTGAAGAGTCAATCGATTAGGTTTTCAATAATGTATATCTCTTTGCATTTTCTACCGAAATTAAATAAGGATAACTATATTAGATCATTTGGGAGAAAGAGAATAGAATCTATAACTATATAATACACCTACATATTCCTAGAATAGTTTTCCCGCTCTTTTTCTTGAACCGTTGATCGTAATTCAGTCAATCAATCTCGGCCATCCATTGCTTAAATGATTTATCCATAGTAACTTTGACCAATAATTTAATGAAATTAAATACGTCTTTAAAAATATTTTATTTGCCCTCCAATCCTGGCCGTTGATTTTATGTTCTTTTCATCTTGACCTTATAATTTTGTTGATAGAACATATACCATTTGATTATGTGCTTATTTCAAGGGTCAAATTATTGTTCTATCACCTATTTAAGGAGAAGGTTTACACTTCATTATTTTCTCATTTCTCTATCACTTCATTGCTTGGATTACATGCTTAACAAGTAAACATTGTAATAAGGTTCATTATTTTAGTTTTCAGTTCTCCATTATTTTATTGTTTCTCATCCAACGTCATCTCCTTCATCCGTGTTTATTCTTGCTTGAATCTGTTAATTGTTATTTTGATATCTTTTTTTCTTTTTCATATTTTATTTTTCATCACTGTAATAAGGTATGCTCTTTATCAAGATCATAATTGTTTATCTTATCTTTCTCACGATTCCGAATAACTTCTTTTCGTACCTTTAATAAACATGATTCTCAACATCTAACATGATTCAACTAAGATGAATTAAACATCGATTTATATACAACACTGTTAATTGCCATGATTTTTGATCCTTCTAAACATCTCTATTATGAGAAGTAAAGAAATTCATGTAGTCTCTGTTTTCTACATAAAGGTCCAACTTCAGAAGAATAAGATGACGGGTTTATGTACTCACCTTCACGCATGATGGGAAGCAATGAAAATTTGAGTTCCAGACTGTTAATGCCACCATGACAACGAAAATAGAGGTCTTCCTGTTCCATCTTCCATCAAGTGTTCCATATGATTTTCACGAGACATTCAGCTCAATTACGATTAACGTCATAGAATATAAGAGACATGATTAAATTTGGAAACTAAAAGTCTCTCCCCTATTAGTTTTTTTATTCTCTTAGCAATTGTTATGTTATATTTTAAAATTAAATTTCGATCTTGAAATTTAATAAATTTTATATGTTTATTATATATGAACAATTTTTTTGATCTTGCATTTTGTGTGCAATTTCAATATGCTTTGATATATAACTTGTAATATGAAAAAATAAATTTTGTATTTGGAACAAATATTATTTCCTAAGTTTTTAGTCTTGCTTATTTTGTATGCATAGACTGTTTAAACAATTTACTTATTTAAGATATATAATCGAGTTATGCTTACCAACTACCGTATGCATTTTCTTGACAAATTATATTCAAAACTTTAATCAAATTATATTCTCGATTTTGGAGCTAATTAAATGACAAATTATTACAATCAAAATAATAAGAACAAAAAATCCACAATAAGGAAAGTAGAGCTATATTGTATCTTAACATTAAATAATGTTATAATATTGAGCCTCTAACTTTTCAAATAAAGTCATGAATGAACATTGTTATTTCAACATTAATTGTGAAAATATTTTTTAAGCTTCATTTTCTCCATCAATTATGTTTTATTGTCTACAATCACTAGGTCAACTCCTCACAAATTCATTGGAATATATACTCTGGGTATTTCTGGTGAGTTCCCATCTAATTCTTTCTTTCTATTTACCATCACTTTCTTTGTTTATTTAGATTTATTCTGTATTTTATTTTATGATTTCGTAAGGTTTCTCTTATGGAGATTTATTGTGTATTCGTTTGTTCATTGCTTTCACGATGATCGTGATTTTGCTAATAAGAACACTCTGACGATTTCGCTAATCTATTAAATTTCACGATGTTAAAAGGTTGATGGGATCTCACGCCGAAGAGTTTATGGTGTATTACGAATCAAAATTGTTTATTCATTTAAAATATCCTACTATACGTCTTATGAAAAATAGAGTCATTTTATTGAAGAAATAGACATAAATCAAAAGGATAAAATGTATTTGTATTATGAATTAAGATTGTTTGATCATATCCTACTATCTGTCTTATGAAAAATAGAGTCATTTTATTCAAGAGATAGACATAAATCAGAAGGAAACAATATATTTCAATATAACAATGGTGTTGTTACACATAAATCACTATATGTATCAAGGTTGAATAATTATTGTATTTAAGAATTAGGTGTTGGAAAATTAAATGTTATTATTTTTATTGTTAGTTTGTGCATTCAGAAACACTTTTATATAGTGTGTTTATCTCATTTACAACTAGAGAATATTACGATTAATTTAAATTCAATATTAAAACTATCTCATTTAATTGTTTGATGTATAAAATGTTTATATTTTATTTAATCATTTTTTATAATTTATGTTATTATAGGTTATCTAAATTCATATTTTTTGTGTTTTATATTCAAATTAATACATAGTTTTAAGTAATTAATTGTAATTGAATTCCTTTGAAATATTAAATAACATTCATATTTATCAAATTGTAATCTTATATATCTAATATTCATGGTCTATCTATCTATAACAATATAATACAACTACATATTACCATTTTTGTTTTCCCACTCTTTTTCCTCCACCGTTAGATCTTCAACAATCAATCTCAACCATACATTTGTTACACAATTTATTCATAGTAGTTTTGATAAATACATAAATTAAATTAATTGCCTCTTTATTACTTGCTTATTCCGAGGACAAATTTTTGGTTCTCCAACCTATATAAAGAGAAGTTTTACACTCCATTTTTTTCAATCTCATTAGTAGGGGTGAGCATTCGGTAAAAACCGAACCGAACCGAACCGAATTAACCGAATTTCACACCATAATACACCGAAACCGAACCATTTAAGCCTAAAATCGATTGAAATCGAACCAAATTTTTTCGGTTCGGTTCGGTTTAAAATCGAAAAAACCAAAATTTTAACATTATTGAATTAAGCCATTTAATAACACAAAAATTCGGATATATATATATATATATATATTAAGTAAATATTTCGGTTCGGTTCGGTATATTTACCGAAAAAACCGAACCGAAACCGAACACCAATTTTTTTAAAATGCAAAACCGATCCCGAACCGAAAACCAATTTAACCGAACCGAATTTATATTTCGGTTCGATTCGGTTCAGTTTTTCGGTTTTTACCATATTCTGCTCACCCCTACTCATTAGTAGTAGTTTCATTTTTTATTTTTTTTTGTGTGTATTAAGAATTATATTTTTTTTTACTCTTAATTTTAGGACAATTCTCAATGAGTTAGGAATTCTGTCAGTTTTATATGATACTAATGAGATTGGAACCGAGCGTGTTCCTATTTCCAAGCAAATTGTTTATCTCAACGACATTTCAAGCCAATTATTTATCTCAACGACATTGACGATTTGCATGTCGTATATGGTGAACTATGTGGATCCTCTAAAGAAGCTGGATAAAATTAAATACTTGAAGGAAGTCTGTAATATTAGGGTTATAGATTTTAATTTTTATTAATTTTATTGCCCAACAATCGTTTTTATAAAAATAATCTTATCATGATGCTTTTTTATTTTAGCAAAGATTATAGTTGTGTAGAAGAAATTAGACAATTATGTTACTTTTGATAATTAGTTTGTTTTTATAGCATTACTATTGTAGTTGTTTTTACTGAATATCATTACTACTCCATATCAATAGATTTGTTTGTACACCATTTATGATTATAATTGTGAAGATTTGGGAAAGAAAGAACGTATCAAATACTAAACGAAGATTTTCATAAATTTATCGAAACATATTTGGTCACAAATTCTTAATTCACAAAATACTCGAGCTTCTATTGTATGATAAATCAAGCAATTCATTTTGTTTGTGTATATGGTAAATCAAGCAATTCATCCTCTAATACTAATTGATTATTGGTTGGATTCAATCAAACAAATCATTATGCCACATATTATTTTACGAAAATTGTATGTAGATTAATTCTTAACAAAAACATTTGATGATCATTATTAGTTAGCTTCAATCAAGCAACTCATTTTGTTTGTGTATACGATGAACCTTATAAAATTAAAGTAGTTAAGCTTTTAAGATTTTATATATTTCTCAAACTTATAGTATTATTTAGGTGTTTAAACATTGTTAGCATAGTCATATTTTAGATTGCATTACTTGATTTATTTAAAAAGTATATTATTCTTAATATTAAAAATTGTAAATTTTGATTTAGTGATATATAATTATTTTCCTAAGTTTTCATTTTATGCATCTCATCCTCTAATACTAATTGATTATTAGTTTGATACAATCAAGCAACTCATTATGCCACGTATTATTTTATGAAAATTATATATAGATTAATTATTATAAAAAGAAGCTGATGATCATTATTAGTTGGCTTTAATCAAGCAACTCATTTTATGTGTGTAGATGGTAGACCTTATATTATTAAAGTAGTTAAGTTTTAAAGATTTTATATATTTCATAAACTTATAACATTATTTAGGCATTTAAACATTGTTAGAATTGTCATATTTTAGATTGAATTGCTTGATTCATTTAAAAATTATATTATTCTTAATATTAAAAACTGTAAAATTTGATTTAGTTATTTATGATTATTTGCCTAGATTTTGATTTTTTGCATCTCATTCTCTAATACTAATTTAGTATTGGTTCTCTTTAATCAATCAACTCATTATGCCATGAATTATTTTACAAAAATTGTATGTAGATTAATTCTTATAAAAAATGAAAAAAGTGAGTTGATGATCATTATTGGTTGGCTTCAATCACGCAATTCACTTTGTTTGTTTATATGGTAAACTTTATAATATTAAAATTGTTAAGTTTTTAAAATTTTATATATTTCTCAAACTTATAGTATTATTTAGGTGTTTAAACATTGTTAGAATTGTCATATTTTAGATTGAATTGCTTGACTAATTTAAAATTTATATTATTCTTAATACTAAAAACTGTAAATTTTGATTTAGTGATATATAATTATTTTCCTAAATTTCATTTTATGCATCTCATCCTCTAATACTAATTGATTATTGGTTTTGATTCAAACAAGCAACTCATTATGCCACGTATTATTTTATGAAAAATGTATGTAGATAAATTCTTATAAAAAGAAGTTGATGATCATTATTGGTTGACTTCTATCAAGCAACTCATTTTATGTGTGTGGATGGCAAACCTTATAATATTAAAGTAGTTAAGTTTTTAAGATTTATATATATTTCTCAAATTATAGTATTATTTAGGTGTTTAAACATTGTTAGAATTGTCATATTTTAGATTGGATTGCTTGATTCATTTAAAAATTACATTATTCTTAATATTTAAAACTGTAATTTTTTTGTTTATATATAATTATTTTCCTATATTTTCATTTTATGCATCTCATCCTCTAATACTAATTGATTATTAGTTGGAATCAATAAAGCAAATAATTATGCCAAGTATTATTTTATGAAAATTGTATGTAGATTAATTCTTATAAACAGAAGTTGATGATCATTATTGGTTGGCTTCAATCAAGTAACTTATTTTGTTTGTGTATATGGTAAACCTTATAATATTAAAGTAGTTAAGTTTTTAAGATTTTATATATTTCTCAAACTTATAGTATTATTAAGGTGATTAAACATTGTTAGAATTGTCATAATTTAGATTGAATTGTTTGATTCATTTAAAAATTATATTCTTTTTAATATTAAAAGTTGTAAAATTTGATTTAGTGATATATAATTATTTTCCTAGATTTTCATTTTATGCATCTCATCCTCTAATACTAATTGATTATTGGTTGGATCCAATCAAACAAATCATTATGCCACATATTATTTTATGAAAATTGTATGTAGATTAAGTGTCCTTCAATAAAAAACCACCTATTAAAAAAAATTGTGATGTATTTAAATATAAATTTTATATAATTTATTTTGTTTTAACATTTTTAAAACTTTCAACACTGAAAAAATTATTATTAATTAAATTAAATCAAACTTATAAAACTATGAAATTTTAGTTAGAAAATTTAACTACCAATGAGTAGGTAAATCATTAAAAATATTATAGAGTATATTTTCACAAAAGTTTTACATAAACTGATTTCAATCGCAAATGAAATATTGTATAAAAGACATATATCTAAAAGAATTAATTGAAATATAATAAATTTTTTTTTTATTTCAGCAATAAAATGAATTATTATTTATTATACATATAGCTTATATAATATGTGATTATTCCAAGTATTATCGAATTAAGTAATACATACATTTAGTTTTTATTTTATGTAGAATTGACGACGACCGATGAAAAAAAAAAGAACAGTTGTCTTATAGAAATAGACAAAATGTTGAGGGTTGTAAGCAAGGCTCTGCAGTAGTACTTTGAAGGTATGTCTATAGCAGACTCCGACCCTAATTATTCACCTCGAAATAGATTATTAATGATGAAGTTTGCATACAATAGATCAGATTTGAAGAATGATTTTGAGTATTTGATGAGTAGACTTAATGATGAACAACACAAATTTTATGAATCAATACTCAAGACCGTTCATTTTGGAAAAGATGAAATATTTTTTGTGTACGAATACGGTGGAACCGGAAAAAACATTAATTTGGAAGACATTGTCTGCAAGTTTAAGGTCTAATGGCAGAATTATTATTAATGTAGCATCCAGTGGTATAACTCCACTTCTTCTTCTAGGGGGACGTACTGCTCATTCTAGGTTTGTCATCCTAATAAAGATAATAAACTTTAATTCAATAAAATCATCAAATGGGATCATATCATTTAAACACCATGTAATATGCCAACAACCATATTAAATTTAATACTACATATTAAACATAATTACTTCTAAATGATATTCATGGAGACAAAATTTTGTGCATTAAATTTGTCTTAATACTTTCTTTATACCAATTTAAGAGCAGCACACATATTTATATAAAATTATTCAATTTTTAATAATCCAATATAACAAACCGCTTAATATTTTTTTTGATCTTGATTAATATTTATTGATATAATCCACACACCCGATTAGTGGCTTAAATTAAGAATACAATGTCTCTACTTTATAATTTTACTGACAATCTCGAATCGTCTCTCCATATAATTTTTTCTCAATTTGTTTATTTATTTATTTGATTATAGTATTTCCAGTTTATTGGTTCGAATTCATTTGTTATATTCATCTGATTTGGGATTAAAGTTCCGTCACGTATGGATTTTTCTTTGCATATGAATTTGTATGTTCATCTAGATTCTATTGCATTGGCAATCTTCGCGCTTTTGCTTAAAAGCGTCTCAAGGTCTTTTTACAATTTCCAACGACAGTCATTGAATCTTCTAAAACATTGGTGTGGCTATTATATTGATTTAGGTCAAGTTTGTTTGGGTCGCTATTTTATAATGCCATATTTTAATGGAATGTAGTTTTTTCTGCATACTTCTTTTGCGTTTAAGCTTAAATTTGAGAATTGTAATAGATGTTAAATGCAATTAAAAAATTGTATAACGATTTAGTAATGTGATACTGATAATTTTATGTCGTATTTGTGTTGTCGTAAAATCTCTTGGAATGTAATGCGTTATTTTGGAATATGTTTATATGAATTTTTTTTTGTTAGATAGACGAACAAGGGAGAGAAATTGTTTAAGCGTTTTGAGATTTTTTTTACCATTGTAATAGCATCCTGACTATTGTGTCTCCTATTTTTTTTCTTCTAATTTGGAGGCAATATATTGCTAAGAAATTATGAGTCAATCAACTGTCAAATAGACTAAATTTTTGCTACTGTAAAAATAACTATTTTGTTGTGAGAATTATATATTGTTATTTTTTAAAATTAAATAATCATAGGAATATGTTATTATTAGTTATTCTTATTTAATACAATACTATAATTTTGAGCATAAAATTAAATTATGCAAAATAGCCTATAAATATGTTTATTATTAATGATATATGTAAAATATTGCCCTATTATCCTCTTAATCCTATATTTAGGACATATGTTTTTTTTTTGGGAGAAAATTTATTTTACCCACTTTCACAAATGTAAAATTTATTTTACCCACATCAAACATAAAAGATTTATTCTACCCATTTTGATATGAAAATACCATATTAACCTTGGTAAAAAAGATTTATTTTACCCATATGGTCCACAATTGTTCAAAAGACTATTTTTTTTTATCTTACCCACCCATCTTCAAAAAAATTTAATTAACTAAATCTAGTTTAAAATGAATAAATGTAATTTTTAAATTAAAATAGAATATTTTATAAAGAGAAAAATATGGTTACTAAAATAATAAAATTAATTAATAAAATAATATCCTTAAAAAAAGTCTTGAATGGTACAAGATCCTTAATTTCTACCACTCACTTGCACCAAATTTATTAAAAAATTTAAATAATATGTACCAAATGGTACCGAAATCAAGAATTCGGTACCGAATTTCAGTACTCGGTACCAAATAAAAAAAAAAAAAAAAAAAGTAATTATTAATTAAAAAATATTAATTTGTTTATGTGCATTAAGGATAAAAATATACTCCGTATATAATTCATTATATTCATCAATATCATCAAAATGGTTAGATAATTAATAATAATCTAGGATTGTTTATGGCCTAAAGGGTGGTAGTAGGACCCACTTTCAACACTTATAATTTTTTATACCCACTTATAAAGGGTATTTATGTCTTAAAAGTAAAAATGGGTAGAATAAATTTTTTGTAGTTGAAAGTGGGTAAAATAATTTTTTCAATGTTGAAAGTGGGTATTTGACACAATTCTCATTTTTTTTTTATATAAAGTTTCACCAATAAACGTTCATTAGATTCTTGAATTGTAAAAATATACATAAAGAGAATTCAAATTTCATATGGGTGTTAATTGACTGATAATTTATCATTAAACATTTGCACTCATGATTTTTCTAACAAAATTGAAGTTTTTGGTCTCATTTAAGTTCTTTTATTATTTTCAATTTAGTCAGTTTTTAGCCTTCTTTTTTTCCATTTTGGTCCAAAAGGACCAAAATTGAGTGCAAATTGTATAAAGATCATCAAATGGTATTCTAAACATCTTGGAGAATTTTCTTAAAAAATTAATTTCTAATGTGAAAGCAAATAAAAATTGGAAAAAAAGTTGAAAATGGAGGGCAAGAAGACAACATATATAGATGAAGTGTGACTAATTAAAAATTGGGGAAGATTCCATGCAAAATTTTGCTGAAAGAATGTGATCGTCAAGAATCCAAAATTTTGCTGATGTTCAACGCGTTGACCAGTCTAAAATGAACATTGTCAAAAATTTATAGTTGTTCAACAATTGTTTGATAAATTATTTAATTAAAAAAAACCTACACCAGACTCTATGATTGTTTGTTAATTTTTTTTTTGAAGAGTTTTGTTGATTTGGTTATTATTTTTTTTGCGAGGTGTAAAACTTAAGATGTCAAATATTTATTAATTTTATTTATTGGGTATCAATCTTTTTTATTAGTTTGTATTATAATAAAAAAAAAACTAAATATAATGATTATAATGTATAAGTACTTAAAAATATAATTATAACTTATAATGTTGGTCCCGGTGCAAACGAGTCTTACACGTGTATGGGGGGGAATACACGTGTTCAGTGTTTTTAAAACTTTTTTCTTCGAGGTCACTTAGGTCGATAATCCTCAAGATTAGGTTCGAGAAGACATATCGCTCTCGAGTCAAAGTCTCATCGAGATGGTGATCTTGAGCTGCTTTCAGATACCTCAGATAATCCCAACTGAGTCCTGAGTGTCAGAGATCCTGAGTTGCTTGGATCAGATAACTAATTTACTGAATCCTCAAATGAGAGTTCAGTTTGGTAACTATCTGTTCTAGCTATTCAGTCGTGCGGAATGGTTGGCCCTTAGATTATACTCGTTTTAAGCTTTGCTGAAAACCTTCCCTTTATGAATTAGTGATTAAGCTGTGATTCAATTACATGCAACTTCAGTGGATTGATTCCAACTGAAATGTCAGTGAAAAGTATGCTTTCAAAATCAAGTCAATGCAACAGTTAAGCACAGATAAGGAAAGCAATAAACAACACAACAATGTATAGTGGTTCATCCCTTATCAACTTCTGAGCTTTCTGACTACCTCGCGTAGTTTACTTACTCAACTCGGCCCTGATTTTTCTGACTACTCCACGTAGTTTACTTACTCAACCCGACCTTGAGCTTTCTGACTACCTCCGTAGTTTACTTACTCAAACACAAACAAGCTTTCGACTACCCCTCAGAGCTTACTAACTTCTCCTCTAGAGTTTTCTGACTACTCCGCGTAGTTTACTAACTCTTTACAACTCTTTCTCACCAACAAACACACTCCAACTACCTTCTCAAGGGTTTGGGGTTTCTCTGTTGGTTTCCAACTAGGATGAGATATCATTTACAATGAAGCACAATGCAAAGGGTTAGGATATCTCGACTAAGCTTTGGATAATTCTTATCAAGCTAGGCTTAGTATAGTGAGCTCTCTTCAATGTAGAAGCACTTGGGAAATTCTAAGTTTTTCGAGTGCTTTAACTTTTGCAAGAATAAGTTTGAGCTCTTGAGTTGCGTATAAATTTCCGTAACCTTACAATGTAGAGGGTCACCAAGATTTATAGGCATGCACCAAGGTCACTCTTGAAAACTATCCGTTGGAGAGACAAACCGTGAGTTCCCTCTTATGGTGTGTGAGAAACGACTATATTTAGGGTTTAAAACTCCCTAACACGTTTTTAGGCAATAAATTTTCATGTAGCCGATCTTCACTTTTTGCGATCTGGAAGTTTTGTACATCGACATCTTTTTTCAAATGACACATCCTTTGTCGATTATCGGTTATGGTACAATGTCGTCTTCCTCTTTTTGATTTTTGTCTCCGCCAAAGGTAGACACCTTCAACGGCTCTTTTTTGGTTACAAACTCGAGTTTGATATAACCTTAACAACACTTCGACTTAGTTCCTTTTATGCGCATTTGAATGTCTTGGCAATATCTAACTTTCTAAGGAATCACGTTTTTCTTGATTACATCCTTCGAGATAGATTAATTCATTGCCTCGGAACATTCGGGTTCATCTTGAGCATTCATAACCTTCTTGAGTCTTTAGTAATTCTTGTGCCTTCATATTCTTGATCTTGATCTTGTGTCTTGAGTCTTACGAGTCTTGAGTCTTCTCGAGTCTTGGGTCTTCTGAGTCTACTGACTGATACACTAAATCTTCGTCTTTGAGTCTTGATTCCTCAAGATCCTCATCGAGTCTTCAGTATCTTAGTTTCACACTGAGTCTTCAGAACCTATTCTGAACTATATCTGCTGACTATACATTTTGCAGATAGCATCCTGAATATTCTAAAACTGAATCCTGACTCAACTATCAAGATCATTCTGAACATGTCATACTTAGGGGTTTTGGGATCTAATCAAAATCATATTTCTTTATTAAATTCATCTCCCAACAATTTCCCCCTTTTTGATGATGACAAAACATATAACCTATACTCAGGTTTTCAGTTTATCCTATTATAAGATTGGTTGTCTCCCAACAATTTCTTAAATCAGAGAAACTCTTAAAAATTTAAATCATTCAGCACTTTCTTCAATAATGAATCTCTTTAAGTAGTTCATTACTAAATACTTAAACAATTTCCCCCATATTCAGACAATTTCTCCCTTATCAACATACAATCAGTTCAGAGACATTCATTCAGGCATATCAAAATAAAAGACATGTAAATAAGATAATGAGATATTATCTTTTGAGCATAATGATAAATCTTCATTGATGATTGGTATCCCATTACAGATTACAATGAGTTTATCAACAAAATCAAAAAGACAAAAATTTAAAGATTACAGAATCTTCTGAGTATTCAGTCTTCGGTTTTCTGATTTGGCTCTTCACTCTTCTGCTCCTTAGTTTGCTTCATTCTCAACTTCATCAGCGGGCACCTCCAGGTCGAACATTCCAAAAAAATCTTTCTTCACTTTTCATTTCTTTCCTTGATGATGTCCGGATTGTTTCCTGTTAGACTCAACTGACCAGCATACTGAGCAATCTCTTGAGTAATGGCCTTCTCATTCACCAAGCCATTACCAAGTCTTGGAGGAGGATAGGAATATGGACCAGGGGCTACTATCCGTACCTCTCTCCTTCATCCGCAAGGTTAATCCACCAGAGATACTTTGGATAGAATGTTAGGAGATATTCAATGAATGCTTCATTACGATCCGAGCTTTCCTCTCCCATTCCCTGAGAACATCATAATTGAACCAGAAGGTTCTCTTGACTTCTTCCCACATATCGTTGAGTTTGATAGGCATCCATTTATCAACGTGGGGCCACTTTAGTACTTTTGATGTCTCTTTCCTCTTGCTCGCAAACTTCCTGAATTCACTCATTTCGCTTCGCTCTTCGTCTATCTTCTTTCGATCCGCAGACGCTCACGAGACCGGGCGGCAGAACTTTCTTAGTTTGTTCTATTTGGAGTGTCTTCAGAGCATCTCTCGTGTTGAAGACTTTCTTCTGAGGTTGAGACTCAGATTCTTCCGTTTCTTCATCATCCAGAATCAGCTTTCTCTGGATTGGCTTAGAAGCCTTCGCACGCGTTTGCTTCTGGGTTGAACAATCTTTTTCTTTATTAAGCCGTCGGCGACAACTTGCTTGTTCCAACCTTTGCTCTAACACTCGGTTTTCTCTCTTGCAACATCAAGCATGGTTTGCTCGAAACTTCGAGTGTAGATAGGCTTTTTTCTACGGCGAACTTCAACTTCTCGGTAAACCCGACTTCTCTTAAGGCTTTGGTTAGATTATACATTTCAAAGATCTTTTCTGAGCCTTCTTCTCCAAAGTACGTGCCATGAACTTTCTGAGGTCTTCACCTTCCTTTTCCCCCTTCTTGGCACCGTAATTTGGAAGAAGTCTGGAGAGTGTTGTGTCCATGTGATATTGTTCTTTGCTCACACAACGAACTTCTCCTCGCTATCGATCTTGTTAATCTTCCAAATTCCTTAGATGGTTCTTGGCCACGAAAAATTCTTGAGATAAGTGGGCAACCGCCGCGGAAGCGCTTCTTTGAACATCTCTGTCATCTTGGTCAAGATCATTGAGCTCATTTCCTCAACAACAGATTTTATCATCACTTCATTCCTCTCTACCAATTTCACCTCTAGAAACGTAGTTGACTCACGGTGTGCTTCGATTCATTTCAAAGACTCAACTTCGGCCTTGACTCCTCCAACTTTTCATTCAAATTTTCTTCCATGGAGGTCATCCGAGAGGTCAGAGTGTTTTGTATTTGCACCAGCTCTGAAGAGTGACTAAGACTTTCCATCTTCTGAGCTTGATTGACCAATGTTTCTTCCATCTGAGCAATCTTGATCATCATTGGCTCAACCTTCTCAAGTTTCTCCATCAAGGGAGTGAGATCAATCTCAGGAACCTTCTGCACCTTTGTGTTGTTTGATCATCCTGAGCTTCAGTTTCATTCTCGAGCTCCGGTCTCAATCGAGCCTCGGTCATTTTATCGAACAATTCAGAATTAAAGATAGAACTTTTCAAGAACTTTGGCATAATTATTAATAGTGCCAAAAAGGTACTGAAGAGTCTTAACCGTCGAGGTTGACCAATTTCAAAGTTGATCGGCAACATAAGTCTCCTTTTCCATCCGAGATCGATCCTCAACATCTCTCTGTTGGTCCCCATCTCCATCTTGAGATTTGTCTCCGGCTTGGGGCACCAACCCAGTAGCTTTTCTTTCGGCTAACTTCCTCCGAACCGGCTCATCAAAATCGGAGTTTTTCATCCCGAGCTTTGTCGCCGAACCACGAGAAGTCGGTCGAAAAGGTCATCTCCTCATTCCACACCCGATCTTCCCCTCGAGAAAGCAATATCAAGCATCTCGGGGAAGAAGTCCGATTGAGGATGAACACAGTTGTCCTAATCTGAAGAAAACATCTTGCCGATCCGGGTATGAGGTGAGCTCCAGGTAGCGGTCAAGAATGAACCGTTCCCCTTGCTCCTCCACTCTCGCCTTCTTCAGCCTCGCCCTTCTTCCATCTCGGGCTCTCTGGTTCAGTTGAAGCCTGGCGAGGATCAATAAGTAGATCACTCAGGAGCTCATCAAGAATATTCTGCTCCTGAGTCTCAGCAGCCTCTGAAGGTTGTGCAGTCAGGTCCTCAGTTTGCATCGAGTGGGTTACAGGTCTGGTGACACTTCCTCGAGTTGGTTACGAGTTGGCTCTTCTGGCTGGCGAGCAGACCACTTTTTCAAGAGGGAATATCCGAGGCCTGAGTTCCTTTTGAAAATTTCTTGAGAAATTTTATCTGAACTTAGAGATGTCTCAAGCACCTCAGAGAAGACCTGCTCCTCAGTCTGTTCTTGTGCCTTTGAGATAACCTGAGCCAAAACTTGCAATGGCGAACTCTGAGCGGTTTGGCCCTCAGGTTGAATCTCCTCAGAATCACTGCCATCTTCATCGGTGAGAACCACCAATCTTCTGCGCTTTGGGGCAAGGTTCTTCTGCTTCATTATTTTTGCACCTTGCTCCATCTTTGCCTCCAACAAAACCTTCCCCCTGGTTTGTTGAGTCTCTTTTTCAGCCGCAACTGGTGATTCTACCTTCTTTTCTCTCTTCCCCCTGATGGCCTGCTTCTTTGCAGCAATGGGTTTAAAGAGAATTTTGGACTTAGGGAATGGGGTCGAATTGGCGAAGATATCCTCCTCCTCTCTGCACATCTCCAAAATATAAGCAATTTTGGTGGCATGGTGGATCTTGCCTTTTATTGAGATCGCCCCGTCAACCTTCTTCAAAACTTTGGTCTGCTCACTCACCGTCTGAATCAAAAATTTCAGCCAGTTGAAGTCGGTGGTGGGTGAGGCCTCTATCGCCGCCATCAATCTGAGCTTCGGGGTACTGATCTGCTCAAAACTCCCCGCAAGACTCATGATGCTCTTGCTCACAATATCCATCAACACACGATATTGTGGCTTTAAGTGCTCTGATACCAATTGATGGTCCCGTTTTGAAAACCCATTTTGCGCGTGCGAAAGCGAAAATATTTTTAAAGTGGTGCATATAAAACAGGGGTGAGGGCAGAGTGTTTCCAATTTTTGCGTTTTAAGCTCATGTGTTGTGTTTTGCTTATAATCGAATGCATAAGACAATATAAGAACATAAAGCAGTAAACAACACAACAATGTATAGTGGTTCGGAGGCTCAAGCTCCTACATCCACTCTCCCTGCCCTAGGGAAATTCCTTCAATCGACTTATCACCCTCTGGGTTCGCCTCTAGATATTTAACGAGCTCTCACTCAAACGGGACTTATCACCTTCCACTGGATTGCCTACAAATGTTTACCGAGTTCACACTCCAACGGGACTTATCACCCTCACTAGGGATTGCCTACCCTCCCTTTCGGGATTGCTAGATGTTTACCGAGTTCACACTCGCCTACAAACTTAACCGACTGATTTGGGTAAGGTTTGTTTGGTTTCCAACTAGGTTGAGATTTTCCCTTACATTTGTTTAGCCTCAATGCTAAGGTTGGGAAAATCTCTCTAAGCTTAGGATACAACGTGAGTTGCTTAGATTGGATTCTAGAACACTCTTTGAATATATGCGTGTATATACAGACTTGTGTTCTAGGGTGGGAATGCTTTGATTTGGCTTGATGGATGTTTCACGCATTTTCCCCACTTGATAATGAAGGAAGATCTTGTATTTATAGTGTGGATTTGAATGTTACCGTTGGATGGAGTCACATTCAAATCCATACTATTATGTAACTTTTCTTTACTGACTTTTCGAGTTTGTCTTCCTCTCATTGGTCCACGTCGGTGATTCTAACGACTATATTCCTCGATTCCTCACCTTTGGAATCATTCGAGATTCTCTGAGTCTCGGTGTCTTCGGTTTATCCTCTTGAGTCTATCTGAGCCTTGGTTTATCTCGAGCCTTGGTGACTTCTCTTGGCCGGACCTTGTCGTCGGGCATCTTTGACACTCGGGCTAACTTGGAGTTCTCTTCGACTTCGAGACATCCCGACCCTCAGTCACCAGGCACTTTCGAGCTAAGCGATCATCGGCAGCGTTCGACTCTCGGTGAATATGACTTGATGACTTCTCTTCGATGACTTCTTTCCTCATCTGGTATCTGATTTACGGTTTTCGATATCGATTTCTTCTCGCTTTGATCGATCGGCTCACATGATCGATTAGTATAGTATCGGTCGACATATCGGTTTATCTGCATCGATTAGTACATCGGTTAGCATATTAGGTTAGCATATCGGTTTTAGAACATCCGATCTCAATCACGTCGATCTTGATCATCCGCTCATCTTCATATCGATCTCGATCACGTCGATCTCGTCGATCTCATCTTCTCTCTCTTCGTCTGCAACCTTCTCTTCCGATCTTACGTCGGTTTCTTTTCCGATCGGCTTTTGTCTACTCTTCGATCACCGGATCGGCTCGTCTGATTACGGTCATCCGATCAGTCATCTGGTCATCGATCTTCCGATCGGTGACTTAACTTTTCTTCTATTACGATTTTGCTCAAATTTCATGATTAACTCCGAACTCATCTTACTCATCCGATCTCGTCGGTCTCGTCTGCGACCTCGTCGATCTCGATCATCTACGTCGATTTAAGTGAGTTCCCTCGAATTTGTTCTCTCGTTCCCCCTCAACTTGTTATCTGTAAATTAGCTTTAATAACACAAGTTGATAATGTATTGGACATAATTCATCAAAACTAAAATATCCCAACATATACAATACTATTAAATATGTATTGAAATAATACTTTAATAAAGTGAATACAACAAATGTTGAACCAACATGATATACAATTGCATATATATTATATTTAAGAATACATTTAGTTTATAAATTAGAATAAGAAATTTAAATATATTGCATGCACAATATTAAAAAATAGTATAAAAGTGTTTTTTTTCTTTATCTTTCATTAATTTTGATTTAAATCCGCTAGCTTTTTTCAACTTTTTAAATATCCCTTAAATTTACCAAATTCAATCTTTTTTGTTCTTGAACTAGCTAAAATAGGTTTATCGAATTCAACTTTTTCGTCTTAAATTCTAACCAGCTAAAAGGACGAAAAAGTTGAATTTGGTCCTTAATTTCCGTCCATGTTAAATATTTTTCCCCTTTTTATTTTTATTTATTTATTTGTTTATTTTGTTGGATTAAATAAGATACGTCAACGATTGGCTTTTCATATAAAATAAGATTAAGGTTCAAGATTATAATAATCATAAATTTTCTTTTTTTTTTTTACTTTTTTTTATATACCTAAGAAATCAGTTTATGTAAAAAAGTTAGTCAAGTGCAGTTCTTTATGAAAAAAAATTTATTTGAAACTTAACATAAGATTCACAATTTAACTTTAGATGTTAAAGACTAATTACTTTGTTTCTGTCATGGAATTTTTTCAGACATTTCACCTTATTAAGCATTCACAGAAAAACTCTCTAAGAAATTTAAAATTGAAATCTTTGGATCAATCAGGGTGGGAGAAATAAACAACACAAGAAAATTCAGTTTTTTTTTCTCTTAATTTACCTCTAAAATAAATGTGAGACTTTTACATTCTTGCAAATTCATGACGCTTGACTTTAACTCTTATTCTTTAACAACCAAATATTTTTGAAATTTCAATGTTTCTGTTTACAAGTATTTTTTAATGCCAATGTCGCAGCTTAAGTTCTTACTAGGCGATGAAAAATTATTCCGAATTTGAAAATGGACACACTTAATTTCATTTTTGCATGTTTCTTTATGATTTTTTAAATCATTTATGCGTAAATTTGTGTTTTCAATTTTAGCACATAAATTGATTTTTTTTTCGATTTTGTGGTTTATTTGACGCATGACATGAGATTTTGGCCCTTTAGACGTACACTAAGAAAATATGCAAGTGACACTTGGTTGGTTGAGCCCTTGAAAAAGAGATGCAAGTACATGATTTGATCTCCAAAATGGATGTTTGTTGGTGTTAGTGAGTCCGCGAGAGAAGCCAACCGTTTTACTAATTTTTTTTTTTTTTTTTTGGAAAGTATGATGAAGTATCATTTCGATCATTCAAAATTGACGTTGTTTTTTGTACAATTACGTTTATCAGCAGATGTAATTTTTTTCTGTATAGTTACTCACTTTCATAACTTGGATATTAGTAGGTTTTGTAGTAAACTGTTCCAATTATCACAATAACTATTAAACTGGGGGAGTAAATCTTATGAATATTTTAATGTTCTTAAATCAATATTTCTATGAAAAATAAGTCAAAGTGAAATAGTAATATACTAAATGGTTTTAATTTACAAGACCCTTTGAAGTGATGTTCTCTTTTAGTAACAAGGTCTACTCAGTATTTTCTAAAATCTCTAATTAAAATGAAAATATGTCGATATACATAAATTTTAATGTTCATAATTAATTGTGTCTTTCTAAATTTGGTATTGTTAGATAGTATCAAGATTCATTTCATCTATGTCGCTACAAAGGAAATAATTACACAAGGGAATCAAGATCTCGAACATCTTCAAATTCAAGATGTATGATGCAACATTATATTTTTATTGAATTTTATGGAAAATAATTTAAATTCTTTATTCTGAATAAGTATATCTTTCAATGGTGCCCAGTTTGGTTGTGGCTTCAATTTTCCTTAAATAGAACGCTAAATGCAATCTCATATTTAAAAAAATTTAGAATCAAAATTCCTCACAATGAGCTTGAAGAATGTGTCTGTGAACAATTCTAGAAAAAAAGAGAGCAGCATTTGTTGGTGAAGTTGTCCTAATTACTGACACAAGAATTAGTTATGGATCCTCGCTTTTCCAAAGCAAATGTCACCATTGGTAACTTTTTTTTTTCCAGTATTGTGGGGTTCATTTATTTTATATTTTCACGAAAAGAAGATAGATATGAAAAAGATTTTACTTATAACACAAAAAACATTAAATTATGAGAAGACGGAATGAAGAATTGCGGATATAACCAAATTAAGAATTTGGATTATTCATCAGCTATTTTCAATTGCACATCCATTATAGATTTCAGTTACATAATTTTTCATGTTATTCTTTGTGAATGATTTCAATTGCCTACTTTTCTATTTATGAATCGTGTATCTTTCGTTCTGTTAGATCAGTGTACTAAGTGAATGTTTTTTTTCCACCTAATACCATATTTGTTGCGCATTTCTATCCACCATTGTTACATTCATCCTAAAAGATGATATCCGCATAAATCTTCTCAATTTGTTCATTTTTTTATTAAAAAAAAAATCTTGATTGTCTTAAAAAACTAACAACATTCATTTTAACGTTTAGTATTCTCCTAAAATATTTGCACTCATGATTTTGTAACAAATTTGAATCAAATTTTGGTGTAATTTTTATTCTTTTATGATTTTCAATTTTAGTCCATTTTACATTATATTTTTTCATTTTTGGTCCAAAAGGACCAAAATTGTGAGCAAAATGTACAAAGACCTTTGAATGGTATTTTGCATTTTGAAGAATTTGCATTAAAAAATATTTTCTAGTGCGAAAGCAAACAACAAATAGGAAAAAAAAGGATGAAATTAGAAGATGGACAAGAAGACATCATATATAAATGAAGTCTGACTAACCAAAAAAAATGGGGAAGGTTCCATACAATTTTTTGCTAAAAGAAATTTGATCGTAAAAAAATAAAAAAATTCAGGATGATGTTTGACGAGTTGACCTACCTGAAATGGACACTAACTCGAAATTGATAGTTGATCACCAAGTGTTCGATAAATTATTTAATTAAACAAAAGCTTCTACAACCTTTATGATATTTTGTTAATATATATATATATATATATATATTTTTATATATTTTTTTTAGTTTTGGAGTTGCATGTTATTTGGTTATTATTTTCCTCTGCGGGTTTAAAACTTAAGATGACATGTCCAACACAAATAAAATACATTTTAGATATTTATTGATTTTCATTGTTTATTTTTTTATAATTTAAATTAAAATATAATGATGATAAAGCATAAGCATTTAAAATTATAATTATAAATTATACAATATTATTAATTATGTATTGAAATAATATTTTAATAATGTGAATATAACAAACGTTGAACTAACATAATGTACAGTTGTATATACATTGACATAATGTACAGTTGTATATACATTTAGTTTATAAATTAGAATAAAAAATGTAAATATATTGCAAATTTACAATATTAAAAAATGGTATAAAAATGCTTTTTTTTTTCTTTAACTTTCATTAATTTTGATTTTAATCCGCTAACTTTTTTCGACTTTAGATATAGTTCCTTAAATTTACCAAATTCAATTGTTTAACCTGGAACTAGCTAAAATAGATTTACCAAATTCAATTTTTTCGTCCTTAATTTTAACTGGCTAATAGGACGAAAAAGTTGAGTTTGGTCCTTAATTTTCTTCCATATTGATTATTTTTTTTCCTTTCCATTTTCAATTATATTTTTATTTGTTTTGCTGAAGTCAATATGATATGATAATAATTGTATTTTCCTATAAATTGAGATTAATAATCAGGATTATAATAATCACAATTCTCTTTCTTTTTTTTCTTTTTTTTTTTTTTTTGCCTTTTTTCCCCAATTACCTAAAGAATTCATTTATGCACCAAAGTTTAGTCAAGTGCACGTTCTTTTTAGTAAGATGTCCATTTGAGACTCAAAAATAATAATCCCGATCTGATTTTAGGTACTCAAGACTAATTTGGTTCCGTCATGAAAAATGTTCATACTATTTACCTTATTGAGTCTTCATAGAAATATACTAAAAAAAAATCTAAAGTTGGAAAGTCTTGGGATCAATCATGGTGATAGAAATGAACTCAAAAAAGTTCATATATATATATATATATATTAAATCTGCCTCTAAGATAAACATGAGACTTCTACATTTTTGTGAATTCATGACACTTGATTTTAACTCTTATTGTTGAACAATCAATATCTTGGAAGTTTGGATGAATATATTTACAAGCTTTTTTTAAAGTCAAAATCGCACTTTAGGTTCTTACTAGATGATGAAATGATATAAATTGCGTCAAATTTGAGAATAAATACACTTAATCTCATTTTTGTACGTTTCTTTCTGATTTTGGTAATCATGTATGTGTCGATTTGTGTTTTCAATATCAGTACATAAATTGATGTTTTCTTTTTTTTTTCTTCGATTTTTTGGTTTATTTGTCGCATGGATCGGGGGATTTTGGTCTTTTAGACACTAAGAAAATATTCAAGTTACACTGGGTTGGTTGTGCCCATGAATAGGAGAGGCAAGTGCACGATTTGGTCTTCTAAATGGATGTTGGTTGGTGAGTCCGCTGTTCTAGGTTTGTCATTCCAATTAGGGCTACCAAAGATTCTATTTGCAATATTAATCAGTATAGCCTCTTGCCGAGCTTTCAACTGAGAATGATCTCATTATATAGGATGAAGCTCCGATGGTAAATATATATTGTATTGAAGCCCTTTATACTACTTTGAAGAATATTATGCAGATGGTCGTTCCCTTATCTTTTGGATTACTTTTTGGTGATAAGATTGTTGTGTTTGGAAACGATTTTGACATATATTCCAAGTTATTCCAAAAGGAATGAGACATTATTTTGTTCACGTTACAATAAGTTCATCTCTTTTGTGGAAATGATTGTATCTTACTGAAACTTACAAGGAATATGGTGTTGTAGAATTTGGAATCGGCTAATGGTTTACGCAAATTGAGAGTTTTTATCTAATTGGCTAACATCTATTGGAGATTGAAGTGTAGAATCTCAAACTGAGTATGATTTTGATGTACAAATTCCGGATGATACTATTTTTAGAGGTAATGTTGATCTGTTCGGTCCTATTGTTGATACTTGATAGTATTTATCCTGATTCTTAATCCTACATTAGATGTTGTTAGGTCCATAAACGATCACATGATTCAGGTTAATGAAAATGAATATATATTTATTTGAGCTTTTATAGTCATTGCCATGCTGATTTAGACGTTGATCATCTTTCTGATGTGCATACTCCTGAATTCTTGAATAGTGCAAAGTGTTCGGGTGTTTTTGATCATGAACTGAATCTAAAAATTGAAACATCGGTAATGTTATTTAGAAATATTGATCACTCAAGGGATTTGTACAATGAAACAAGGTTTGAACTTTTAATAATATATTTTTTTTCCTCATCTTTTAAAGGTTGAATATGTATTATTTCATTAAATTTGTAATGAAATATTTTTGTTCAATATATAGGTTGGTTATTACGAGAATGAGTGATATAATTCTTCAAGCTAAGGTTCTAATGGGAAGTAATGCCGAATAATTAGCTTTGATACCTGAGCTTACGTTAACTCCTTCTGGTCATAGATTGTCATTCAAATTTTCAACGGAGATAGTTTTGGTTGGTTATTTCATATGATATGTCTATATATAAAAGTTAAGGTCAATCATTTACTCAAGTAGGATATTTTTTTTGCAAAAGTTCATTTTTAGTCATGGACAATTGTGTGTAGTTTTTTCCCGAATAATAAACCTCTAAGGTTTGGTTTCGAAGATCCTATTGTGTCATGATGATAATCGTGATTGTAGTATCACGAAAAATGTAATTTTTCATGAAGTTTTTAGGAATTATATAATTTTGAAATACTCCCTCCGTCCCGGAACACTTTGTACACTTTCCTTATTGGGACATCCCACAACACTTTGCATATCCTATAAAAAGAAACTCCTCATTAAATCTCACCCTCACAATATTCACATATTTACACAAAATGTTCTTGCTTTGGAACCCACTCATACACTCAATAAAACTACTTTATTTACGTTATACATAAAAAAGATTACAAAATTAACTTCCAACACTGAACTCATTATATATTTTTCTTAGTTTTTGTGCCATAAATGTGGCGGAAAGTCTTTCGGAACCGACATAGTAATAAATATTAAAATGTTACAACTTTTTCATGACATTTTATTTTTTGTTAAAGTCCTTTTTATATAGGATTTTACAATATTAATTACTTCTCTAACAAGTAAATATTATATATCTTATATATGTTAATATATTTTTTTATGAATTTTTATATTATAACAATATACTAATATAAGTTATTTGTTGTAAATTTCCTAAATTTAATTTAGTAAAATATAATTGTTGTGGAATAAGAAGACTTCGTATCTTAATGCACATATTTAATTTATTCGGGGCCATATGCAGATAATGAAGAACCATAAGACTGAATTACTTGGGATGCTTGTACCCATAAGAAATCCCGGAGGAACTCTCCATGAAATTCATAGTTGCATTACTTATAGCTGAAAATATATATATTTTTAAAATTAATAGATATTTTTATCATGAATATAAATATTACATCAAATGTTAAAAAAAATGATTAATTGCAAAAAAAAAAAAAAAAATTACCATCAATTACAACATATTATTTTTTTTCCATTGCAATTCAAGACATCACCTTTTTAAAATTTTGCAATTTGAAGCGTTTGCCCATTTTCTGGCAAAAATTAAATAATGTGGTTACTGGATCTGCTAAATAGATGTCCATGTAAGATGTCACGACTGATGAATAAAATATATATTTTCTTTATTTTTCTTAACAAAAACAATATCTAGAAAATGTTTATAAAATTTAGGAATGAATCCCCAAAACTCATCCTAACAAAAAATAAGCTCTTATTATTTCTCCCAAAAAACTTAAAAAAGAACACTAAATCGTCCACCATATCGCAACTCCAAATTCTTGAATATTTAAAAATATTTTTTATATTTTTTTTTCTTAAAACTAAATTTTCAATACAAAGAAGTCATTTTATTCAGCAGTCTTGATATCCTACATGGACATTTATGTCAGCTCCAGCAGCCACGATACTTAATTATTGCCGAAAAATTGAAAATAATTTTAATAACATAACTTTAAAATGTGGTGTCGAAAAATTGCAAAGAAAAATAATATGTTGTAATTGATAAAAACCTTAAGGGTGGTGATATTTTTTGCAATTAACCCAAAAAAAAATTATAAAGTGAAGAATATTAATGGGATTAAAATTTTTATAGTCCAGTATCTTTCCATCATTTTAAAATTGATCCCGATTGTTTTGACTTTTTAATTTTGGGTTCGGTAAGTTTTCAAAAAAATTGAAATTGGTCCTTTAACCTACTGTGGTAGGTCACCAAATACGTAAACGTCACATGTGTAATTATTTTATTTTTTACTTTAATTATGAAGCATCACCTGGACTTTTTTAATTCTAATAATTTTGGATCGCGTAGATTTAAAGACAACCTGAATATTAAATGACAAAGAAAATTGGGTTGGTTTACTGGGTCTAAATTGACCCGACAATTTAAAAATAAACCAAAGTACGCAAGAATCACTCTTCTTCCTTAAAAAAAACACATAAAAATCCCGATCTTAAATTATTAGGACAAAAAAAGTCTAAGTGACATTTCTAAATTAAAAGAAAAAATAATAATTACACATTTGATGGTTACAGTGACCTGCTGCAGCAAATTAAAGGACTAATTTAAAAAAAAAATATTACAGGACGAAAATCATAAAGCTAAAACAATCTGGATCAATTTCAAAATGAAATAAAGTTAATGGTCTACAAAAAAATTAATCCTAATATTAACTTTTCTTTTCAAAGAATTTTATTTAATAGATCACAATTCTATGAATAAAATCTAATGTAATTAAAAAATATTAAAATTTTTAATTAATGAATATAAATATTATAACAAGATGGTAATATAAAATTTAAATTTTATATTAATCCAAAATAATAGTTTAATATCTAAAATGTTTGGTAACAATAATGACCGTGCGTTAGTAATAATATGAGTAATATTGCGTGAGTAATAGACTTGTGTCACGCAATAAGATAATGTGAGACGGTCTCACATAATACCACCTCATAATATACAATTTTAATAATTATGATGAAATTTAATAACTTTATTTGTTAAAATTATCCATGTCATATATCAATCAATATTCTACAAATTATGATCTCGATATTTTTACTAGTATCAAATATCAATATTTACAACCTTAGGTAAAAGCCTAAAAGGAAGAAAATATGTAAATGTAAAAACTATCTATATAATTAAAAAGACAAACGTGTAAAAGCAAAAATCATAAGAATAAAAACACTATATTGTTTTAAAAAAAATGATGCACTACATATGGAAAAATTCAATTTTGGTCACTAAAGTTTATTTTTTTAAAGTTGGTCATCATAGTTTACTCATTTTCAAAATTGCTCACCCAAGTTCATTTTTCCTCTCACATTAGGTTCTGTCGTTAGTTAACCCGTCTTTGACTGACGGAACCAACGAGAAAAAACGTGAATTCATTTTAAACACCCCAAAATCGAAATTCCAGCCTCTCTTTCCCCAACGATTCTGATTGTTAATGGCTAATGGCGATAAGGAAAAAAACTGAGTCTGCACCCCAATACGTTAAACCTTTGATTCTAATTTACAATTTACTAGTTGATTCAAGTTTGTTGCACGAGTGTTTGGTTGAGTTTCAAACCTTCAAATTTTAAATTTTTTTTTTTTTCCAAATTTTCATGGTGGTAGAATGAACTTTGATGGTTGTAGTAGAAATTATGTGGCGAGGTAGAAATTATGTGGCGAGGGTGTGGGGGGGGGGGGGGGGGGGCTGTGATGATAGAGAGCTTGATTGAAGATAAATCAATTAAAATTGAAAAAAAAATAGTGTATCAGGAAAAGAGGTTATCGAATTTTGGGTTAATCTTTGTAACCCTAAATGAATTCGCATTTTTTTTTGTTGGTTCCGCCAGTCAAAGACGGGTCAACTGATGACAGGACCTAATTTGAGAGGAAACATAAACTTGAGTGACCAATTTTTAAAGTGAGTAAACTTGGGTGATCAAAACTATAAAAAAGTAAATTTTGGTAATCAAAATTGAATTTTTATATTCCAGTCGGAGAAAATCCGTGCTCCAAAAAACTCCCTCCTCCTCAGCCCGTCTCCGACGACAACGGCGATCTTCCCCGCTGTTTCTTTAGGTCGGCGCTGTCTTCGACGACGCCAGATTAATCTTAACCTGCTCTCCTAAGTGGTTAGCCTTTGGTGCTTCATTCTATTAATTTCTGTGGTGTTTTAATTTGCAATTTCTGTTTGCTTGCTAAATTCGCTATCTTAATTTCTTAATTTGGCGAATGGGAATGATTTAATTTGCTTTCGCACGATTAAGAGCATCATTAATTTTCAACCGCACACAATTTCTTAAACTCAAATTGTTTGGATAAACTAGTAAAGCCCCAGTGGATGTTTTCGTGAGTAGTGAAGAAAATAAATTGCAAATTATTGATGTTATAGAGTTTATTAATGTTGTATAAGTTATCAATTCGAGTCGAGCTCAAGTTTATTGAGTTTCTTCAAGCTTATAAAAACTGTGCTCGATCAAGTTGGAGTCCAGTTTCGAGCTTCCAGTTTTGCGGGTCGAGTCGAGATCGGCTCATTTACACCCACAATTCTGATTTCTGTTCAACTAAAAATTTGGGGTCTTGGGTTCTTTGCGTGCAACAGATCTGAGAGAGGGAGAGAGAGATGGACCAAGAAGATATTGATAAAGTGGTATTAGCTTATTTGGATAAAAGGGGTTTCAAGCAAGCTGGACTCGCTTTTCAGCAAGAGAAGCAGCAAAGCAGCAACGTCTCCACTGCACAAATTGGTCCTGATATTGCCAAACAGATCCTCGCCTTCTCTGAGTATGGATTTTTTTACTCTTATTCTCTTCATTCTGTTGATTCTGCAGAATTTTAATTTTAAATTTTTGTTTATTTTGAATTTTTGTTTAGTAAAGACTAAATAATTTTTCCTTTCCATGGATTTCACACACAAATCACCACTCTCCAATGGATTTACAAATACTTAGATTTGAGTAGCTAGTTAAAAATGGAGGATTTCAAATCCTCATCAAAACCTAGTCATTTGAAATCTTCTCCTCTCCTTCCCTCTCTCTCCCCCCTTCACTCTCTTCCTATCTCTCTCATATCTTGACAATTCATGATTTGAAATATATGCATTCTTACATGTATTATTTTTCAAATCCATTCATTTCAAATCCTCCCTATCCAAATGGAGCCTAAGTGCATATATTCTGTGTTGGTGTTCAGGGTATGAGTCACTGAGATTTATTAGCAGTGCAGATTAATAATCTGTGGTGATCCTTTGGTTACAGTTGTATAGCCTTTTTATAGGATGCTTTGAAGAAAATGTGATTTTTCATGCAACACTGTTGAGTGCATGCATGGAAGAAATATTCAAATAAAAACATCCTTTCTCATTTTCTGTGTATTAATATTTGATGATATTGTATTATTGTTCCTATGTTGTCCATGAGTGAGCTTATTGTTCTAATTAATTTCATGCTCTCCAGAGTTGATGGTCCTGCTCAGTACCAAGAAAGGTATAGCAAGCTTCGGTCATGGGCTTATAGTTCACTGGATCAATACCAGGTATTCTCTTTTAAAATTCAACTGTCTTAAATGTTGTCCTCCTATGTTTATTTAAAACTGCCCTTTCATTAGCTGTATTTTATGTGAATACGACTTATAATCAATTCGAGAACTGTGGAGCATGCATCCTATGTATCATAGAGAACCAAACGACATTCTTCTTGGGAGTTAAGAGGGAAATTTACAAGTTTTGAGTTTTAAGTGATGTGTTCTTTATTTTAGACAGAATCAGTTAATTAGTATTCGTTGGGTGTACGTTCGAATTGATGTCATAGAGCAGCTCCGCAAAAGGATTCTAAAAATTGTCTGTCGGGGATGGTTGGGTGTGAGATTATCCTTGAAGACTTCACTGAGATTTGAAAATACGTAAAGGATATTGTTTTTTGCATGGGTAGATATCTTGACCTTTATGGGCCATGAATGTTTGTTTTGACTTAGATTTTGCATATTGGGACTAGTTTGAAAGTAAGAAATCAGGAAAGTAAACAAAGACGATCATATGTTTATATCCTTGAATCATCATGCATATTCTTGTGACAAGGGTTGTTTCTTGCAAACTGTAATTACATGTTTAGAGTCCAAATATTCATCCATGGATAATATTCAACAATACATTCTGTTCTTATTGCTATGCAGCATGAGTTGGTTAGAGTCTTATATCCAGTATTCATCCATGGATTTATGGATCTTGTCGCAAAAGGTCATATTCAGGAAGGTGAGTTTGTTTATTATTTTAGGTTTTTTGAAAATTATTTCATGAGTGCAACCCCTAAAATTCATAACTTTGCTTTTCAGCTCGAGGCTTTTTTAATAGCTTTCGAGGAGATCATGAAGTGACGCATTCACGTGACCTCCAGAAACTAGAAGGTGTTCTCTCTCCTTCACATTTGGAGGTCCATCACTTCCCTAGAATGACGACTCAAATTTGTAAGTTGGCACATTCAGGCTTAATCTCTACTAAAAATTCATGTTTTTTTCAATCCAGGAAATGGAATTCGCGCATTCTTTAAGGCAGTGCAAAGTGAACATTAAGATTTGCCAAGTAAAATCTCTCTCTCTCTCTCTCTCTCTCATTATATGCACACACACATTTATATATATGTAATCTTTTTTTTTGGTGTTATATATGAGAAATTTGATGATGCTCTTCTCATGTGGATATTATTTATTGGGACTATTGATTGGATGTACTTACTTTTTCAATTTTTCATTTCAGTACTCCTATGACCTACTTCTGCAATACTTGCACAAGTCTCAGTCAATTATAATGCTTGGAATTATCAATGAGCACATCAACTTTCAAGGTGCAGTTCATTCTTACTAGTTCTTCATAAGCATGTTGCCACTTCCTTATTTACTCTTGACTTCCCCCTTTTTTGCATATGTGATTTACAGTTTCTCCTGGACAACCAACCTCAATTGCTGATGATGCTGAATATGTTACACTTTTTGGGAGTGACCAGGATGCAGCTAATCTGATAAATCAGAAAGAAATTCACTGGGGGGTTAGTCAGCAACAAAAACACACATGTTTTATTTTAATTTTTTATCCTTTATTTTAATACGAAACTCAGCATTTAAGGGTATAGACAAAGTGAATGCTCTAGAACTTTATGTGTGCTTTGTCAGAGTATCATGCTAGTGTAGAGGAGATAATACCATTGCTCTAGTATTCTGTTGAATGTATAGTCAACTCATGATAAATTGATAACATATGTTTATCTATTAACACTTCTTTGAGAAATGATGAAACTCTGTACTTGTTTCTGGTTTTGAAATTGTATATTTTTTTTATAAGAAACATAGATTTTATTGTTAGAAATAAAAAGGGATGAGAGATCCCTAGAGGTTTCAAATTATAGCAACTACAAAGCATAGAGGTTGTCCTAAAACCTTATAAAGCAAAACTCCAACTCCCAGCAAAATCCGTCAAAGACAGACCCTTGAACATATTGTGACTCAAGGACCATAATGCAATGATCATGTTACTACAGAGACTGATATCCTCCATAAGAATTATCATTTTTTTATTAATGGACCCCCAAATTCGCTTGAATCAGCTCCAACCACCATAGGAAAGGACAGAGAAGAAATAGGTGATTAAGATTGTCCAAAGAGCCCCTGAACAAAAGCACACCAACTTGGAGAAAAGGACATTAGGGAAACGGTTTCGAACCACTTCACAGGTAGCTAACTTAACCAAGGATATCAACTAAAGAAAAATATGGATTTTTTCGGGGACCCGAGACTTCCATATGGATTTAAACCAAGGAATGATAACTATGTTTGGATCAGAACACAAAGCCTTAAGGAATGATTTAACAGAAAAAGAAAGATTGACCTTAACGGCTTAACTGACAGAAAGAACTTAATAAGTTTATAATGTGCAATGGAAAGACGATAAAGAGATGAAAAACAAACAGAGAAAGAAGAGTTACCCCACCATTTACCCAAAAAATGATCAAATTACCATTACGAACCTCGAGTTCGACTAACTGCATAAAATCCCTTTTGGGTAAATGGTTGGGTAATTCTCTTTTTCCTGATTGTTTTACATCTCTTTATCATCTTTCCAATGCACGTCATAAACCTATTATGTTCTTCTTGTCTCCTAATGGTCATTCCTATTTTCTTTTATCCTGGGATTTTTACTTTTTTTTTGGAATTTGAAAGATGGGGAAATTATTGAGTTAGGTATGTTGCTAGGGTTTCTTGAATCTGTCAACTTATGTGATCTTGGGGACGATTTAGAGTTTTTAGGGTGCCAATTCTTCTAAGTTGTTCTTTGTTAAATCTATTTTTTAAGTATATGTGCTCTGATTTCAATCACCGTTCCTTGTTTTAAATCCATATGAAAGGCTCCGGCCCCGAAGAAAATCCAGGTCTTCCTTTGGTTGATAGCCCTGGGAAAGTTAGTTACTTGTGAAGTGCTTCAAAATCGTTTTCCTAATATAACTCTTTCTCCAAGTGGATGTGTTTTGTGCAGGGGTTCGTCTAAGGACCTTAATCATTTATTTCTTCACTGTCCTTTTTCTAGGGAGTTTTGGTGGAGGGTGGTTGGTGAGCTGAATGTACAGTGGGTCACCCAGACACTATTTTGGAATATGGGAGACCATTAATAAGAAAGACAAGTTTTTGTGGAGGATAGCAGTCTCGGTAGTCACGTCACACGTGGTCCATTTGGTTAGAAAGAAACAAAAGAGTTTTTAATAATAGGTGTGAGTCTGTAGAGGAAATCTTGGATGGGGCTAAACATACAGTTGCATTATGGTCCTTGAGTCGCAATATGTTTAAAGGTTGTCTTTGTCGGATTTTGCTGGGAGTTGGTCTCTTGCTTTATAAGGTTTTAGGACAGCCTCTATGCTTTGTAACTTATTGGATTTCTCGCCCCGATTTTAATTTCCAGAGATAAAAGCTTTGTTTCTAATAATAAAAAAAAAGAGTTAATTATATCACTTGATGCTGGTTGATTAATGAATCCACAATCTAATGCTTTTGGTATTTTAAATGAAGTGGAGCTCATTCCCACTCAATGTGGTATATCTATCATTCAGATGATCACTCCATTGTGTTGGTAGTGTAGAAGTGAGAACTTTACTTGTCTATATCTTGCTTGAAGTTTTGTGAACTGATCAATCATCTATACTTTTATTTGTTCTGTTAGATATTATAAATCTAACTGTTTGGACTGATGCAGAAGATATTCTGAGGTGTTTTTTCCCTAATTGCATCGTTTCAGTTTATTCTTTAGAGTTGGTTTCTCATGTATTTCCCAAAAGAAAGGACAATGTTTGCTGAAATTGTCTCTTATGTTGGAATTCTTTTACCATTATTTTAGCAGTTGCTTGAAGATTCTTTTGAAGAAAAGTTGGAAAAGACTGGGGTTTCTAATATGGATTCTGAAAAGGTAGATGGAGAAACAAGAGAAGGTGAACTGGAAGAAAATAAGGTTGTTAGTTTTATTAAATGTTTTCATAATTCTCTCAAATTTTAATCCTGGCAGAATGTGAGCTTTTTTCCTAGTTCACCAACATGTTACTGTTCTTTTTGGTGTTCAGAAAAGACTTGATGGTGGCAAACAAGGCACTACAAATAAAAAACAGAAAAAGGATAAGGTTGTTGGTGCTACAGCAAAAGCTCATCGATCAGAGACTGCTGCAGTATCTGGGGCTCCACGTGTCAAACCTGAGCTAGCCTTACCAGTAGTGTATATTCTAGAATGACCCTTTACAGTTTTTGTTTATTCCTTGAGAATTTTCTTTTTTTAAATATAATTTAATTGAAGTTTCTCATTCGAGTCTTGAGAATTCAGTATAGATAATTATGCTGATTTTACGATTCTGTCTTAGATTACCTTGTTTTAACTACAGTACATGCAAAGCGTAGTCATCTGTTAAGGTTGTGGTGTGGAGGACTAGTTATTCATTTACTTGTCTAGCATTAGGTAATTTCTTAGTTTTGCTGGTTTATTTATTTAAATGATTAACTGCTAATTAGGAGGATTGACTAAATGCTTTAATTTCTGGAACTATGATGGGCAGTCACTTCCATGAGGCAAAATTAATTTTTATGCAGCTATGCCTGCAACTGTAGAAGGCCAGTAGAAACAAGTTTTTCAAATTAAGATTAGATCAATATTTGTTTGATGTGGGTAACAGTTATGAAATGATATTTAAGCCATAAACACATTAAATCCATTAGTTTATATAGTTTCTTTGCCCACCTGGTGAATCATTTCAAACTGTATCGCTACAGAAGTGTATCATTCTAGTAATTTTATATTCTGTATATGTAGTTATAATTCTTTGTATATTTGAATGGTGTTAAATTCAGTGAATCTGCTTTGCTATTTGGTCTAAAGTTTGAATTAGTTGATTATTGTGCTTATGTTTTTCTTCTTTTTGTTTTTAGACCGATAGAGGTGGAACAGTCTATTCTTGAAGACTTGAGAAATCGTGTGCAGTTGAGTAACGTGGCATTGCCTTCCGTCAGCTTCTATACTTTTCTCAACACTCATGACAGGTATGTTAGAGTAAAAATGAATTTTTGGGTGTGTATATGTGTCTGCGTGTGTTTGGGATTTATAATGATCTCAGGGAAATTTATTTTTGTTTCAGCTTGAATTGTGCTTCGATATCTCATGATGGGTCAATGCTAGCTGGTGGATTTTCAGACTCATCATTAAAGGTTGTTTTACTATTCTCTGTAGTCAATAATTATATTTAAAATTAATCCTTTTTTATTTTTTTTTATTAGTCAATGTTATCTTTATTATATATTCTTCACTAATTTACATAATGTAACTAAAAAATTATTAGAAAAAAAATAATAATAATAAACAAAATCGGTGATGGGGAGAAAAAAACTTTCTATGCTAACTAAATGCCAATATTGACAGGTTTGGGACATGGCAAAGCTTGGGCAACAAAATGTGAACTGTAAGTTGATTACTTAGTCCCCTCAACCTTTTAAAAAAAATGAAAATTCTCTTGGTTTCTGATAGTTGCATTCTTATTTAGTAAAGGAAATTTTTGTTCTTTTGTGTGCAATAAATTGAATAAGAATATAATTTGTATGATGTGTCTGGAGTAGTCCAGCTTATAAGTGGAAGAAGTTTCTCTATAATAAGTCAGCAGAAAGTACTCAGGATAAACCCTTTATACTTGATGTATAAAGCAAATATATAATCATAATGTCATTACAAGCTCAATTGAGTTTCACAATTGGCACTCCACTGGTTTGCTTAGCTTGTGTTTGGTTAGGAATTTTGAAAGGCTGTCTCATAGTGAGCCTTGTTTTAAGATTTTCATTACTTAATAGTGTAGTTTTCTCATATCTCTGTTCCCTCATAGAAAGTATGTTATGTTATGTCCTTTTTAATTTGGATTATCATACCTGTTTAAAACCTCTGTAGCCATCTAGGGTGCTATATTTGTGAAGGCATTAAATTAATTCGTGGAGACAAGCTGTAGTGGTGCTGACTTTCACCTCCGCCCCCGCAGCTTCCCCTCTTTCAAAAAAGAATAAATAATAATAAGGAAGGAGTACAAGTTCAATAAACTAAGTGAATTTCAGATGCATTGAGTTGGTTTATTTTTATACACATTTTTGTGTTCTTTGAATTTGTCATGCATCTAGTTCTAGAGAACTTTTATCTATACAGTCTTTCTTCTACATTCCCAAGCATGCTCTGATAAGAAGTTTTTAATGTTAACTTGAAAGCAATGTAATTTATGATTTGCATGCGTATTCTTTTGCCCTATGGTCTTTTGTATAGACAATTTATTTTTATTACACGGTAAAGAAAATGTATCTTTGTTACAATGGATGTGGACGTTGACTCTAGAATAGCAGCTCCATCGCAGGGTGATAATGAGTTGGTTGCGAATGAGCCTAGCTCTAATACTGGGGCAAGATCTTACACATTATTTAGAGGCCATGCTGGACCTGTTCATTCTGCCACTTTTAGTCCGCTTGGGGATTTTATTCTAACTTCTTCATCAGATTCTACAAGTATGTTGTTTCTGCCTATCACGTTTTTCTTTGTTATCTAAGGTAGCATTTGGATGGAGGGAGGGATTTCATGTCCATGGATTTGAAATCTATGGATTCTTACAACCATTCATTTCAAATCCATCATCAAATAAAATCCCTCCATCCAAATGCAACCTAAGTTTTTCTTTTTAATCTGATTTGTGGCCAATGACATGTAATTGCAGTTCGACTTTGGAGCACAAAATTAAATGCAAATCTTGTTTGCTACAAGGGTCATAATTACCCTGTATGGGATGTACAGGTAGGAGTTAGAGCTTCAAATATTATGGCTGTTAATTGTGATGAACTACCTACTGTTCTGCACTCTAGGTAGATGTAAAATGCTAGTCCAAGGGGTCTTCAAGGGTATGTTTGATTTGGTGGATTACAAAACCGGATTCGGGATTTCAAAGTCTAAATCCGTGTTCTATTTTGGGATTTTGAAATCCTGTTGTATCTAAATCCGGATTTGGATCTTTGTTTTATCACTTTTCACTCCTTTTTTTCTCAGTTTTACAACCTCCAATAAAACACACTAATCTTTATACAATCATTATAATTACAATCAACAACAATATAATAATATAACATCACACACTCTTAGACATCAATTTGACAAAAAGTTAAACCTTGCCCTACTTAAATCTTAAAGCAAACACACATCATTACTATTTATTAGGATTTTGGGATCCAGATTTCAAAATCCACCAAGTCCCAAATCAAGCATACCCTAAATGATGAACCAACAAGGTTTTCAGGTAGTAGTTGTGATGGAGTCCCCAACCTTGGAAAAGTGATAAGAAAAATATAAGCATTCAGTTGTCTATCTTCAATCTTCATGATATAATCCTTTTTTAAAAAGATCATTAGTACCAACCACAATCAATATTTACATACTGCTGAAAACACCAAGGCTTCAAAAGTCTGGTACTTTAGTCTAATTATTTTCACTTGGAACTTACATTTATGTTTGAATAACACGCTTTTACGCTTGTTTTCATCTCTTCTGGTGTCTGTTTTCCAATATATTGATATGTTAACATTGGTTCACAAGGAGTACACTTCTCCATAATGCTGCCACCAAACCTGGTGTTTGGTATTCTTGATAAAATAATAGGTGTCAAACGATGTTCCTGTACATCCTTATCTTAAATTACAGTTAGTTATTTATATGAGTGCAAATTCTAGTACTGGAAAATGGTATTGAACTATTAATATAAACTACTTGAGCAATGACAAAGAACATTGGAACTTCTTGCGTGCCCGTGTAATGTCCCAATACATTTTTTTTTACCTATATGCTATCAGAATCTGGGTTGAACGGTGATATGAAAGATTCATCTCAATGCATTATCTGGTTTTGTCTTCTATATAATTAATACCACCTTTTCCAGACCACTTGTAGCTTCATGCATCTGCCATAATCTCATGCAGTTTAGTCCACTAGGGCACTATTTTGCTAGTGCTTCGCATGACCGCACAGCAAGGATCTGGTCAGTGGACAGAATACAACCTCTAAGAATTATGGCAGGCCATTTATCCGATGTAGATGTAAGTATTTCATCCTTTATTTATACATATTGTATATAGAGTAACACTTGGGTGCACCAGTTGCACTGTCCAACTGGTGCACAACTAATATTATTTAATGAAACAACTAATACTGCTTAGTGAAAACAACTAAATGACCAAATAATACATTTAGTACATTTAGTAAAACAACTAATATCATTTGGAAATGCACTTGAGTTGCACGGTGCAACTGGTGCATAGAAGTATTTGCCATATATATACACACACATATACGAACACACACAACCTCAACGCATTATTGCAGGACCTTTTTCCTTGATGATCGGGATACATATGGCGTATAGCTAAATTGTATAATCTGTGCAACTTGTTTTACTAATAGATCTGTAGTAAAACATGGATTAGTAAAATTAACCGTTTCAATTCCATCTATTAGTGTATACAATGGCATGCAAACTGCAACTACATAGCTACTGGATCTAGTGACAAAACAGTGCGCCTATGGGATGTCCAGAGTGGGGAGTGCGTCAGAATTTTCATTGGCCATAGAAGCATGATCTTATCATTGGCAATGTCACCTGATGGTCGTTACATGGCATCTGGTGATGAAGATGGTACGATAATGATGTGGGATCTTGCATCTGGCCGCTGTGTTTCCCCTTTGGTTGGTCATGGCTCTTGCATATGGTCACTTGCTTTCAGGTCAAACCTTTTTCATTCTTATCTAATTTTCAAATTTTAAAAGTCGTACTCTTGCAATCGAAGGCCAATTTATAACTATGAAATGTGGACTACATCGTTTCAGCTGTGAAGGTTCACTTATCGCATCTGGTTCTGCTGATAGCACTGTGAAAATATGGGATGTGGCCACTAGTTCAAAAATGCCAAAAACAGATGACATGTAAGCATAGTTGGATAAAACGAATTATTTACTTTGTGATTGTTATAATTTCACGTATTATGTGGTATTTTGCAGTAGCAAAAGTGGAAGCACAAGTAGACTGCGATCATTGAAGACATTGCTTACCAAATCTACTCCTGTATATGCACTACAGGTGAATTCAAACCCCTGACTACTTCTCTAATAGAGGAGGTTGCTCTGCTTACTTGGAATGTGTTTGCAACTCTAATACCAGCTTCTAGAATCACTTTTTTTAGAAAAGCTAAGAAGAAGCTTTTGAAAAGAAAAAAAAATCCTACACCCTTTTGTAACACAATTTTGTAGAGTTTGCATACGCTACCTTAATATGACCGGACCATCTTTATAAACTTATTTTTGGGGCATGTTTGCAAACAGTTTTCGAGAAGGAACCTTTTATTTGCTGCGGGGGCTCTCTCAAAGTAGCCGTAGATTTATTATCAGGTGCATGTGGCTGCAGAAGTTTCGGGGATGACTATGCAGAAGACCTGTTATTGTTGGCATGTATTAAAAGCTTCTTTCGAATTTCAATCCCTTTGATATTTATTTAGCCAACTTTCTGTCAAGTTTTGGTTGTGAAAATCCATGGATGTAGAAGTAGATTCTATAGTTAATGCTGATTTTGTAATTTTAGGGGGTTGAAGAAAGAACATTTATATGCCTCTAATTCAACTATTCTTGGAGGTAACTAACTTGGATATTCATTCGTTATTTAAGTAGAAAATTACCGAAGAGTCTGTCAAGTTCATTCTACTAACCCCCAAAACCCACTCAAGTGTACCGTTTATCCCAAAACTATACCCATCATGGTTTTCCAAATTATGGTAATTTGGACAAAATCTGAATATTTATCCAAACCCCGTGATTAGTTTGGTAATTTGGATAAATTTCGGGTTTGTTTAGCAATTTTACCTAGAACATGCTTGGGGAATAAGGGAGAAGTGGGTCTCATATGCATTCATAGTGTATTTTAGAATTATGTAATTTATTTACACTGAACCGCGCATCTATTTTTTCATTTTAATAGTTGTACGATTCAGTGTAAAGTTGCATCTTTCAGCATAACAAGTTGTATGGTTCTAAAATACATTATGAGTGCACGATGCAACTAGATGCATACAAAGTTTAGCTATAAGGGAGGTGGATTGATGCAGTTTTCACCCTTATTCACTGTTTGTCCGAGTGTATTAGCAGCACACTTCAAATGTACAAAAATAACCCCTTTAAGTTGACAAAATATTGTCGTAATGGGGTGAATGGATGTAATTTGGTGTTAAAATGGGTATTTTTGACCTTTTTAAATAGGTCACATTGTGAGAATAATTTTTATGATAAAAATTTATATGATACAGTCTCATATATGAGACGGGGTATAATCTATTAATCTAGCACAAATCATTAACCATCCCTCCCAAAGTGTGTCAATGCCTAAATTATGTCTAGTCTCACCCTTTTATATTTTGTATGAATCTGTGTGCTAATAATAAATTAATTAGATTTGGCTCGATTTATTTAATCTCACATTTGACTCGGAATAAATGAAATGAGAACAACTAGGAAGATTACAAAATTAAGATTAATTCGTACTCCCTTCCTCCTAATTATATAGACTTGTTTTCCATTTTATGAATGTCCAAAATATATAGGCTTATTTTTACATGAAGTAACTTTTTTTTTAATTAATTTACTAATGTAACTTTATGTATTAATTATGTTGGAAACTATAACAATCATTAAATAGGGGTATAATAGAAATTTGACTTGTTTAATTTACTTTTTTAACATAATTTTTTAATTTGTGTGAAAAATCAAATAAGTGTATATATTTGAGATGAAGGAGTATTACTTTACTAAACGTACAGCCAAACAAATGATAATTGACGATAATTATGACAAGTTAACATGTGCAATTATTGATTTGTGGTGGTCTTACATGTTTTGTTTGTTAGTTATGGACTACTATTTGTTTTCAGAAATGTCCCTACCGGACTGCTAGATTTGGAAAGTGCCACATTAATTTTATTTATTGCTTTATGCCATGTGATTTGTTTTGTTTTTTTTAACTTTTTTCCAAATTGTGCAATTTTATACTGTAGTTGGTTCCCAACTATTACTTTATAATAAAATAATTAATATTTTTAATGAAGCAATTAATATAATCAAACTATCATTTAATAAAATAATTGATATTGTATAAAAATACATAAATTAAAAATTAATTGCATGACAAAATTACTTTATATAAGAATCTCACATGAATAAACAATCAATAAGACAAATTACACTACTACTATCTTAAAGATGTAACTATGTGTGCGATTTATGATCTATATTGCAAGTTAATGGAGTTATGCACTTAAATATTTTAATTAATTTATAATGATTAAGTCTTGTATGCATTCAGTCTTGGCCGATCTTGTTTCGTATAAATCTGATTTAAGATCGTCTGATTTGTTTCTGTTTGAACCTGCAATTATTAATATGAAAAAATAGTTGCACGTTCAGTGTAAACAAATTGCATGACTCTAAATGCACCATGAATGCATGATGCATTTGGATGCAGATGAGAGTGGGACTCACTCATTTACAAAACACCCGATTCTATAAAATAATAATATCGATACCGAAATATAAATGTAATTTTAAATTTTATTTATATGTGGAGGAATTCAGTTTCCATGTAAAAGTAATGGTTACGTCTTGTATTCATCATGTGCACTGTGCACTTTATAGTGTATATTTTAAATGAACTATTTTTTACACCGAAATATACAACTTAATTTCAATAAAACGTATCTCTTATTTCACAAATATATATCTTATGTTTTATTACAACAAGTTTATATTTAAAAGATTCACCATATACTGCACATGAAACTGAAACCACTTAAAGTGCATGAATGATGCCACGAATCTCTGTTTGTGATGATGTGGGTGAGTATAATTATTAATTACCAAAAAAAGCAAATAAAAGAGTGGATATTTTTGTTTTCTAAATCTTCATGCAAGTCAATATTGGTCCACTAAAGCATTTTTTTCCCGTTAGTGGTTGACCCTTCAACATACAGTCTATCATAATTCATCTATTCTTTCCTAATTTTTTTGTCCTATTTTTACCTATATTTCTCCAAATTTTACCCCATCCAAAAAAAAAAAAATAATAAAGAAAATTTATTATCGTTCTTTTTTCTATTAAAGAATGATTAAGATTTGAGAGTACAATTTTATAAATGTAACTTTTATTTTTGCAAATAACTATAAAGGCCTTTAATAAGGAATGAAGGGATAATATAGAAAAAAATATTATATTAAACTTGTCCTCATGCACAAACATGATGTTTTGCATATATTTGTTAAAAGTATTCATCATATTACATTAAATTATCTCATGTATGTCGGATTTTTCGATATAAAAATAGTAACTCCATAAATATAACCCCCTCTTTATAATTTGACAAAGTATAGGATGAACAAGTTTCACACAAAAAATTATGAAATTAATTAAAAAATGTGATTTATATTATTAAATGATATTAATTGTGATGATTGAAGGTGTGATTTTTTAGTATAAAAAATTTGCACGATGATACTATTTTATATAAACTTTTATCATGAAAAGAACTCATCAAAGGATGAGTGGGTGTGTCCTATAAAAGCGTGTTGCAATTAAGATTTCCATTCAATGTTGGTTTGATTAACCACACAATGTCCATTCAGTGAAATCATCATGTCCATTCAACGTGAGTTAGGTTAACCACAAGGTATAATTAGTCTATATTTAAATTATATCCATACTAGTATTATAAAAGTTGGGTGGGTCTCATGTGCATTCATAGTGCATTTTAGAAACATACAATTTGATATACTGAAACATGCAATTTGTTATACGGTTAAGTGTAAACAAATTGCATATTTAAATATAACAAATTGCATGTTTCTAAAATGCACTATGCGTGCACGATGTACCTGGATGCATATAAGACTTAATCATAAAAGTGACTTGGAGTGGAGAATTATTTTTGAACCCTTTTACCCTTATTATTTTTTGTTTTTTTTGCAATTTAATCCATGGTTGCATTAATTAATATAACTTTTGTACTTCTAAATTAATTATTATAGCATCACTTACCTATAATCTATTTGAGTCCCCTAATTACATCATTGGCCGCTCATATCCGACAACTTCTTCTATCTCTATCATTTATGTGTATAATTGCAAATTTAAGATGATCCATTAACTAAATACTCCCTACGTCCCAAAGAAACGTGTACGTTTACTGTTTTTACGTGTTTTTGCGAGTGAATTTTTTATTAGTATTTGAAATGATAAAATAATTTTTAAAGATGCATGCAATAGATGAGAGACAAATCTATAATACTCCTCTTTAAAAATCACTTTATCATTTGAAATACTAATAAAACAACTTCGCTTCAAAAAACTTCGATAATAAAAAAGAGTGTGTGCAGACTTTTTTATGAGACGGGGGTAGTATAATGTACTGAAGATTGAAGATTGTTGCATGTACAAATTTAAATAACACCCTTAATCCTAATACAATCATTAAAAATAATAATAATAATAATAATAATTGGTGGATTGTGGCGGAGAAAGGATGGAGAGTGTTGCATTGACGTCGAGGCGTTGCGAAGGGTGAAATGCATATGTTGCGATTTATCAACAACTAATTTTTAATACATGATAAAGCGAGAATCATATATACATATATCAATTGTTTGATAAACCAGATGAAAAATACTTCATAAAAAAATTGGTACATTAATATAATTAGAGTGTCACTAAACACACCCCAAAATTCTCTAAACACACTCCATAATTTTTAAGATAAAAATAGACATATATAGAATGACTAAGTTACCCTATATAAATATTGGGTAATATTTATCTTTTAAGTTTTATTTATTTTAATTTTAGTCCTCTAAATTTTTTGTCACTTTGATTGGTCCTTTATTTTTTGTCCATCTAATTTTTTAAATTTTATATATGAAAAACTAATTGAAATTTTCAAAAAAAATTATATTAAAATATAAAATTAATAAAATTAAGATAATCAAATAAGCAAAAATCGAAAAAAAATCTGAAAAGAAATTAAAATTAAATTTAAAAATATTATAAAAATCAACGAAATCTTAGAAAATAATTAAGTTAAGAAAATTTCAAAAATAATTAAAACTAAATAAAATATTAAAAATAAAATAAATCTCCAAAATTAATTTAATTAAAAAAATTTCAGATTTTTATTTAGGTTTACTGATTTTTTTAATTTAAATATTTTTTAGATATATATGTTTTTTTAAAAATATTTTACAGATTTTATTTAATTTTTTCAGTTTGTTTAATTTTTTTTTTTTTAAATTTAGTTGATTTTTTTAAATACTTTTATTTTGTATTTAGCCTTTTTTATAATTTTGGAGATTTTTTTTAATTAATTTTTTAAATTTATTTATGTTTGAAAAAAATTAGTTGATTTTTTTATAATATATTTCTGAATTTATATAAAATTCTAAGAATTTTTTTATAAAAAATTAATGAATATGAAAGAATCAAATGATTTTTTTAGAATCTGATAATAATTAATTGTTGAAATTAAATGATGACAATGTAGTACACCCATATAAAAGCCAACCGATGATTTATGTAGGCCAATAGTTTTGAAGTCGTTAAAGTAGAGACTCAAATGCTAAAGTAATCGCAATCAAAAGCGTCCAGAAAAATATTCTATGATATTATTACAATTATAAATTATTATTATAACATTTATCAATAGTGGCGGATCTAAAATTTTTATTTTAGAGATACAAAAAATAATAAATAAAACATTTTGAGCTAATTAGTGACTTGTTCTATTATTTTGGGGATACATAATTTTTTATTTTATTTTTTTTACATAGAAAAATTACACAGTTTTTGAAATTTCAGGATACAGATGTACCCCTTGTTCTAAGATGCATCCGTCACTGCTTATCAATCGATACTATTACATTTATAAAATAAAATAATATCATTAAATGTTATTGATGTTAATTAAAATAATAATAATATTAATTTATAAGAGTGATGATATTGATTTCTTACCATGAATAAGATTCACAATAGAGTTTGTGATTACTCTACTCGCTTAACCTCACCTTTTTCCAAAGTCGTGTAAATATATTTCGCCGCCGTATGTAATAATAATAGTCATTCCTTTACTCAATTTAGTAATTTTAATTTAGCCAATTTAATAATTATTCATGCTTCAAAAGCAAGCAAAATGTCATCTGCTCTAAGACTATATAGTACATTTTGATGGAAAACATTCATCTGGGTCTGTATTGTAATTTAATTGAATTGGAAATCATAACTTTTTCTTCTTTTAGTAAATATTGGATTTTTATATTTTGTTTTTGTTCAGGTAATTTGTTTGTTATGTAAGATTCATAACACAATTTATTTCACTATATGTCGATTTTTAGGGAGGTAAGATGGAGGGCATATTATTTTATTTTGCATGTATAGTAAAATTCACTTTTGGTCCAACAAGACATGATATTTCACGATTTTAGTCTCAAAATAATTTTTTTAATGCAATTTTAGTTCCACCATTATATTTTTCATTAAAATCAGCTGCAGTTTTAGTCCACAGGACACTGTAATAATTTAAAATATAAATATCCAAGTAAAATATATGAAACTTAATTGATACCTACAATTTTATATTGTAAAACAAAAATATGTATAATTATATATTAGGCTGCATTTCCATGGGATGACAAATCATGTGATAAGTGAAGCACTGCACATGTTTAATTCAACATAGAAATGACTATATTTCTTTTTTTCTGAAAGGGCCCGGTTATATACACCCCCGACATTAGGAGATACACACCCTAGAAATTTCTATTATTTTATTATAATTATTAAATGACTTATATACCCTTAATGATTAAAAAAAAAAAATTAATACCTCACACACCCAACTCTTAGTGAATATGAACAGTTTTTTCTTTCTTAAAAAATTTGGATAGTTTTTTAAGTTGGTCATTGTAATTTCAAACTTGGTTTGTCGAAAATAGATCACTTTTTCAACAAATTTTTGCCAAAATTTTAATAATATTTCAATACATTTTTATCGAAATTTTATGTAATTTATTTTAAAATTTTCTCGTCATCGCAATTTCAAACCGAATTTGTCGAAAATATACTACTTTTTCAATAAAATTTTACCAAAAATTTGATAATATTTTGATATATATTTGTCGAAATTTTGGCCGAAATTTGGAAAATCAGTTCCGAAAATTCGCCATACAGTATTTCTTCAACTAACGTCCGTTTTTTGCAACAAAAAATTAAAGACACAAACACTATCATCATAAATCCTAAGCACAATCATCAAATATGTTCACGAATTGCATAAGCATTCACCCCGATTTTCTAAAACTCACGGTTTTCACTTTTCATAAAAACCTTATAGTAAGAGTATGAAACTAACATTTGTTAGCGTCTAAAACATTGTCCAATGACTTTATGGTCATCGTCGTTGCCGTTGCTGGTGGTAACTGCAGAATTGCGTCTAAGAGATGGGGGTGTATTGCTTGTTTATATTTGAAATGAACTAAAAAGAAGGGTAGTTTTGGTAATTTACGGGGTGTGTATCTATTAATATCTAAAAAAGTGTGTGGGTGAATCAATAGGGGAGTGTATCTCCTCCTAATGTTGGGGGTGTGAATAATCGGACCCTTTCTGAAAATGTGGCTGTTTTTCTGTTTTCGAAATTGTTTTTGGTAACAAAATGGGCCTTTAAAAAAGTTGTTTTTTGGTAACAAAATGGAAGACTACATATATTTAAAATATTAAAAACATAGTGAAATATTTGGACTTTGGATGAAATGCACAATGCAACTGATTTAAAAATGTTTTGTCTATGTAAAAGATCACAATCACTTATACGTAGTCTTAGATAGGCATGCTAAAAAAAAACGGGAACCGGAACCGCCGGTTCCGCAGTTCCGGTTCCAGAACCGAACCGAAACCGTAAAACTTACGGTTCGGTTCCAGTTCTAGCAAAATCAGAACCGGGAACCGCCGGTTCTTCGCCGAAACCGCCGGTTCCACGGTTATAACCGGAACCACCCGTTTTTTGAAAATATAGCCGTTGAGATCCAACGACCCAGATTAAAGAGCCGTTGAGATCCAACGCCTGTGATGATAGATCCGTTATGGAACCGCCGGTTCGAATCGTGGAACCACCGGTTCCGGTTCGAACCGACGGTTTTCGGCCTTTTTTTTTTCTTACCTTTTCACCTATAAATACCACCTCATTCCACTCCAAAATTCATCCCAAAGTGATTCAAAGCATTACTTTCTTCTCATCTCTCTCAACTCTCACTCAATTCTCAAAGTTTATATTACTAATTAATCTAGTTAATCTCTCTAATTTTATATTATTTACATATTATATATATTGGTACACATACACTTACATATTACAGTATTACACTACACTATATATTATTTACATTATTACATATACACTTACATATTATTATGGCAAGCTAAGACAACAAGGGTAAGAGCAAAGCTTCTTCCACCTCCTCCGTTCGTCTTCCGCCACCACCGGCACCAATCAAGTGGAATACTTTAGATGATATTGAGCAAACACTTGGTCCCGGTTATGAGAATCCTCTTGAAGATGAGGAACCACCACGACGTCCTACTCAAGAAAGTCAAAACCACCCAACCGACTCAGAGGCCGAGCCAACCCCAACTCCTAGTCGAGCTCAACTTAAATTGGATATTTTTGCACGTCACTTTAAAAAAGTGATCAACGAGGTAGATGGTATTATTACTATTAAAGTTCATTGCAACTATTGTCCCAAAATATATTCTTTTAACAAATGAGGGGGATATGGGACATTCGAGAAGCATTTGAAAAAAATTCATCCGGATAAAGTTGGAATTAATTCAAGCCAAGCACAACTTCGTGGATTTACGTCAACCGGTGGCGGTGGTGGAGTTCAAGGCGAGGTAAGTAACCCCACTTCTCTATTTACATTTGATCAAATGAAATATATAAAAATGTTAGCTAAATTTGTGTGCACACAACACCTTCCTTTTCAATTTGCCGATAATTCCTTTTGGAATGATTTTGTCCAACTTGGTCTTCAACCCGCGGCAAAAAAAGGTTTCACGTCATACTACTACTCGTGATGTTGCTAAAGTTGTTTATGAGTATAAATATGCTTTGATTAATCTATTTGCCGATTTAAATGTTAAAGTTTGTATATGTGCGGATATTTGGAGTGATAATTTTCAAAAGCATAGTTATATAAGAGTTACATGCACTTGGATTGATGATTCATGGACTCTTAACAAAAGATTGATTGCTTATAGAGATTTTGATACGGAACACAATGTCGTTAATATTAGCGATAAATTGCATGATATTTTAAATGAGTATGCTTTTACTAGAAAAAAAAATTCTATTGGTTTTGATAATGCTAGTGCAAATACAGCTACTATTGAATATCTTACAAATATTTGTCAACCATATCTTGGTGAATTTTTTTTCCATGTTAGATGTATGTGTCATATTTTAAATTTATGTGTTCAAGATGGTTTAGATGCTTTGAAAGAACAAGTTGGTCCTATTAGATCCGCTATTTATTATTTGTCGAGACATTGAAAATTGTTGAAAAAATGGAATTTTTTTTGTAGAACATACAATATGCATCCCAAAAATATTTCTCTTGATGTGGCAACTCGTTAGAATTCCACGTTTAAATTGTTAAAGGAGTCTTTGGAATATAAAGACGCTTTATGTACATTTTTTACTCAAGAAAATTGTGGTATTCGTTTATATCCTCAATATTGGGATCCATGCATTTCTTTGTGTAATATTTTGAGAATTTTTAATGATTCCACAAAAGTGCTATCCGGTGTTTATTATCCTACTAGTAATTTAACGTTTGATTATTGTATTAAAGTTGCTTATGTGTTGAATGAAAATATTACAATTAAATCCTTTATTAAGTGGTGCTACTTTCTCTATGATGCAAAAATGGAAAAAAATATTTTACACATATTCCCGATCTATTCTTGGTTGCTAAAGTATTTGATCCTAGAGTAAGATTGGATGGATTAATACAAATGTTAAATATGTATTATAATTATTTATTTCCTAATAGACATATGGTCATGGGTGAGGATGATGTATATCCTAATGCGGATGAGATTGATAAGAGGATTAAAGTTACTTTAATGTCTTTATTTAGAGAATATAGTGGTCCCGATTTTGAATCTAATATTGGTGATGACTCTACAAGTCAAGTTCAAGATATATTATCGTGTTTTTATGATGAGCGTTCTCAAAAACGTCCAAGGTCCACTACCAACCCTTATTACGAACTTGATCATTATTTATCCTCTACATTTGTTCGGCTTGATGAAGATGAAGACAACGCTAGTTTTGATATACTAAGGTGGTGGTCGAGGATGAAAAATACCTATCCGATATTGTCAATGCTAGCAAGGGAATTTTTTGCATCTCCCGCCTCAACCGTTGCCGTTGAACAAGCTTTTAGTTTGGGAGGTTACACTTTGGATGCAACGAGATCGAATATAACCGTTGAAAACGTGAAAACCAATGTTTGCTTGATGATTGGGTAAGGGCAGAAAAGAGAGCTCAAAAATTAATTGAGAATGATGATCAAGATAGCTCCGAAGAAACTACCACCGGGAGTGATGCTTGAAGAATCAAATCGATCCAAATCAACGAGGTAAGTTTGAGGTAAGAGAACTACGTGGACTTTGATTCCTATTTGGATACGCAGACAACTTAATTTTAAGTTTCAAACTTAGAATTTCTAAGTTTATTTCTTAAATTTAAGCTCAAGTCAAATTTCTTTAAATCTCCTCCCCCCTAATTGTAAACTAATTACTAATTCAAAATAGTTTATAGTTCAATTTGTAATAGTTCAATTAATTTGTAATAATAGATTACTAACTTATTTTAAGTTAGAATTACTAATTTGTAATAGTTCAATTATTTTGTAATAGTTCAAATTTCAATTTACTAATTTGTAATACTTCAATTATTAATGTAATCTTCAATTTAAATTCTCATATTAACAATGTCCAATCCATTTATATATTCCTTCAAATTTTAGATCAAAAAACTAAGAAGCACAAGATTATTATTTATTTTTTTAAAAAACAAACAAAACAAGCGGAACCGCCGATTCGGGAACCGAACCGAAACCGCCTTAGCCGCGGTTCGGTTCCGATTCCGCCTCCCGAAATTTTGGAACCGCCGGTTCCGGAACCGTTAGCACCTCTAGTCTTAGGCATGTATTTCCTAAACTATAATAAGAAAAAGAGCTGGAAATAACAGATCCGATCACATATATTTTGCATATGGGATCCAACCCGTTGAAAGTTGAAACTCTACAGGTATATAATTTAAAATTCGACCATTCGAATAATTATTTCCACATCAAATCAAATTTAGCTATGATTTCGATATGATAACCAAATTTCATTGAATTACTTTTTGTAAAATTTACTTCCTACGCAGTACTTTTCAAAAGATTGCAAAAATATAAGATTACTTTTCTAATATGATTTTTTTTTTTTTCACATGAAAAATATGATTTTCAGTTAATAAGAATTATCAACAACTCTAAATTTTTTTACTACTATTATTTAGAAATATAAAATACTTTAAAAAAAATTAATTTTTTCCTTGCAACTTGCAAATAAAATAGTCTTGCTACATCATACTTCCTCAAATCTCTTATTTTAATATGCAAAATTTAGAAAGTACTTTAGTTTTCATTTCATATCTAATTTATTTTTCTAACACCCTCCAAATTTTTTAACTAAAAACATGAAATAAATAAATAAATAAAAACCTCATTTTTAAGAAAACCACTAAAAAAATTTAATTAACTTACTTGATTTATGAATACAAATATAGAATACATAGAAAAGCGGTAAAAGTCATTAGACAATAGATAGACAGGCGGGCCCTACCTGACTAACAGCTCTCTCTCACCCCTTTCTTTGGTCATCTCTTTCTCTTTCTACACTTTGAAAATCACTCAACTGGCTCTTTGTTATATGCGAACAATAACGCTGTAAATTATCTGTTATTTATCTTAGGCGACGCCGCCGATGGGAAATTGTTGTTCCGACGTGGCCGGCGGCAAGTCGGCGGTCGGAGGCACCAACTCTACTTTGGGACCCAACGCTTCCAACGACGCCGTTGATGCCTTCCTCAAGTCTCGCGGCTATAATGGACTCTTTTCTCAGATCGAGGTCCGTCCTACTTATTTCAATATGCATCTGTAGTGTAAATGTCATCGGTTTTCACCATTTGCTTTATGTTTCTGGAGTTAGGTGTTGTGTGTGTGTGTGTGATTTTATGTCTTTAGGTTTTGATATGTTGTGGTAGCTAATTGAAATCTCGAGTACTGCAGGGAAGATTGATCCTTAGTTTTCTTCATATTGCAAGTATTGTAGGCTGTCCTTGGTTTGGTATTTGCGGATTGAGGAAATAATTAGTAAGAACAAGCCATTTGGATGTATTTAAAATCTTATAGTAGCTTCTGATGAAGTTTGAAGTTGTCAAAATGTGCTAAAAAGAGTGAGTTTATATATGTGCTTCATTACGAATTCAGCTTTAGTTATTAGATTGGGATAGCACTCCACATGGTCATTTTCTGGAAGTTGGATTTTTCTTCTATATGAATTTCTGAGCAATCCTTGACGATTGGTTTTAGAGGCTTGTATGCATTGGGAACTATGCCGAGCAAGTAGGGGGCAGGGGGTTAGTTTTTTTGTTAGCGTTGGTAACTAGAGCTGAAAAGGAGTGAGTTGCTTATGCTACTTATTGTGCCACAGCACCAAGAAATGCAACATATGTACGACTCTAGTGCTGAAAACTGGTGAAGCTTGATGAGATTGGAGGTATCTTGCGAAGGGAATTGGATAGTTATTTTTTTTGTCATGCTATAATTGATTATGTTCACATTTGAGTATATTTATACTATATCTGAAGATTAGGGACAACAACTTAGTACTTATATATATATATATATATATAAGGATTCAAGACTCAATAATAAAGATTTTGAATCAAGATTGGGCCTGAAATAATATTTCGAGCTTCTCTTCAGAGTGATCTCCAGGGTATAAATATATAAAAAGTTGGAAAGTGACTTTATCATGCGGATGAGTTCTCAGTACCAGCTTATTCAACTCCATATAGTGGATAGGGGACTTTATACAACCTCTCTTACTTGCTATAATATTATGTGACAAATCCATTCAAAAATACTATGTCTTAGGATAACATCATATGGTAGAAATTGTTCAGTATTCTACAAACTGTGTGCTGTGCTGTTTGGAAAAAACAAATGTCATAGGACGCTTACTTCTTGATTGTAATTTTATTTATCAAGAAAAATATCATTTCTTTGATGCCTGCTAACAAATATCAATAATATATACCGCATACACTCGTGTGTGTGTGTGTGTATATATATATATATAGTATAACAATTGTCATGTCGTTTGAGTGCCATTATCCCCATTATTCTAGACTTTGATTTCATCAGTATATGACTTCTGTTATATCTTGTTAGCTATATTGCCAAGTTAGAATGGTTTTTTTAACTTCTGGCATATACACATTTCATTATTATGTTTCACTTAAGAGTAACCTACTATATCTTGTACCTTCTTGTCGAACTTATGAGTAATCGAGGGTTCTGATATGTGGTACAAAGCTGTCCATGGGTATGCTCATTCATATACATGGTACGCCAGCATCTTCTCATGTTACTTGACATACATTCCAGATTATGATGCCTAGTGCAATTTTCCAGACTTTGTTTATACAAAGATATACGTCATTCTGGATTTAGATCCCTCTTTCAAATTTTGCAATACAAAATTTGAGAAAAAACAACATTTTCCAATGATCTGCCCTAATTCAAAAATGTCACAAGAAGAATATGTATTTTGAATTTTCTTTACAAGTCATTATGTTGGAAGTTATATTTTTTTAACTCCGTGCAAAAAGGGACCACACGTCCACACCGTTTCAAACCTTTTCAGATGGTATAATGGGGTGTTTATGGTTTGGTTATCTGAACATGGGTTTGCTCTCTTGGTATGGCATGGTGAGAATACATACTATATCTTATGTAATTTTTTGGCTTAAAAGTTGAACTCTCGCCCTAATAGTCATGCTCTGTCAACATGATATTGCTTTGCCTGTTGTAGCAAATGATTTTACATGGAGGGAGTCTGAATCATGACTTCTAGATAGTTTATTTTTTGTGTGTTTTGTTAGTTGTTCTATTTTCTCTATATCAATGTTCCATATGCCATACCAAACTCGTATAAAGTTGTATAAATCATTCTGTTGTACCTAACTATTTCATCGATGACACCTCAATCTCCTGTGTAACACATACATATTTTGCAGGTATCTCTATCTGCAACAAACTTGCGCGATCTGGATGTGCTCTCCAAGGTTTGTTATTATTTATCCAGAGGAGAGCTATTAGTTCACTATATTTATTAATTTAGGCGACCTTTCACTTTCTGTTTATATATTTATTCTTCTCCAGAATAATTCATTATGCACTTCTTTCCCCCTGCATCAGCTTGAATTTATTGGTTGTAATTTGCTTCGCTTTTTGCAAGTCTAACAACTGATATTTCACATTTTGATAACCTGTTTAATCCAAGACTGAACCTTTCATAACTGTGATAGTGTGACCAATTTACTGAACCGATGCAGTACATCTTCTTGTTATATATTTATATATAAACAAAACTAATGTAAACCATTTCACGTTGTTGAAATATTATGCTGCGCAAAACTTTTTCTTAGATTACTTCTTTGTTGCATCCAACTTGTCTGGATATGATGTGCCCCTTATTTAGTACCTCTAGTTATTTTTCAAACATGATTTATTTCATGGGTCTGTTATGTCCTTCCAATCACTGTGCTCATGTAATTTCAGAGTGATCCTATGGCGATTCTTTATATCAAAGGAGGTGATGGCTCACTTCAAGAGCTTGGCCGCACAGAAGTAGTTCTGAATTCATTGAGTCCCAAATGGATTCGAAAATTTACTGTTACTTATCAATTTGAGAGAGTGCAGAATTTGGTGTGAGTTTAAAATGTGGTTGTAACGTTTATACCCTACTTTATGTATATTTTGGTCGATGTATAACACGAAACTGACTTCCATGCAGGTTTCGTGTTTATGATGTCGACACTCAGTTCCACAGTGTAGACGTGAAGGTATACCAAATGCCCATGTTCATGACTTTGTATTAAAAAATAACAGAGTTCATCTCTCCCACTAGTGCTATACTCATTGCGGTTTTCACTTGTAGAGATACACATGACTTATTTTGTGTATGCCGGCTAAATTTTAACTAATGAGTTAGCGTCAAATGTTTTTTTCTTGCTTAGGCACTTAAGCTGGAGGAGCAGCAGTTTCTTGGTGAGGCTAGTTGCACGTTATCGGAGGTTTGTTTGTTCATCATCATATGTTCTCTTTATATAGCACGTGCATCCGATAACCAAAATGAAAACTACGACTTGTTGCACCCTTAAGGGCTCCCTGTTTTTGTCTATGATTTTTTTTATTATGCTTGATACGTTTTAATATTTCAGACCGAGTTCACAATAGTAGTAGCTCTAGGAGATAACTTCTATGATAGTTGAATACTGGAATGATTATGTTATTCCCGTGATTTGAATGCCTTGCTACCTCTGCATTCTTGGACATATTTATCTTTCAGGCTGGATACTTGGCATTGTCAACTCCGTTCCTGTACCTTCTTCATCCTTTTTAGTCATCTAATTTCTGCAATGGGAATATACTTAAAAACTTGCCTATATTTGTATCACTTATTTATCCTTTTTTTCCTCATTTCATTCTTGTAGATTGTGACGAAATCATACAGGACCTTAACCTTAGATCTTGCACGTGAAGAAGTTTCTGTCCCATCTCATACTCGAAAATGTGGTCAGCTCACAGTTTATGCCGAAGAAAGTGTTGTATCAAAAACTACAGCAGAGTTGATGTTGAGATGTTCAGATTTGGAAGCCAAGGATTTGTTTTCAAAAAGTGTAAGAATTTCTTCTTCCTGATTTTGATTCACTCCTATATGGAGTCGAAAAAGTTTGTTCAAAAACATTTGTGCTGTTTGATTTTTCCAGGATCCTTTTCTTGTAATATCAAAATATGCAGAGAGCGCAGTATTAGTTCCAGTTTGCAAAACTGAAGTCCTGAAAAATGATCACCATCCAAAATGGCAACATATTTTCTTGAGCATTCAGCAAGTAGGAAGCAAGGTACATCTTTTCTGTGTTACTTGAGCATATGTAAGATTTTTCTTCTACTAAATATATCCAAATGAAGCAGTTAAAGGCAGTGGAAGAATTTTTTCGATTGATTTATGTCCAAGCTTGCTATGTAAAATAGACACAATGTCCTGGTTATGTTCCTGAGTTCTTCAGTTAGCCATATCTTTATCCTATTTCAGCAATCGTATGGGCATTTCAATTTAATGAGGTTTAACTATTGCAGGACAGCCCATTAATTATTGAGTGTTTTAACTTCAACAGCAACGGAAAACATGATTTACTGGGGTAATTAACTGTTATTCTGCTTCCAAGTTTTGCCAACTAATTGTTCAAGCCTATTCTGATTTGACTGTTCCTGATCTGAATTATTCAGAAAAGTTCAGAAATCACTTGCAGAATTAGAAAAGCTGCATTCTGTTGGAATGGGAGAGAATTTGTTTATCCCAGCATCTGTTGGGCACAATCACCAAAACAAGGTGAAATGTTATACTATTCAAAATGAATTTTGTGTGAGCATATGTCTTGGGTCTTATTTGCATCATTTTGCCATGCAGGTCTTAAAAAGTCAGTTATTTGTGGACAAATATTCTGAGAATATCCAGCATACATTCCTTGATTACTTATCTGGAGGTTATGAGCTGAATTTCATGGTTGCAATTGATTTCACCGGTATGCTTTTCCGAGTCTCCGGTTAACATGTCTTTTCGTTGGATTTGACTGCCTTCTAAACTTTGTTTAAATTTGTTGAGACTGGTAATCAGTGCCACTGGATATTTGATGCCAGTGCTATGCTTTCAACAATATTTAACTCTGGTTGAATGAGTCAATTTACGGTTTGGTGCCTGAAAAGCAAATTTAAGGGTTTCTTTTAAAACAATGTTGCAAATTTAAAAAATTGATTTGGATGCATTTGGGGAAAAAAAAAAAAAAGGATCCGAATCATTTTACTGGGTCAATTAGATCAATGGAATGTCGAGATCCTATATTTGTGTACTTTCACTTGCCTGCTGTTGTGCAGACCACTCTTTACTATCTCAGGGTTTTTCTGTTATCCCTAAAAATATTGTCCATACTTACCATGTCACAGGTTCATGCTGATACAAGGTTTATTATAGCATGTGATAACAAGTAAATAAAAGAGCTCGTAGTATCTTATGTGGACAAGTGTTATTTGATACTTCATGCTTTTTAGGCAAACAAATGCTAATATTTCATATTTTTGGCTTCCTGAACTTATATTCACGCGATATATAGTCATATAATTTATTTCATCCCAATGTTTGAAGAGGTGTCGCTAATTATTGTTTCCATTCAGCTTCAAATGGTAATCCTCGCCTACCTGATTCATTGCACTATATTGATCCATCAGGACGGCCAAATGCGTATCAAAGAGTAAGATGTATTCCTCACTAAAGATTTAAATTCTCGAATTTAAGGGGTGAAACCTAATCTTTTTCATCTAAGTTTAGGCAATTTTGGAAGTTGGAGGAGTCTTGCAGTTCTATGATTCTGACAAAAAGTTTCCAGCTTGGGGTTTTGGAGCACGGCCAATTGATGGCCCTGTATCACATTGCTTCAACTTAAATGGCAGCAGTAACCATTGTGAAGTGAGCCTTAATTGTGCCTACAGTCTTATCTAGTATTAGTTCACAAGGTTCCAGTTTCTCCCTAACTCTTTTATTATTATTGAGCATTCTCAGTTTCCTTCCAGGTTGAAGGAATCCATGGGATTATGATGGCATATAATAGTGCTCTTTTTAACGTCTCACTGGCGGGACCCACGTTATTCGGACATGTAGTCACTCATGCTGCACAGATAGCTAGTGGATCTGTTGCAAGAAACGAAAGAAATTATTTCGTTTTGTTGATTATCACGGTATATCTTATAGATAAATATACTTCATCTTTTACTTTTTGCAGTATTTTCAACATACTTGGACATGTTTACCAAATATATGTATATATTTAAATCTGGCTGTATCCTCATCTGACTAGTTCTTTGCCGTACTAATATTTTAGGATGGAGTGATAACGGACCTCCAGGAAACAAAGGATGCTTTTGTTATGGCATCCGATTTGCCATTGTCTATACTTATTGTTGGGGTTGGGGGAGCTGACTTTAAGGAAATGGAGGTATATCCTTTATTCCATTTTTATTGAATTTACTTGTCTGAAGTATATATCATTAAGCAACCTAAGTAACAGGATTCTTGCCCTACCCACTCTGAGCACTACTTGATGTGCCTCCTACTTATGGACGAGCTCAGATGGGCGTTTTTCGTATTAGCATGATTTTTAATTGATTCCCTTATGTCACATGAGAAGTAAGCACATTAACCTGTGCACATTGGGTAGGGGAGCCATTTCCAATCCTAAGTAATATCTTCTGGGCAAAAAATTGTATGCACCAGTTGTACCGTGCAACGGGTGTGTATTTTTTAAGGCAAAAACTTCTATGCACCAGTTAACTGTGCAACTGGTGCAATTTAAACCATAGTTTTGAAAGGGCGCGAGAGGCGCTCTAGGTGCGACCAACGCGTGCCTCTTGGTCAAAATGTTTTCTGGTCAACTTTTTAAAATATACCAACACTTTTAGGTCATTTTTTTGAAAGATACCAACACTTCTAAGTATTCTACACGTTTTTCAAGGTCTGGAAAATAATACAACACATAAAAAATTTAGGTAAAAAAATAATTAGGGTTTTAGAACTTGGAAGATAAAGAACCAAGTTAAATTTTTCTCTGTTATTTCTCTGCTCTTCCTCTGTTTCGCCCCACCACACTCAGATTTTTTCTTGTTTTTTATTTTGCATGTTGTTTAGCCATGTTTCTTAGATATTTTCTGTTCTGTGACTTCTGTTAGAGTGTTGGTGCACCTTAATCCTCTGTTCGTTGTAACTTAAGTCATGCATTTCATGTTCTCTAGTTTTTATCATTTAACATAACTATTTCCAGACTTCCAGTTCTCTGTTTTTAAGATGCGAAAATTTATTTTTCCAGAATTTCAATTTCACTTGGATCAACAAACTGAAAGTGGAGGTAGACTATGAAAATCTTAAGTTCTTAATTGCTTTTCTTTTTTTTTTAACCATTTGATGGTTTTTGTTTGTGAATGAAGTCTAACTTCACTACTTTAGTATTAATTTCATGTTTACATTATGTTCTAATGTTTATTTATTGAATTTTTGGTAGTATTATGTCGTATACTGTAGGAGAATATGTGTGAAATATGTTTATAGGATTATAAAATGATGTTAAGGAAAAAAGGTCAAGAGGTGACCCTAAAGCGCCCGCCTAACGCCTCAGGCGCTAGGGTACCTCTTGCGCCTTTAAAAACTATGATTTAGACCAACATTTTACCCATTCACAAAAACTGAAATATATAATGAGAAGTATAAGTTCATACGAAGAAATGTATTAGTTAATACAAAAGGAAAATATTAGTTTGCAGGCTGAATGTATTAGTACTTTTTTAATACAGAACTAAATACTTATAATCATATGAGCGGATACTTTTCATCACTCGACCACTCTTTTCTATGATTCGCGGAAAAATTATAACAAAACAGCTTGACTGATTTTTTTTAATCACCATTGCACCCATTGCACGGTGCAACTGGTTCGCCGAAGTGTTAAAGAGTATTAGTTGTTCACTAAGAAATATTAGTTTGCTAGTATTAGTTATTTTATTAAAAAGTATTAGATGTGCACCAGTTGTACCATGCCTCCCAAGTATTACTGTATCTTGTGTCGAGCTCCCTCTTTTCTTGAATATTGATAATTTTGTCGATCCGTTATCAGATATTGGATGCAGATAAAGGCGACAGACTAGAAAGTTCAACCGGACGGGTCGCATCACGCGATATAGTCCAGTTCGTCCCTCTCCGTGATGTACAGAGTAAGTCACAAGTCCTTACTCTTAATCAGAGATAAAACTTTTCAAAATGCGTATTCCATTCCATAATTCATCATCATCGTATTGCAGGTCAAGAAACCTCTGTTGTTCAATCACTTTTAGCGGAACTACCAACCCAGTTTTTGACGTATGTTCGTGCTCGAAATATCGTCCCAAATGTATAACCAAATCTACAACTGTACATACAAAAATACTCCCCGGTTATTTTTGTGCCCATCAAGTTTCCTGTTCTAGAGCCTGTGACAGCTGCACAAGCATTGTTCCTGGTCAGGTATTTTTAATCTCACCACGGAAATATGCCCGATTTCGTCTGGGGTTCATAAATCTGGAAATATGCCTTAAAAGAAAACCATTCTTGTTCAGTATGTTGTGGCATAATACCTCATTTTTTTCGGTAACAGATTTTGTATAATCTTGATTTTCTGAAACCTTTTGTGTATTTGATTTTTTTGACGTTTGAATCTTTTTGGAATTAATTTTCGGCCACCATTGTTGTAACTTGTACCTGTGTCTATGACGGTATACGTCTCCCCCTAGTTTTTGCATGGTTTTTGGACTATTATGTGTTTTATGTGCAACGTGTAATATTTCTGCAAGAAGTGTACACTCAGGTGCACTGTGTACTCATTGTGCATTTTATAATCGTGCAATTTGTTATACTGAAAGATGCAACTTGTTTACACTGAACCTTGCAACTATGTTTTCATATTAATAGTTGCACAATTCAGTGTAAATAAGTTGCATTTTTCAGTATAACAAGTTGTATGGTTCTAAATTAATACACTATGAGTGACTTAGCCCTGCAAGAATTAGATATCTGTTGATAAATTACAAAATGTTACGTAAATCTTCGTCACACATTATACTTTTCATGTTCAAACGACAAGCCTAAAATATTTACTTGAAAATTAAATCTAAGCCTTTCAAAATTACAGTATGAACATGGAAAATTTCGATACGTTGTATTTTAAAAAGTTGTTTTCATGATTATTTATGCTTTTATCTATGTTGAGTATTATCGTAAGTCAGTAAAATTTTCAATCCTACTTGTTCCTCCCAAAAAAATAACCACGCCTTTAAAACAATCTCTAAATTATTATTATCTTAAAAACTTAATGATGCCTCTTTAAAAAAAAAAAGACTTAATGATGCTGCATTGCACTCAGAATACAACTAACAAATAATTACATTTAAAGTATCCATTTATTTTTAATATAACATATGGGGAAAAAGAAAAACCCAACTTTTATCACTCTGTAAAAAAGTAAAAACCACTCCATTTCTTCTAATAATTTAAACAACTTTATTCCCGATTTTGTTTTAGCTAAATATTTCGGCACGATGTAACAATTATTTTTCTATTAATTATGATAATTCTCGAATTCGTGTGTTTCAGAAACGAAAGCATAATATCGCTTTATGTATTGGGTTCACGGGCCCAATAATATTGGTGCCTCTAAATTTAGGCCCATAAGTGATTATTTATTTGAAATTAGAGATGGGTAAAAAGCCGAAGAGAAAGAAAGGGCATCATTATGGAGAAATGGAAAGGAGATTGGGCAAATATTCTTGAATTATTGGAAGAGTTCTTCTAAATCAAGAAGATTTTTGCTACAAACTGAAGAATTTTCAGTCACAGTATATAGAAAAGGTCAGTTTGATTTGATATTAGTAATTTACTTCTCTAATTTATTGATAGTAATTTGAGAAATTGATTTATTGTTGATATTTGTTTGTCACTTGCTCCTATCCCCAAATTGATATTCTCCTGTTAATTGGGGTTTGAGGTGTGTTGATGATGATGATATAGGTTATTGATTTCTCGCAAGAAACGGTGAAAAGATTCATCATTCCATTTTCCCAAGCTTCTTCACTAGTATCAACATAGGCAAATTTGACTCGATGAAAAATGATCTGTTAATCGTGGCGTTTAATTTTTTATTTTTGATACAGAAAAGCAAAGACACCCACAAAAGAAGAAAACAGAAAGGGAAAATGAATAGATTATTGGAATTCGGCAGAAGAGCTATGTTCTATGTTAGGGTTCTATCAGGGTATGAAGAGCGTAGAATCCGATCTTACAGAATGCAGCTCCAGCAACGCCTCCAAAAGGTTTCTATTTATTGTGTATTTTATTTCTCGAAATTGATTCACAAGTGAAGTCATTGAGTAGTATTGTTTTTCTTATGGGGCGTTGTATAAGCAATTTTGCTCTATTGGGATCGAGAGGAAAGTTTTTGCCATAAGTAGTGGAAATTTTAATGAAAAACTGTTGAGCATATTGGTTCACTAGTTTTGTTGGTTTTTTTTTTTTTTGAGAATGTTTGAATGATTGAGTGGCATGTAGAACTCATGCAATTGGTGGGAATAATACTTTAGATTGACTATCATGAAAATTATTCATCTGCTAGTGATTTAGCTTTTGCAAGGTTTATTCTGTGGATACTTCTGTAATTTTTGTTTGTATTTGTCTTGGATGTTTTGCTTTAAAACTCCTTGTATTTGACAAGGCACAAGTGAGGAAAGCATCTCTTGGTATGGTTCCTGAACAAATTATTATATCAGAGGTGCGGAAGATGGTTGAGGAGATGCAAGCTTTGAATAAGAAGTTAGAAGAAACCGTAAGTTTTTCTACGATGTGTTTATTTTGCATGAATTTTACTTAGTGTAAACTGCTAAAATATTATGCTCATAGACAATGGTTATGATATCACGCTTGTCAAAATTTAAGATCTTAGAATTTGGTCTAACAAGTAGGTACACTACATTAGGGAATTGGTACTAAAATTTACTATTTGTGAAAGTATTCTAATATTAATATCTATAGTACAATTATGTGACTTTTCAATTCAATGACAATAAAGACTATCCCTTGATTAGTTAATTTATGTGGAAGAAAGGGATGAGATGAGACACATATTGCATTGTATGTAAATTGGACCCAACTAATTTGAGCACATTTCATGTTTCATTGACCACCTTATTTCCTACATAGAACAAACGGCTGGAAGCTACCCAACTAATTTCAGTTTCCACTATAAACTACTAGAATCCTATAAGATCTATGTACCTTGCCAAGAAAATCAACATATCATGTTTTAGTGTTGTCTTGCGCCTTTAATTGCCAAATATTTTACAGTTTTATGTATACGTTGTACATAATGCCATAATCAAATTTCACCATTGCATCGTATCTTTGTCCAATTTGTTAACATCTTGCATTGATTCAGATTCTCTTCTTGTCAGCCTTTTAACCAGTTGAATATAACAGAAACAAGTTTCTATGCACCTTGTTTTCACGTTTAAGCAAAGGAAGTCATGTCCTGCTGTCAATAATTGTTGGTTCCTCTCTTTCTTGTTCCTTTTATTTATATTGCATTTGACTATTCTCCAAAGGGGTGTTTAATTATGGATGGCAAAATGCTTCAAGAAAGATTACTTCAATATTTTCTTTCTTGTTATAGTATTATTTGGTCCTTTTGAATATTAGATGATTGTTAACAGGAGGCTGCCATTGAAGATTACTTCAAACCAATCGACAATGAAGCAAAAATGATCATGCAAGCCCAGCTCGATGGAGAAGAGAAGACTATGAGAGAGATGGTAGCCACCATGCAAAGACAGGCTTTACTTGAGAAAGCTGAAGCAGAAAAACTTGCAACTTCACAAAATGCAAAAGCAGATCAACATGTTGAGGAGCCAGAATGCTCAGATAAGAAGACTGCCCAAACAGGATGATCCCTACCCACCTTTCTAAACATTTTTTTGTAGTTGATTTATATAACATGTTTGTTGCTCCTATTCCTTGAAGCTGAGTGAGAGTTTCGTATTAAGCAACTTCTATAGTGTTATAATCGAAACAAAAAAATACGGGGCCAAGTATGTTTGAACTTGAAGTTGGTAGCATGTGAATGTGAAATAAGCAACAATTTTTGTGAGAGCTGCATTTTTCTTTTGAGGAGTGAAACCGCACTCTGAGGGTATTGTTTTTTAAGCATGCTTTTAGTATATGTATGATGATATTCATTGAAATGTTAACACAATTGCACATCTTTAGGCAGTGATAACTCGTTTAATGCATACGTCTAGTGCAAATTGCTCTAGGTGATGTTTAAAAACCATAGTTGTCCACAAAAGTTCTATTTTCTGGTCACACATAAATTGTGCCATGAACCTGGAAACTCTTTACAGATTAATTCAGACAATTCACCACTTTAACTGTGGTATTTTCTTTTGTATCGTGTTGACTATATTCATCGAATTGATTAAATATAATATTTCTAGCTATATGGATTTTGTGCAGTGTCTTGTAGGATTACATGTAAAATAATCAAATCGCGTTTAGAAAGTTGGTGTATGAGCAAATTCATTAAAAACCTAAAATTCTCACATCTCTCCAATACACAACTTGATTGTCAACCTTAAACAAAACTTAACATCAACATGAAGGTTGGTGCACAGTTGAAATCGAAATAAATTGTCACGATAAATCGGGAGCAGATCAATACGCAATAAACAAGCTTTAGCTCCTCGCCAATCAACGTGAATAATGTGAGAAGACTAACTCTGAGAGGCTTTCTCAACTTCTCACTGTATATTCATATACCTGGTAAAAACTAGGGTAACAAACAGATTATTGGTTACAAACAGCAACTAGAGAGAGAAGAGAAACATACATAGAAATCTCAGCTTATACGGGACCATCGCCCGAGTGAGGAAATATTCATATCAAATTAATGCAAGGCAAAACCAAAACCCCATCTCAGCAACATGAAAATAAGACTAATTATTCTACCAACCCAATAACTATGCATTAGTTATAAGCGACATGACAAAAAAGACGAAATTATCTTTCAATTCTTTTGCTGCTCTTTCGGCTGGAGAACACTTTCCAGACATTCTTTTGCTCTGTGAACCTTTGATTGGAGATAGAAAGTCCCATTCTTGGCATTTCTTTCAAACAAGGTATTATACTTCTGAGAAAAGAGAAGGAAAAAAGAATCAAGTCGTATATAATATTAAATATGAAAGATCTCTCTTGATATGAACAAAATGACAAGCAAACCTGCAGAATTTCTTCCCGTGTTGCATTCTCAGGAACACCAAGGATTTGCCTTGCCTCTGCCTCGGTCATCATTTTACTGGCTCGTGTGATGTTTTGTACTGCTTCTTGAGCAACACCATTCTTTGAAGCATCTGCAACACATTTATGAAATAAGAAGTTACTTTCTAAGAGTAAAGCCTCTAACTCAGAAGAGAACAACAACCCTGTGGGCAGTCATCTGATGACTTGAAACACCCTTAAAAGCTAAATTCAGTTCTACTTTGGGATTTTAGAATCCAGTTTTTAGAAAGCCAATACATCTTACTCTCCAAATACCTATAAACCCTACACATACCATTTTTTCCTCCATCACACTCTCCCCAGTGACCCATTAATGCAAATATGATTTTTATATTCCCACTCGTCTTTTATTTATAGCTTTTCACACTTTCTTTTCTCACTTTTACATCTTTCAACACTAATTATTACACAATCATTCAATCATTACAAAATTAATCAACTATAATATAATAATACATCACACACTTGCACATCAATTTAACAGAGTTAAATCCTACCCTGCTGAAATCTCAAAACAAACACACGCCATTATTATTTATCAGGATTTTGAAATATACTGAATTTCACCGTTAATGTGTAGTAAGAGAAAGAATTAATCAAGAGCCACAACATTTGATAATCAGATCAGGACCAAGTTATTTCACATGCTGATATGCTAAATTGAGGAAGCCAATAACTGAATCACAATCCAAAGGAAAAACATACTTGCAAGTGCTTGACGATATGCTTGAGCAAATGCTCTTAACATCACCCCAGATCCCATAATGATCAAGTTAGCAAGAATCTTTGCAGCCTGCAACAGTAAGATGCAGCAAGCACGGAGTTATGATATCAAATATTCTTTCCAAATAGAAGAGTATAATAACACAAGAATTTAGACTATAATATTGTTCATTGTAAATATTCTGTCGTACTAATATTAAGAATATCCAAGTTAAATCATAACAACTCACTATAACGAGGTTTCTAGAAACTAAATGCAGGCAATGAGCAATAAGTACCATGTATTACAAGTGCAAGAGTAAGATGTATTGGGTTAGGGGTAAGTGAAAAACTATTTAAAAATCAGGATTTGGGTTTTGATTCTTTTGAATTTTAAAATTGGTTATAGTTCGAGATTTCGAAAAATTGTTTTTAAAAACCACCACCACACACCTATAAACTTACTATCATCCACTCAAAAACTCAAAAACTCAAAACAAAACACCTAACTATTTAACAGGAATCCCCTAGATTTCAAAAAAAATTAAAAAAAAAGTTATAAAAAATAACTTAAAACCCAAAACAAACATCACTTAAGGCATTAAGAGACATTATCCAACAACACATGAATCCAATTACGAATTGGATGCGATAAAATTTTAAATCACTGATTGGAGCAGGAACATACCATAGCTAACGAGGTAGATCAATGTTTAATATTTGAACTCCAAATAACCTACAACAATATAAGAAGAACAAGTTAGATTCATACAACATCACCACAAGAAAGATTGGGAACAAAATTTCCCTGCCAACTTTGACTGGACATAATTGATTCAAGACATACATGATACACAGGGGTGGATCCACTATAGAACAACAAAGGGTACACTTGCATCCCCAAAATGAAAAAACTGCAATTACATATATATATATATATATATATATATATGATCTCTTTTCTCTGGAATTGCTTGAGCTGAATTTTATTTGCTTAAGGCCAAATTTTTATGTTGTATATTTCTGGGCTATATTGTGCAGGTGAATTTTTTGTTGGGTCCGGTTATTAACACCTCCAGCATATTAGTAGATACTAAATATTATGAAAATCCCATAATTCCCTCATCGTTTTATATTAAAAATATATATTCAATCCCTAGTTTAACGACAGTCACCGGCATCTTACTTATCCGGTCAAAAAATATATCGATAATCATATATTTTTTAGGCAAAAATCAATTGAATTAACAAATTTCTATTCTGGGTCAAAAAAAGAGAGAAGGAGAGTTACCTGATAATCTGATATCGGGGGAGAAAAAGTGAGGGTGGCGTGAGAGGTGGTCAGGTGGTGGATGGCTTGGCTGGCGACGGCGCCGATTGAAGAAGAAACTGGAGAATGAAGGGAGAGAGAGGATTATGATTTTTTAACCGCTGCCCTTTTTCAGCCCAGCCCATTTATCATTTTTTGGGGGCTTTGCTTATCAATCGTGCTATGTTACAAATTACGCCATAAAATTCAAATTAAAAAAAATTCATACCTTGAATTTGGGGACGACGAATCGACCAACAACGACGGCGGCGAGAGTTTCTTGGGGAAGAGTTTTTCTCTCTTTTTTAGTTTTTTTTATTTATTGTTTAATGGCTTCTTTACAATGGTGAAAATGGAGGATAGGTATTTGCATTTATAGTGTTCTACAATTGCGTAACCTCCAATAACAACTCAGGGCGAAATTTGTCACGCCACATTAAAACATTCTCGAAAGTTCCACTTTGCCCCTGTTAAATTTTTATGATTAAAAAGAAAAGTAATTTCACTACTTTGCCTTCAAAATTACTAAAACTTTTAACCATTTTTTTTAGGGTGGGCCTCATGTTCACTCTCAGATGCAAATCTCTTTTCATAAATGCGTTTTAAAACACGTAATTATAAAAAAATAAAAAACGCGCCAAGAACTATTCCAAATAAAATATCAACTATGTTCCCATATTAACAACAGACTTTTCTCAGATAAATAAATCGACTTTTCAAAGATAACAAATTACACGCTTTAAAAATATACTATGAAGACATCTGCAAGACCCTGGCAAGATACAAAGACATAACCTTTTTTTTAACCATACATTGCTACAAAGGGTTACGTATATATCATTTGAGTTTATTTTCTATTTCGCGTTTCTCTCTTCTCCTCTCATCTGCACTTCTTTCGAATTGAGTTTCAAGTGATTAGACTTTCTTCAATCTAATCGTGTCTCAAGCAATCGGAAACTTTTCGCGCTCACCGCGATTGAAAATTGTTGTGGCAGGTTCATCTTTTTCACTGCTTTTCGTCCTTTTTAAAAAAAATTATTAGAGAAATTTGTGTTTCCATTTTCGGCCATCTCACTGGTATTTAAAAATGACGATACACATTGAATTAAATTGTGTACGAGGAGTCGGTCTCTTGTGTACTAAGTGCATCTTACACTCATGCAGCTAAATGATCAATTTAAAAAAAAAAATTGACCCATTAAATATATTAGACATGTTATGTGGATATGTGGGTAGAGTTGAAGTGAGTGAGACTTTGTCGTGTACAAGCTGAAATAATGATGGTACATGATTGAAATAATGGTGGCACATACTAAATTAATAGTGGTACGAGATTGAAATATGTGTGATATAGAGTTAATTTAATGATGAATAGAGGAAAAATGAGGTTGATACGGATATATGTATAATTGTACGGACTAAAATAATAAAATAATGAAAAAAGAATTGAGTTGGAAAAAAAAAATTAACACACCAATGTGGTATAAAATCTTTTATTTTTATATTAAACTATTTATAAACTCGTACCAATTCATTTCAATATTTTAAGAAGGTAGTAATTAATATACGTATACTCAATTCTTGCTCGAACACCACTGTTCATTCTAAAACTTGCAGCTCTCCTCAATTTCTCTGGTGAGATTCACCTGTCGTTTCGATAATTCACCCGTAAGTAATGATTTCCAGTTTCCACCCCTTGAAATTTTCAAGAAATTGAACTCACAGATGTTACATAATTCGCTTGTTTTAAGTTGCCTCGAATGCAGTTTACATGTTTGTTGAAATGACTGAATGAGTCTTGCACCATCTTTGCTTCTTATAATAACAGTGGAATAGTTTTTCCTGAATTGGGGGAAAATTTGCATACACCTTACATGCTTGTTTGATCACTTGATTAATTAAATTGTTCCTAAATCACCTCAGGTTTTAGGGCAGGTGGCAATGGTGTCGAAGGCGAAAGCATCAAGCTTTTTATGGAGGAAATACGCTGATTATTTGAACAATAAGTGGGAGAGGTTCCTTCTTTGGAACATGATTGAGCCGTACAGGCGTCCCCGATCTTTTAAGCCCCTGATCACCATTTATGTCAGTGCTTTCTATACAGGGGTTATTGGGGCCGCAATCACCGAGCAATTGTACAAGGTGAACCACTGATTCACTAACCTGTTTTGAGATAGGAGATGAAATTTGTGGGGTAGTTGTTGCTAAAAGGTATGTGCAATCATATGTGTACAATGTTGAATTTGTTGAATTGGAGTTTGTTCTGTTTTCGACTGTTAAAAAGAGGCAAATGGAAGTAAATGTGAAGCATATGAACCTTATTAGAGTGGCAATCATTGTTATTGGTTGAAAATTTTGGCGCTGTTTAGAGATAGGAGCTGAAATTTGTGGGGTAGTTGTTGCTAGGAGGTGTTTGCAATCAAAAGTGTGCAACATTGAATTTGTTGAATTGGAGTTTGTTCTGTTTTCAACTGTTAAAAAGAGGCCATCTTAGGGAAATGGAATTAAATGTGAAGCATGAACTTTATTAGAGTGGCAATCATTGTTGTTGGTTGAAAATTTTGGCATTGGTTAGAGGTAGGAACTGAAATTTTTGGGTAGTTGTTGCTAGGAGGTATTTGCAATCAAATGTGTGCATCGTTGAATTTGTTGAATTAAAGTTTGTTCTGTTTTCGACTATAAAAAAGAGGCTATCTTAGGGAAATGGAAATAAATATGAAGCATATGAACAATATTGGAGTGGCAATCATTGTTGTAGGTTAAAAAATTGTCGTTGTTTAGAAATAGAAACTAAAATTTGTTGGATAGTTGTTGCTAGGAGGTGTGTGCACTGTGCAGTCAAATGTATGCGATGCTTCATATATTGAATTTGCTGAATTAGATTATGTTTTGTTTTCGACTGTAAATATGAAGCATATAAACAGGTATTAGAGTGACAATCATTGTTCTTCTTGGTAGAAAATAAGCATTTTACAGTTGTGATGTAGAGTAAACATACTTCTTTTACTTAGCAATTCTTGAATTTGTTTTCATTTAATACCCAAAAAGTATCTGTTATATAGCTGTTTGGAAGAATTTGTCATTCTTGGTTGACAATAGATCATATTATAGTTTTAGAGTTAACATGCTTCCCTAAATTTCTAATTGTTGAATTTGTTTCCAATCTGTGGTTAAATAATTTTCCCTTGAGTGATTAATTGTTTGGAAGAAGAGTTGGTATGTTGTGAAACTTGTTCACTGTGAAACTGATTTTTTTTTTACAGGCATACTCTTTATTAATATAAGTCACACCCTTTAGTGATATAAGTCACACCCTTCACTTTTATGAGTAATACCCTTTATAGTAAAAAGTCACACCTTTTATAGTAAAAAGTCACACTCTTTAGTAATATAAGTTACACTCCTTAACCAGTTTCACCGTGAAACTTGTTCACCCTATACTTTGCCTTGGAAGGAGTAAAGATTGGTATACCTTCATTTCTAGGTATCGAATTCCAGTTGACTTTTTTGTCTTTTCTATTAGCTATGTTTAATTTAAATTACTATCACTGATAATAATATTGTGCTGAAGTCATAACACTTGCTGCAGAAGATCCGATTTCATGCTCTAGCTTTGTTGCTACAATTGCCTATATTTCCTGTTATTACCCCTTTTATATCACCTATATTCTGAATATCACAATACAATTATACATTCTTAATCTTGAATTTATTCGGGTTGTTTTTATAAGTTCTTTTTACTGCTTCGCCAGTTCAAAATCTTGAAATCTGAGAGGTTATGGATAAAAATTTAATGCGCTAGGAAAGTACATACAAAGTAGTACTCTAGTATAAGATGCTTTTGTAAACTCAAAGAGCAGTGCTCAAGTATAGCTCTAAACAATTCCTCTATTAAGTGTTTCGGAACAAGGTATTTGGCGATTTTGATGGATAGTATAATTATGGTGCAATTGGTAGTCCCCTATCATGAAATAAGGAGTTTCCAATGGACAAATCTCTGTCTTTTTTTTTTCTTTTTCTTTTTTTTTTCTTTTTTTACAATTAAGGGGGTAGCTAGACAAATTCACTTGGAGGCTCTTGCCTCTTGGATTATTTTTTAGGAGCTAAATCAATAGTAAATTTTAAAAAATATCAATATTTATATAATAAATTTTTTATAGAGCAAGTCTCCGGTGAAAATTGTTCATTGTATGAAATTTATACCATTACACTTATAAACTAATATCACTACACTTACCAACCGATATCATTACACTTATAAACTAAGATCATAGTATTAAGGGCTTGTTTACAGTCTCTGTTAGTTATATAGAAGCGCTTATTTTCAAAATAAGTTGAGTCTCACCCACTTCAATAATAAGTGATTTTCACTGTGTAAGAAGGGGTTGAAAACGGGCACTTAATGCTATTGGTATTAGTTTATAAGAATAGTGCTATCATTTTACAAGTGTAATGATATCAGTTTCATACTATGAACAAGTTTCACACGAGAGTGTGTGTTTTTTATATGATGATATAAAGGGTTAAGAAAATTGTTTAAACTTTGGAGGAGCTAATGCCCCCCTAAGTTTTTGAGAGATGATCTACCCCTGTTTACAAGGACAAGCTTGTAGTACTTATTTCGATTAGAATTGGCCTTTTTGTCTTCCAAATTAATTTGGTAAAAACGTTTGACTAGTTCCCACATAACATTTTACAGGAGAGATACTGGGAAGAACACCCTGGGGCAGAAGTTCCTTTGATGAAGCCAATATTCTATCACGGACCATGGAGGGTTATGCGAGGCGACGTTCCTCCATTTGCCAAGAAGCAGTAAATGCATCCACGGTTTTATATGTTGGTGTTGGGTTTCTTTACTGCATGCCGTGATATATAAGAATGTGATATGATTATGGATTGATGGACTTGATACATACTGAACTTGTGGAATAGTTATACATCCAATTGGATGCGTAATTAACGGTTGCCAGAACATACCACTGTTCACGATCTTTGTCTTTTGGTATCTGTTTTTATCAACCAAGTTATAGGATAACAAATTGCAATTAAACATGAATCTTGGGGGAATGATCACCAACTTTGCTGATTGTTGATTTCTTTTGGGTGTTGTTTTCTGTTGTAGAACTATCCCGTTTTGTTTCCATTGTCATCGTTTCTTGCTTTTAGGGCATTTCCTTCCCGAGCCATTGTGAATGCTATTACCACACAAACTTTTTGTTTTATGTTGTGGAATGAGACATGATATTTCATTTTGTGTTCTATTGTTGAGCACTTCATATGACAGTCACTTCTTTTCACGCGTGTATTATCATACAAGTGTGAACACAATATTATTAATAATATACAACAAACTTGGATCAATGCTTTACTTTCATATTGTGAAATAAAGTAGAGTAATAAAAGAAACAAGAAAGTAGTTGCTTCGACACACGCAGATTGTTGAGAGATCTCAGGACTTACCGGTGTTCCAATGAAGTCACTGTGATCAGGTGAATATCTATAATCAACAAGAACTGGACAATTTATGGGAAACTCGACTGTTGCTATATTTGGATTTACCACAACGAACAATGTAGCAATGGGATTATGAACATTCACAAATTTTTCAAAACCATTAAACATCACAAGTGAAAAGTGAAATCCAATTATCAACTTATCTGAGTGAATCTGCTTGAAAGTCAGGGAGTGACACGCTTGCCTCGTACAACTTTGTGAGTAGTTGCTGAAGGGGAAGAACCTAATAGCATCCTGGAATTGATGAATGAAGGTTGTAGATGAGGCCTTTTTGATTGAGAACGTGTAATAGGCGTGTGACTGGGCGAGGGAATAATCATTTTCGAAAGAAGCTTTTTACTGCATGTTTTTACGTCTGCAAGCTCGTTTGGTCCAGCAGGACTATCGGAGATGGATTTCCTTTTTTTCTGTAGTAGGTCCCATAATAAGTTGTCATCTTTAGCCTTATCTTCCTTCACACTTGAAGACTTCTAAGCAAAGAAAGGATAAGAAAAGTGTTGGTTAGCACAAGTAGTCTCAGAAATCATAAAGGGTTAAAATGAAAAACTATAATTCAGTTATTTTTCATAATTCATGTGATTCTACTACTTTTTTGAAGGAAAACTCATTGGCAAAGTCTTTCATAAACCAGTTTTGCCGTGTAATAGGTTTGCATTTGTGTGTATTTTTAAACACATTAGTTGTTTCACTAATAGGTATTAGTTTGATAGAATCATTAAAAAAGTATTAATTGTTTTACTATAATGTGATAGTTGCAAACCAGTTGACGGTAAAACTATTTTACATAAGACCAACTCCATTAAGTTTAGATCTACCAAATCTTGAATTCAGACCTTGCACAGAAGTAAGGACTAAGGAATTCTGCCGTGCAATGAACCTAATCAGACAGATCTTTCAATGAGAAAGAAAATGTTTAAATTGATTTATCCTTGGTGGTTTTTCCTTAATCATTCTTTTTTTGGTTAAATTATGCATCTTTCTGTTGCTAATCTCCCAAGAAATAAATGGATGATAAGAAAAAGTACCTTTTCCTGTGTCAACTTTTCCTCTAGTCCTGTATTATCCTCCGTTAGATATCCTAAGGATATCGTCAGTTTCCTAGCCGTTTCTTCAGATTTCCTTAACCTGATCAAGACTTCAACCCTACTTTCTTGAGCTAACCTTGCTTGCTTTCTTGCTTCCTCCAACTCGTTCCCCCTAACCTGCATTACTTCATGCATCTCTTTAACGACCCCCAATAAAGAAGAACACGTTCCATTTTTCATTTCAACTTTAAGACTATTGACATACTCAACCATGGGATTGCACATCTTATCAGCCAGTTCAGAAATCATGTCATCTATTCCAGCCTCTACTGATCCAAGGGCAGCGCCCACATGATCAAATGTGGTTTTAAGGATTTTTAGCATCATCCTAGGTAGGTCGTTGCTCTGGCCCGAGTGATGAATTGAAGAAACATATGAAAATGCTTTGAGGAAGAAATTTTTCATGAAAGCTTGATGGTCAGCTAGGTTCTGAATGATGCTGTTTTGGCTTGAATTGACCTGAGCTTCAATCTTTCTGAGAAGGGTGATGAGTTGCATTAGTTGCAGTTTCTGTCTTTCCACTAGCTCATTTGCTGCTTGCATGGCTTTATTCATGTGGTTTTCTTCCTGAAGTTCAAGGATAAACAAAGGTACATAAAATCAAATTACACAGCTAAATGGTTCAAATGCAACTACTGAAGTGATTTATTGATGTTAAACACATAATTGCAAGATATAAGAAAAGATCTGAAAGCACTGCAATCCCTTATGTTTAGGGTCTAAGCTTTGAAACCTTAAGTTTAAGAAGGACATGGTTAAGTTTTGAATGGAAATCTCTCTCAATTTGCACCCAAGATTCCCTGTCAAGATCTATATGGTTTAGGTTCTAGCAAAATATCATTTTTCATTCAATGACCTGACAATTAAAGGGGAAAAAATCACAAGAAAAGGTTGTGTCAACCCATGATATCTAAATCAGAAGACCTTTCTAAATCAGTTTCAGCAAAAAAAAAAATGTGTACTGATCATACCGGCAGAGTGATCTTTTATTTAGATTGCGACATGCAGACTTTTAAAATACTACATTTTGATAATAAATGGAAAATTAATGCGTATATGCTCAATTATCCTCTTTCACTGCCATCAGATGGTTGCATTCAACACATATCAAATACGGAAACTACTTAAGTTGATTTGTATTCTTCTTTCAAATGCAAGCCCTTGAAGCAGGCGCCCACACAGAACATACAAATAATATGGCTCTAATTCAGTAAAATAGCATCATCTATAACGTAAAGATAACATGGCTCTAAATCAGTAAAATACATCATCTCTTGGTTGGAAAGAATCTTTGAAGGTTTACATTTGTCACTTAGTGCCGTCAATTTTGTAGTATTAGCCTATTAGGTGGTAAGTGCTGATTTTGAGCGATTCAAATGTTCCACTCTTTTCTGCTATCACGAATACTAGTTTAGTTATGCTCTAATTGCTACATCGATCCTTACTACATAATGATGAGAATATACTTGGTCTTCAACCAAAAAACATAAACAGCAGCCTGCAGCCATCAAACCTACTACACATATCAAAACTCTCACTTTGCCGAGGCGCAAGAATTACAGGACCACAGACCAAGAATTACATAAACAGCAACTAATTATAAAACCTCAGAGGAACAAATCAGCAAAAGTCTGTGTAGAACCTCAAGACAATAAGGCTCTCATTCATTTAAAGAACAGAAGTGATTAATGCATTCCTTCTTTTCATGGTGGGAAGGAGGCATCTTCAAAGTTTACACACTTCAATGCCAATTATTAATCAATTTTGTAGTGCTAGACCAGTGATAATTGCTTTGAGCAACTCCTATATTTGCTCTTTAACTATACCTCTGTCGAGATTTGGTTCATTTGACTATACTTTACCTCCACAGTGTCTTTCTGCTTATACATTATGAATTTCAGCTTTGCATAGTTTTTTTCAGCATAAATCATGTCATTTTGAATTACGTGTTGGATCATATGGTCTCAAATAACAAATGAAAAAAAAAACATAAACAGCTGTGATCAAACCTCCACATACCTTTTCAAAACTTTCACATTCAAGTCCCCACAGATTAACTTCGTAACAAAACACAGTGTACCAAATCAGTAAAATGTTTTCAAAAACTCCAGAGAGGCATATTGACACAGGATACATATCATAACTTTTATCCATTTCCACAAAAGATATTCACAGTATCTGCACAAGGTACTATGTGCTTGAGTAATTGTACCTCCACTTAAAAGTATACCGTTTTCATATAGCGACTCGACTCCAGCAAATTCTGATGGAACTAGTGCTCACAGAAACACGAAAGCTGATCAATCTCAAGATATTTTGTCTAATTACCTGCGAATGAAAAATATCAACCGAAGTGACTATGGTGCTGAATCTCCAATCCGCAACCATTTCATCCGTCTTCAGTCCCACCAAATTCATCAATTGCAGAGCCAGAGACGCGAATACATCTTCTGCCTTGAAGATAACAACCACCGAGTTTCAGATAAAACAATTTAACGAAAATTTCGAGGTAGAAAATGAAATGAACCGATTACAACCATACCTCAAGCAAACCAGTTCTGATTTGAAAATTTAGCTGATCGAAGGAGACTTTGAGCTGTTCGTGGCGGCAGACGATCCGCTGGAGCTTCGATTGAACAGCTCCGACTGACGGCGGCGGTGCGGCGTAAGAGCGACGGGAACTCCGGCGATTCATCGGCTCCTTATTTGGCGGGAAATAATGGTGGAGTTAATTAGGTGAAAAATGAAGTTAAACACTCGATTTCAAAATGTTAATTATAAGATGGTGTTTTCAAGCTATTTAATTTGGAACTCTAGGAGCAATTTTTTTTTTTTGGTTTGAAAGCACCACCTAATTGCTTCTTACTATTTTAATATTAATTTTTTTAAAAAACTAATCAATTATAGTAATTTTCTAATATAATCAATTACAATCAATAATTTCATAACCGAATTGGTGATCAAATCAAATTGGGTACAATTGGCGGTTCAATCAACTTGACCGGTCTAACCGACAGTTCAACCGTTAAAATGATATTTATTCTTTATTAGTATTTTAAAAATATTTAGTATATTACATTAAAAATAAAATAAATGTGCACTTATAAAATTTAAAATTATACTCCCTCCATCCCGTGATTACTGAAACACTTGTCTTATTTGGACGTCCAAACATTACTGCAACACTCCCAAAATGGAAATAATACACAATACTAACACCCTCACAACATCACTTTATTTTCAAAATTGTCACTCAAATCTCTTATTTATTTCAATTCAAACTCACTGAAAGTCAATATATCTACCTTGAATTATCCACAATACCTCTTCTTTATTACACTCAAACCACTTTCACTTTTCTCCTTGGTTTGCGTGTCGTTTTTAGTGTTGCAGTCCTCTTGGGACGGAGGGAGTATATTATAAATTTCGTTTAATAAACACAATAGAATCGTAAACAACACAATACAATTTAAAATAAGGATGATAAAAATAAGAATTAAGTTTTAAATTAATTAGAAAATAAAAAAATAACAAAAATTCGGTTCAACCGATTTTACAGGTTTCCCGGTTTTGATTGGTTTCTTCGATTCCGGTTAATTTTTTTCAATTCAACCGTAAAAAATATTTTTTGAGGGTAATCGTGTCGGCTTCATGACCGGTTCCCGATTCAACCCGATTCTGAAAATAGTGATTATCATAATTCCTTCTACCATTTGGCACATGGTAACATCATTTCATTTCGTTGTAGATCGGAACCGCAACCACCACAAAAGGGGGGCCATCCGAAACTGCAACTCGAAACCGCAACCGCACTGCAACCCCATAAGAGGGGGACCGTCACCCCACAAGAGAGGAATCACCACAAGAGAGAATAAATATTTTCTCTCCGTGTCTCGAATCCAAGACCTTGGGGTCATTCGAAATTATATTGTAACACTTTATTTAATTTGATTAGTCCAGTTTAATTTTTGTAAAATATTTAATATTATAGCGTGTTGTGTTTCCAATTATATAATGTGTTAATTAAAATATTATATCGATACTATGAAAAATATAATATATTCAAATTTATTTAGAGTTTAAAATTATACTTTTTAAAAACATAAATAAAATTTAATACTATAAATAACTCAAATGAATAAAATGAGAGTATTTCAAAATAAGAGTTTGTGCTGAATAGGAAATGATTGCCTCAGCGAATAAGAGACTTAATTTAAAATTTAGTCAACAATTTTATCTCGAAACTTTTAATTTAAAGTTTAAACATTAAATAGGATCTGCACATTTATTGTTTTCGACCCAATTTAAAACAGGCCATACAATATTTATCAAAAAATTCATCAGGGCTGAAGGTATGACTTTAAATAAAACTATTTATTCCAAAATGGATTATAAATTATAATATTTATTCCGATGATACACTCTGCCAACAATAAAATTACTTCATGATTATATTACAAGAGACACACTTACGTGAATCGAGAACATAATTTAAATATTGACGCTTTAACACTTTGGAAAGAATAAATGTTAATTTGTGCTAAATTATATCTCGTCTTATGCATGAGACGGTCTCATACGAGTTTTTTTTTTTTACAAACACACCCGACTATCTATATTGATAAATTTGAAATTTGAAAAATAAAATTTTCAGCTACAAACAGCCTCCAGAAAAAGAAAAAAGAAAAAAAAGAACCCATTTAAATACAATATTTCAAAAAATAGATTTTGGCTTTTTAATCATTTAACTTTAAAATACATGAGTTTAACAAAAGCTAAAAAATGTGAATTTATAATTTAAAGAGACTTTTTTTCAAGGATAATTTAAAGAGACTTAAAAAAGCCCAGCCTCTTAAAAGAAAAGAAAAGAAAAAGTCCACTCAGTTGGACTTTAATTCGCGTCATTAATATCTAGCTGGTATTTTCTTATTCCTTTCCCTACACACAGATATATATCACTATCTATGAATTTCTAATGTAATTGCAATAGACCCACGTATTTTGGCATAATGTCTATTTGGTCACAGAAATTCATAAGTTGTAACCCGATTAATAAAGTGTTGCATGCGGAAAAAAAGAGAGAAAATATTTTTTGGCCTCGTAACTTATTTGCTGTCTATTTTTCGTCCCAAAAATTTTAAATATTCAATTTTATTTTCACAAATAAATCGATTGTCCAATTTTGATCCAATTTTCACTAAAAATAGCAAAAAATGTCATTTTAGGTCACATGCATTCACGTCATCGAGGATATAAGAATCTTCCAAATTTTATCGGCACATGATTTATATGTGATCGAAACGACGTTTCTCGTGATTTTTCGGTAAAAAATGGATCAAAATTGGACAATTAAGTTAGTAATGAGATCAAAATTGGACAGTTAAATATTTTTGGACAAAATTTGGACAACGTATAAATTATGGGACCAAAAAACTTTTTTTTTCCGGCAAAAAATATCAACGCTAACATGAATTTTAGAAGGAAAAAAAGTTCACAAACCTTCAACTTCTTTTAATTATAATAACCATCATATATTTTGACATTAAATTGTATTGGCACCACCATCCTTAGACGTGTTAAACGCTGTTGTCGCACATTCATTACCCACTACTCGATATGTGCTACAAACATACAATTGTAGTGAATTGACGATTGAAGTTATTGTTATCACATCTTTCATGCTCAATTCACAACAATGGTGATAACATGTAAAATAAATGGTGGATATAAGTCGGTCTTCTCAAAATGTATCTAATGATTTAATTTATTTTTTTAATTGGTGATTTATGTTGCCTTTTAAAGTTAATGTTATAATGAATGATAAATTTATAGTTCATTATTACTTTTTTGTGATTAACCTAATTCAAGCAGATTATCATTTTCGGTGTAGCCATTTCATTGTGCAATTCAGAGGCGGTGTAGGAGTTTATAGAGTTTGTTTTACTCGTGTAAGACGATCTTATACATAAGATGAAATGCTACTTAACATAAATTAACATATATTCATTTTAAAGTGTTAAAACGTTAATATCCAAATTATGTCCTGTCTCACCATAAGACCGTTTCACGATAAGACGGAGTATAATTTGGGTACGACGCTCTAATATTTTGGGAGAGATATTTTACTACTCCTTCCTTCTAGTGCAAGAACACTTTTTTCGTTGTTTCAAATTATAGTCCTCTTTCATTTTAGAGGAATATACTTTGTCTAAAATACCCTCATTTAATGATTATTGGGATTAGTCACTAATATTAATTATTAATATTAAATAAAGTCATAAAATGAATGTTGAGATAAATTTTATTTTTCCAAGATGTTTTCTTAATCCGAAATGAAAGTAGACTATCAATTTTTTTATTTTTACCAAGATGTAGACTATCATTTTGAATGGATGGAGTATATAATAATATAAGGACTTAAATTAGAATACTATTCGAACTTTAGGGGTCGGAAACGCAATTTACCCAAAAATCAGGTATTTCTTTAAAGTTTACACACACCCACTAAAATGGAGTATAAATTCCGAATTGAGGCTTTAGCAGAAAAAAACCTTGCTGTAGAAATGGACGCCGCACAAGAAGCTCAGAAGAGGGAGGCCTTCCGGCAATCCGTCGTCAACACTCTCGAACGCCGTTTGTTTTTCATCCCCTCCTTCAAGATCTACCACGGCGTTGCCGGACTTTATGATTTTGGACCCCCTGGTTGCGCCGTCAAGGCCAACGTCCTCGCTTTCTGGCGTCAGGTGAGCTTATTTTTTAACTTCTTGTAAAAATTCTTGTATCACAGAATTTATATTGGAACTTTTGGTTGTTTTTTGTCTCTGACGTGCTATATCATGTGAGAATAGATGTAGGTATTGCTAATTTTGGTAGATGTGATTGTGGAGACAGATTACATGGGATTAAAATGCTAATCCCAGCCTCTCCTGGTCAACCCCGGGAACCAAACGGGGCCTTATAGTACCTTGCATTAGATTTCTTACTGGGATTCATGCTGATAGACTTTAAGCTTCTACAATATTTACACTGACATAGTGGAGTTTTTTCTTCTTTTCTGTAAATGAATGTGTTGTATTATTTATTGGTGCATGCCTTTTTCTGTTCATTTAATTAATTGTTCCCCAGCCTATTGTTTCAGCATTTTGTCCTTGAAGAAAACATGCTGGAAGTTGATTGCCCATGTGTTACTCCAGAAGTTGTGCTGAAGGCATCTGGTCATGTTGATAAGTTCACTGATCTTATGGTTAAAGATGAAAAGACTGGAACCTGTTATCGAGCTGATCATTTGCTCAAGGATCATTGCAAAGAGAAGCTTGAGAAAGACCCTAAACTTAGTGCGGAGAAGGCAGCAGAATTAAAGCACGTGCTTGCTGTTCTGGATGACCTCTCTTCTGAAGAACTTGGTGGGAAGATCAAAGAATATGGCATCACTGCTCCAGATACGAAAAACAGTCTATCTGATCCCTATCCTTTCAATCTAATGTTTCAGACATCAATTGGGCCATCTGGGTTGAGCGCTGGGTGAGAATAAATTTTCACATTTCAAGTGTGTGTGTATATATATATATATATATGTGAACATTTACATTTTCCACTGGATTAATGGTCTCTCTTATAGATCTTTTACTCAAGCTGGTATTCTTATCTATAATTTGATGCAGATACATGCGTCCTGAAACTGCTCAAGGTATTTTTGTAAACTTCAAGGACTTGTACTACTACAACGGCAACAAACTTCCTTTTGCAGCTGCACAGATTGGCCAAGCTTTCCGAAATGAGGTTTTTTATACTATCACAATGACTTTTTTACTGTATTCACATAGTATTCTGAACCACATAATGTAGTAAACTGGACGTAATGTGATTATTTTACTTGCTATCTGATGTAGAAAATAAATGGTTGAATAATATTACGACACCAGTTAACAGTAGTCTTAAGTTTTTGGAGAATGTAGACATTGCATTACATGAAGGTCAAGATGTTTATATCCAATTTTGGGCTTATGAAGCTGATGCTTGATACTCATATAATGAGTTGCAGATTTGTGTAGTTTAAATGAGTCTATGAGTCAGCATTAGTGTCAACTGTCAAGAGATTTAAGTATAAGATTTTCAATGTTATTAGGTAAATTACCCAGTTTGCAACTTATGGTGGGAGAACTTTGAAACATGATATGTTGAACTGCTCTTACTCATCAATAGTAATAGTATGCAAGCTAACTTCGTTTTCCGTACTTATCTATTATTTTTGGCTCAAAATTTCCGTTAATGTGTAAACATTTGTAATGTTGCTTCTATTCTTATGAGTATTAGATGTGTGGACAAATGCTTGTTAATATGTTATATATTTTTTGAATAAATAAAGGTGCCAAGTATCACTTGTATACTTAAAGGGAAGGTAAGGTTTTTGACAAGTCGCCAGCAAGAAAGCAGAACAGTGAACAAATTGAATTTTTTTGGGGGTTAGCGTCCTGGGGATTTTTTACTTTGTCAAGAGTTTTTTTTTTTTTGAATGAATACTTTGTCAAGAGTTATGTTGGAGCAGAATAATTTTTTTAATATATGAATACTTATTTCTTTTTATATCATTGATATGATAGTAAATATGTTTCAGCAAATCTGTGAGCTCATTTAATTTATAACTGCACAGCATATGAGATTCTTTTATATTCAAAATGCAACATGGGTGTTTGACATTTAGGGATTTTGCAGATCTCTCCACGACAAGGTCTCTTGAGGGTCCGTGAATTCACATTGGCTGAGATTGAACACTTTGTGGATCCTGAAAACAAGTCCCATCCTAAATTTTCTGAAGTTTCGAAGTTGGAATTTCTTATGTTCCCAAGAGAAGACCAGGTGTCTGGAAGACAAGCAAGGAAAATGCCAATTGAAGAAGCAGTTACTCAGGTTGGTCTATTTGTTGAGCTTCTCACTCAATATTTTTTTGTTCTCTGTGTAACACCAGCTACTTACCTGTATGGCTCAGGGCATTGTCAACAATGAAACTCTCGGATATTTTATCGGGAGAGTTTATTTATTTTTAACCCTTCTTGGAATTGATAAAGACCGCCTAAGGTTCCGCCAACATCTGGCAAATGAGATGGCACATTATGCTGCAGACTGTTGGGATGCTGAAATTGAAAGCTCATATGGATGGATTGAGTGTGTTGGTATTGCAGACAGATCAGCATATGATTTGCGTGCGCACACGGTAAAAGTCTTTTGAATTTGTGTTCTTTAACATTTATATCATGTGACTACTTTGGATTAAATATTTTGTGTGCATGTTGGTTTTACTATATTACTGGCATTTTTCTGTGGGGTTGGTATATTATATTTTATATACACACATAAAGCTCGACTGTGGTTATTTTTTTTTTTGTATAGGACAAAAGTGGTGTACCCTTGGTGGCACAAGAGAAATATGCCGAACCTAAAGAAGTCGAGGTCCGTCCTCCCTCCCTCTGTTCTTTGTCACTTTTAGCATACTCCGAGTTACACATGGCACAGATCAAATTCCCTATCCTTGCCTCCACCTCTCTCTCTTCCTCTCTTCACTTTCTAAGGAATCCTTTTGATGGTTTTGCCTGTTTTTTGTTTCTCATGTTTGCTTTTCATCAGAAACTTGTCATAGCTCCAGTAAAGAAGGAGTTGGGTCTTGCGTTCAAGGGTAACCAAAAGATGGTGGTTGAAGCATTAGAGGTATGCTGTTGTACCTTTTCATTGCCCTATGTTAAATCCCTTCTGCATGTATTTCTTTATTTTTTAATAGTTCTCTTCTCCTCTTATTCCTGTTGCTGGGATTTATGGGAAAGAGCTGTGTCTCTGTCTTAATAAGAGTCCAATTTGGAGATGTTGTTTGCTTAAGGTGGAGCTTAATATGAACTAACTTTGATTTTATGTTTAATTGTGGCATATTTGCAAGGATTATGATTAGGATTCTACTGCATTTATAAATCAGTGTAGTCTGTGCAACTTTCGGTTGAAAAGTTTTTCTCATTTGCTTTTCCCAAACAGTCTATGGGGGAAAAGGAAGCTATGGAGATGAAAGCGACTTTGGAAGCCAAGGGTGAGGCAGCTTTTCGTGTTTGTACACTCGACAAGGACGTGACTATAAAGATGAATATGCTAACAATCTCCAAAGAGAAGAAAAAGGAACACCAAAGGGTTTTCACACCATCAGTGATTGAACCATCTTTTGGTATTGGGAGGATCATATACTGTCTCTATGAACATTCGTTTTACACTAGAGCTAGTAAAGATGGGGATGAACAACAGAACGTCTTCCGATTCCCTCCACTTGTAGCTCCAATCAAATGTACAGTGTTTCCTCTGGTTCAGAATCAACAATACGAGGAAATTGCCAAAAAAATTGCCAAGTCATTAACTGCGCTTGGGATTTCGTACAGGATTGATATAACAGGTATGTGCCTAGGAAAATGTTATCTACCTTAAATCAATTTAGGGTTAACTGCATAAAAAATCACGACCTTTTCACATTTTCTCAATTACGAAATATGTTTTTAAAATTTGCAATTTGATATACAGACTTTAAAATTTTGCAATTTCATCATTTGACTATATTCTGGTAGCTTTTGCTAATGTCACAGCCGGATTTTTTTGAAATATATGCATACAAATTCATGACCCTTTGTTATTGTTTCAATTTAATCACATCCTTTTATTAGTTTTTGCAATTTCATACATTGACACGCCTACAAAACTTGCCAGAAAATAGTCATGTGATAAAATGGCAACAATAAGCCGTGCACCGAATTGCAAATTTTAAAAATACACTATCTTATCATTTTTATCCGTTCACGCATTCAAAAGACTATTGCACCCTTATTACTACTTGATGATATTTATAAGTTTATAACTACAAGAAGATGATTAATATTTATTAGGGTTATTGGAGGAAAAAAGTGTAAATTTTAGTTGTACTGTATCTGAGAAAAATTTGAAGCAAAAAATAGAGTGGAAGAACATGTCCTTACCAGCTGTTCATATTTGTGGTACTGTGTAGGTACTTCAATCGGAAAGAGATATGCAAGAACCGATGAACTGGGAGTTCCTCTTGCCATAACAGTTGATTCAGCATCTTCAGTAACAGTTCGTGAAAGAGATAGCAAGCAGCAGGTTCGTGTGAATGTGGACGAGGTTGCGTCTTTGGTTAAAGAGGTAACTGATGGTGTGAGTACATGGGCCGACGTACAGTGGAGATACCCGACTCATTCGTCTTGATCAGTGGTGAGTAAGTCTGACCACACATTTGCTATTTATAGGCCTAATCAATACATTTGGCTGGGGTTGTGTTCCTTTATGGCATTGTATTCTGTCAATTTTTGGGAGCTGGAGTTCACTTTAAATGTGTTATATCGAGATTTTTATATGAATATTTATATTAAACTCAACTTTGTATGACATTATGTGACTTTCTCATCTAATTTTTTGTGAATACGTCTTATGTGGATTTGAACTCGGTAGAGTTGTCAAACGCCAAGCACATCAATGAAGTAAGTTTTTTTTCAGTACAAAGGTTTCTAAAGAAAGTATATTTGCCAGTCTAAAAGCTTATGTGAAATTCTTTATCAAATACAATAGTCATTCCAGATTTTCCTCCCTTAAAATAAAATAAATCTTTTTTTTTTGATCAACCAATTTCTGATCTCTGAAACAAACCGTAAATTTTTACATTCAATTATGTGAATTTATAAATTTATTTGAGCTTCATACACTTTTTTTTTCATATTATTATTGCAAAGACAAGAAGTGTAGGAAAGCTCAGCCACAAACTCCGGCGGATCTGTCCAACAATGAGAACTTCCGTAACGAATAGAAGATCTCGCAACTTGGTGAGCCAATAAGTTGGCTTCCCGATTAACAAAAACAATGTTAAAGGAACTGAAATTAACAAGCAGATGTTTGTTGCATCGACAATCCTCTTGGCATCACCTTCAATAATCACGTTTTCAATCCCCAAACTGGTAGCCCAAGTAATCGCCTCCATAAATCCCCACACCTCCCCCATGTCCACCTCCACACAACTCGGAACCACCATAGTTTTTGCCCGAAGAAACGTCCCAGCGGAATCCCTTAAAACTAACCCAACTCCGCCGCATCTGAATTAATTTTCACATAGTTAGCAGGTGGTACATGCCATGCAAGACATTTGTTCGAACTAGTATTATTTGGAATCAGCTGACCATTGTTAAAGCTCTTAGCTTCCACCCACTCCATGAGAGCAGTCGCCGAAGCAAAGACCGCGTCCGCCAGTGACTTGCAAATTCCTTTCCTTCCAAATTTGTCACGCCACCATACCAAATACTGCAGCCGTGGTTTGATCATAGTCCCCTAACATTCAGAAAATGACGTCCATAAAATTATCCTCTGTAGCAATAGTTGATTCAATTTTATCCCGCAACCCCGCATTATCCCAACAATCGAGAGCATACCGACAATTAAAGAACACATGCCAAGTATCTTCCAGTTGGGAACCACATAAAACACACCATTTATCCTCAACTACTCTTTTTTGAAAAAGATTTACCTTATGAGGAAGACAATCTCGGGCGATTCGCCATAAACAATATCTTACCAAAGTGATTGCCACCTACCTTCCACCTCTAAATCTTGATCAGCAACTAACGAACAAGCCCGCTTATATCTTGACTTTACTGTATACTTGCCACTCTTTTCATAATGCCAAACTAATCCATCCACCACCCCAGATGGAGGTAAAGGCGATTTTAATACCCTTCCCACATCTTCAGGGGTAAGAAAGTAGGACAATTGGTCCATGTCCCATGACCTGCTATCTTCTGCAATAAACTCTTGAACTTTCATGCCCTCAAACCCAGCTTGACATGGTGAACGAATGTAGAAGTTTTCGCTATCATTAAGCCATGACTGTCCCCAAACTGAAACTTGACTACCATCCCCAACTTTCCATCGAATCCCACTCTGTACTAGATCCTAGCTAGCGTGAATACTAGACCATGTGTACCTCGGATTTCCTCCAAGCCGGGCCGTAAGAAAATCTCCATTAGGATAGTACCTCGCACGTAAAATTCTACACACTAGAGCTTCAGGTTCATTGAGAAGCCTCCATGCCATTTTTCCCAAGAGTGCAATATTGAAAACATGAAGATCTCGAAAACCCCTACCACCTGCATTTTTATGCACACAAAGCTTCTCCCACCGCATCCATTTTATACCCCTTTGTTCATTGCTATTATCAACCCACCAGAATTTGTTCAACATGACATGTAATTCATCCAACAACGTCTTCGGAATATGAAATGTTGTCATACAATACGTCGGGATTGCTTGAGCGACCACCTTATTAGAACCTCCTTCCCGGCCTTTGACAATTTCCTACTCCTCCACCCTTGTAACTTTTTTCAAAGACGTTCCTTAATGTAGGAAAAAAATTCCTTCTTAGAACGACCTACCAATGAGGGAAGGCCTAAACAGTTACCAGTAATAAGTTGATTTTGGACCCCCAAAACATTCTGGATATCAACCCGTCTATCTACATGCACATTTTTGCTGAAGTGGAGTCCTGATTTAACATAATTTATGGCTTGCCCAAAAACTCTTTCATAATCATCCAGCAAGAGTCTCAAAGCAGTGCTTTCCTCCATGGTTACCCGACAAAATAGTAATGAATCATCAGCGAAAAGTAAGTGGCTAACAGCAGGAGCTCCCCTACAAATACGGTTTCCGTGTAGTACCGAACTTGCACAAGCATGATTTAAATCCGCCGATAAGCTCTCTGTGCATAAGATAAAAAGATAAGGAGACAACTGGTCTCCTTGTCTTAAGCCCCGACCTGGCACAATCGGCCCCACCACATCGTTATTAACCTGGATTGAGTATTTGACTGATAGGACATACATCATCATCCATCCAACCCACCTCTCGCCAAAACCCAATTTAAATAGAATGCGTTCCAATTAGGACCAATCGACCCTATCATAAGCCTTGCTGATGTCGATTTTCATGGCCATATCCCCACGTGTACCTGTCCTCATGTTCTTCATCACATGGATAATCTCGAAAGCAATAAGGACATTATCCTGTATAGCTCGACCAGCCACGAAAGCTGATTGTGCCTTATCAATCAAACCCGGCAAAACCTCTTTCAATCGATTACTCAACACTTTAGATATGATCTTATATACCACATTGCATAAAGATATCGGTCTTAGATCTCTACCTGACTGGGGAGAATCAACTTTCGGAATTAGTACCACATTTGTATCATTAAGATCTGGCGGGAATTGCCCCTCATTCAACCATCGGACACCTTCAGAGAAAATATCATGCCCCACATTCTCCCAGCATTTCTGGTAAAAAGCCGGGTTGAAGCCATCAGGCCCAGGGGCCTTATTAGGGTGCATCTGTTTGATAGCTTTTTGGACTTCATTAACCGAGTTCTGAATTGGCTCGAGAAAGTCGAACCCGTCCTTCTGTACGTCCTCCGCTGTGAAAAGACTTGTATAATATGAACTAACAATGTCACACATGCCCGATTGATTCTCAATCCATATTCCCTCGTCATTCTGGAGCTTCACAATTTTGTTTCTTTGTTTCCACGCCGTAGCGGATTGATGAAAGAACTTCGTGTTCATATCACCATCCCTAAACCAAAAAACTTTTGCTTGTTGACGCTAAAAAGTCTCCTCTTGGACAATGAGTCGTCCAAGCTCTTCACGGGACTTCATATACTCAGCCCTACCATGCTGGGAATTTGTATCTTGCAACTGTTCTATTTTCCCTTCCAGCTCTTTCTTGCGTTGTCTAAATTTGGAGTCCGCTGTATTACCCCATAATGCCAGAGTCTCACCCATGGCTTTAACTTTAGTCATGAAGTCTAAGTCACGAAAACCGTACCAGCTTCGTCCGACCACCCCCTTCAATTCCTTCTCGAACAACCAACGGTTCTCAAATTTTAAACTACGCTTACGTGGTCGAATGTTCGATGGCTCCGTATCCAGCAATATTGGATTATGATCAGTTACTGGGGCAACTAGATTATGTAAGGTAGCATTCGGGAACTTAGCATGCCACTCCGGGTTACCCATAGCTCTGTCCAGCCTCTCTTCTACTAGATTGTCCGAATTACGACCCCTCGACCAAGTAAATTGATAACCACTGAGGCCCACATCAGAAATACGACAATCATTTACTGCCTCTCGGAACCTCCGAAACAACCATTGTGGATGAGCCACACGACCCCTTTTATCTTCGGGATTAAGCAGATCATTAAAGTCCCCCACAACCACCCACGATAGTTCATTAACATTTGCCAATTGTCGTAAAAGGTTCCATGACTGATGTCTTCTCCATCGTTCAGGGAAACCATAAAATCCCGAGACACGCCAATCCCCGTTCATATCATTAACAATCATATCAATGTGATTATTAGAGTAGCTCAAAACAGAAGAATTGATATTATTATTCCACAAAACAACAAGGCCCCCACTCCGACCAATACAATCAATAGATAAGCAATTTGCAAAATAGACTAACTCTAAGGGCTTCAAGCCTTACACCAAATGACAAAGTCTCAAAAAGAAAAATCATATCCGGACGCCTCACACGAACAAGCTTCTTCAGAATAGGAACTGTAGGGGCAGGGCCCAACCCCCTACAATTCCAACTTAAGATGATCATAAAGCCCCAGTGCCCCTACAGTTCCTATTCTGAAGAATGACTGCCAGCTTCCTTCTCTTTCTGCATGGTTTGGTCCTCCATTTCATCATCATGCACGTATCCTGATCCACCAACTTGATTTACATTATGCTCACCGAACTATCCTCCCGAAGCCAACGTTCACCATTAGAATATACGTTTCTTCAATCCACCGCGGAGTCCCAATTCCATCCAATGAATTGAATAGCAATTCACAAATTTGTTCAGTATGCCCTAGCTTCCCACATATATAGCAAAATATGTGGAGCCGTTCGTACTTGAAATCTACCACAGTTGAGTGATCGATCCCCCCAACATTGATCTTCAGGGGTTTATTGATATCCAGTTCCACCCGGATCCTCATGAACTTTGAGCCTTTATTCGAGGCATCATAGTCCAAAAACCTCCCTATATAATTTCCTAGGGATCTGCCCACCACAAGTGCCGTATGGTAGCTTGTACCCAAAAAGCAATGTGGTTCAGTGGTACCTGATCTGGGACCTCTCCTACCTTTAATCTGTGAATCAACAACGGAGGTTTCCAATACTTCAAGGGCCACCATTAATTACCCTTTGCAAGTCCAGAATATGAAAGAATTGGATTAGCAAACAACCATTTCCTATGAAAGAATTGGATTAGCAAACAACCATTTCATTACGTGGTTTCCAAATTCCGGCAAAACGTCCATTGGCGACGTTCATGTTTACCAATTGCTCCGTGAGAAACTTCCCCACACAACACAGATCAGAGTTGACATCTGTAGTCGTGAGTCCTTCCACTTCTATCACCGACTCTTCTTCTTCTTCTTCATCCATCCCTAATCGTGAAGAAGCAAACCCGCAGGCCAACCTCAACGAGGAGATATCACAAAAACTCTCAACAACGAGAGATCACAAACTCGCAGACTTAATGAAACAATCTACCAAATTCTCAAATTCCTGACACTAACCGGAGATGTGGAGATGTGGACACACGCCCAAAACATCACAAAAACCTTCATTTGTTTGGATAACGTTAATGTTCCTATCATTATCTCCAAATTAGAGTTGGTGCAGGCATCCAGGGCATCACTTTAAACGTTCATATGCCCGGAAAACATCAATGTTCCTACCGGAATTTCTAAAGACAATTTCTAGAATTTCTTTTGAGCATCATACACTTGAAAAATAACTAATTGGTAATATTTAAAGGCGATCTAAATTACTTCATTGTACAATGAGGATTTTATTTTTGACGTATTAAATAGTACAGTATATCTGCAACATGGTGAGAATGTGACATATGGTACTATACATTCCATTTTAGATTTGATACAATTACTCGAACAAACCATAAGCACATTTTCATAACATTTTTTGGGAGTCCTAAAAAGTTTACTTAGATTGAATTGAAGTTTATACTTTAGGCAATTGAGCTAATCGAAAAAGAAGAAAAAGTAAAATGCTTCCTAAATTTTTTAAAATGGCGGCAAGCATAAATAAATTACTCTTGAAGGACAATGATGTCGAAAATATAAATCAAGAGTTTGATTTTATGTGAATATGGTGTACCCTGCTATTCATTTTTTATTTTTTTTTATAATTCGATATTCAATTCAAAGATCGATTAATCCGAAAAATCATAACTCACCATTTACTAGCTGGGCCCCACTTCAAGCCAGAACAAAGCTTTATGTGGATTGACTTACTACTATTCATATAATTAATTTGGATTATCAAAATTATGATTCACATTGGACTGCTTCGCACAGGAAACTCCTGATTCGAAAGCAAAACACAAAAAAATACATATGTGAATAGTGATGCACGTATCATGTTACCATGTAAATAATGCATGTAATACTTTGAATATATCTATATAGTGATTATCTATGGGGGACAATGAGTTATGGTCCTCCAGGTTAATTTGAAATAGATAACGAATTATAAAAAAAGTGATTATATATATTTTTATCATATTTTTATCATATTTTTATCATATATAATTTGTTGTATTGAAACATGCATTTTTTTATATTAAAACGTGCAATCTGTGTTCGTGAATTAAATTACACGTTTCAATCTATAAATAAATTAGATGTTTCAATGCGACAAGTTGTATGTTTATAATACACCACCGAAACAAGACTTGTCTTTATTATTACTAATTTATTTACTATTTTTTTTATCAATATCAAAATGGCCCAAAGACAAATTTCTCCACAGAAGATATCACGTCAACTTGTAATGTTGAATATTGATGGGCCGAGTTTCAGTTTTCAGCCCAAAATACAAATTCGTTAAACCACCAGCAAAGCGCTTCCTCGCCGCACCCCCACCGTGAAACGAAGCGGCAGTTGCTCCGCCGCCGCCGCATCTTATAGTTCATACCTATTGTCTGCAGCTAATTCTTCGCCTTCCAGTTTCCCTACGATTTAGCAGCTTATCCGTAGGTCCTTTGAAGAATTTGGAATGAAAGTTGCATCATCTTGCTTATAACATCACCTATTTGATGCAAAACAACACATCCACGAAATTAGTGGAAGAACGCCGGAAAGCCTACTTTGGTAACAAAATTCGAAGTTAATGGTAGAAAATGGAGGTTTTGAAGAGGAGAGCATTTTCTCTACGGCCGCCATTTCGCCGGATTTACGTTTTCTCCCCGAAACCTTATTCAACTGTTGCCTCACCGCAAACGCTTTGTTCAACGACAGGTTATTTGCTTTCGATTTTACTGATTCCTTTTGTTGTTGTTAATGTGTGTGCCGGATTTAACTATTCTCTTGTTTTTAAATTCAATTGTAGCTCTGCGAAATTTGTTATTAATCTTGTATGTCAATTCTAGCTCTTCGAAATTCTTTTAGCTTCATTGACAAGTAGACAGTTATGCTGATCAAGAGCCACTCATGCTTCCATTTTTTAGGCTTTGTATCATTCGTGCTTTAACTTGTTATAAATTGTGTGGCATGTAGGTTTGTTTAACTCTTCTGGTGCCAAGAACTATATTGATGACAATTGGTAAACTGAGATTATCTTTTTCTTTTCTTGCTTTTGGTGCTGGATAATTTGATCCCTGCAAGAATCTCAGAGCAGGGAGACATTTCGTCAGGCTGTAGTTAACACACTAGAGCGTCGTCTGTTTTACATCCCTTCCTTCAAAATCTATGGTGGAGTTGCTGGACTTTACGATTATGGCCCCCCTGGTTGTGCTGTCAAGGCCAATGTCCTGGCTTTTTGGCGCCAGGTCTGCCAATTTTTAAGTTTTGCTTATGTTATTTTGTTTCTGGGGCACCTGAATTTAGTTGTAGAAGTTGTGTTTCACTTGATGCTAATTAGTCCATTAATATTTTGGTTGTGAGTAGTCTATATTTAGGAAAAAAGTTTTTTTAGTCTTATAAGTTACTCATATTTCGATTTTAGTCCTCTCTAGACTTACACAAATTGAAAATAGTTTTGTAACTTTCCACATTTCGGTCCGGTGACTGGCTGTACGAGGTAAAACATCCGGTTGGCCAATCAGACTCGGCCACTCATGACTCAATCATATGTTTCGCTTCTTACAGCCAGTTACCGGAGCAAGATGTCAAAAATTGGAAACTATACTACTATTTTCAGTTCGTGAAAGTTGACAGGACTAGAACCTAAATAGGGATTACTTACAGGATTAAAAAAACTAATTTTGCGTGTATTAATATTTTTAGTTGTGATGCTGAAGGTAATTGCACTGATTTTATTTCTACAATCCTCAGCTGCCTTAACTCATTGGGTTTTATGGCCACATCTTTTCCTGTCTTCGATTCTTTTATTCAAAACCGGTTTCATTTTTTCAGCATTTTGTACTTGAAGAAAACATGTTAGAGATTGATTGCCCATCAGTTACACCTGAGGTTGTACTAAAGGCATCCGGTCATGTTGATAAGTTCACTGACCTTATGATTAAAGACGAAAAGACTGGAACATGTTATCGAGCAGATCATTTGCTCAAAGATTTTTGCAAAAACAAGCTCGAGAAAGACCAAAATATTACTGCTGAGAAAGCAGCTGAATTGAGACATGTTTTTGCTGTATTGGATGACTTCTCTGTGGAGGAACTAGGGGCAAAGATGAAGGAATATGGCATAACTTCTCCAGATACAAGGAACTCTCTCTCTGACCCCTATCCTTTTAATCTTATGTTTCAGACATCAATTGGGCCATCTGGATCAAGCCTCGGGTGAGAATGCCTTCTACTGTCAGAAGTTTGGTTTTCTTGGTTTACCACTTATACCTTAACCACCCCATATTGAAAAAATCTTCTGTGACCTTGGTTCATGGAAGTTCATGGCGAACTCGGTATCACTGTATATACGATATAATACTATTTAACATACAAAGTATCACTGTGTAATGATTTTGAGAAAAATAATACATAAAATCAAGTATTTTTTAAATGGTGATATTTCATATGCTAAAAGGTGATATTTTGAAGAAGAAGCGTGAACCTTGTTCACAATAAACCTACTCCTCCATATTTGAGCTTTTATTCTTTGATTCACGTTGTTGGACTACTTTGATGCAGGTACATGCGTCCCGAGACCGCTCAAGGTATTTTTGTGAACTTTAAGGACTTATACTACTATAATGGCAACAAGCTTCCTTTTGCAGCTGCACAGATTGGTCAAGCTTTTAGAAATGAGGTCTAGTATACTATCATAATGGTTAATACGTTGTGTGCACCACAAAATACTGTATACAACTCTAGCGCAGTATGGTTGCATGTTTTTCTATCTGCTATGATACATAGGGTTCCATAAAATGTAAAATTTGCAGCAACTGTGGGAAATTGCAATTAATTTCTTAAGATGAACCCACCAAATGATACTTCCATATTAATTTTATATATGCTAACTTCATGTATTCGGAGTAGGTCTGAGCGTTAGCATGCGTTTATTAAACTCCCAGAAATGCTCAAGTAAACATGGCTTGTAACTTATGTCTAGAAGTATTGAAAACATGAAATCTTAGGACTGTCTGATATACCTGCAAATGCAAATTTTCTCTCTTATGCTAAAAACCTTTTATTTTTTTGCTTAGAGAATGTCTACTGGAAATGTTTTTTTCTAGCCATATGTGTATTAAGTGACAGAATCTTGGCAGGTGTTACATATTTCTTGGAAGTAAAAGAAAAAATATAAGCTGACTTCCTGACCCTCAGAGCAGTTAAAAGGAAAGATTAAGATTGAATAATGTGGATTAACAACTTAGTTCATTATTTGGAGCATGTTACAGTTTTTTTTAATCTGTGAATTTCCATCAAATGTTGGCAAATTCACAAGCTCCTAAGCTATAAGTCGTACAAGAAGTCTGCATGTTTTTTGATTTATTTGCTACAATCTACACTGCAAACTCTACAAGCTCCTATGACTTATATGCTATACATGTTAATTTTTTTTTAGTCATGCTTTATGTCGCACATAAACTTTGCAGATCTCCCCACGACAAGGCCTTTTAAGGGTCCGTGAATTTACACTGGCTGAGATTGAACACTTTGTTGATCCTGAGGACAAGTCCCATGATAAATTTTCTGAAGTTTCAAACTTGGAATTATTTATGTATCCCAGAGAAGATCAGGTTTCTGAACAATCAGCAAGGAAAATATCAATTGGAGAAGCAGTTTCCCAGGTTGGTCAGTGGATTTCAATTAGGGATGTAAATGAATCGAATTGAAGCACATATTGCAGTATTTGAATTGATTTGTTAAACTATTCGAATATTTGAATTCGTCCGAAATTTGAATTTTAAATATGATTCATATTCAATTTGAAAGTGGTATTCGAATTGTTCGACAATATTCGACTATTCGATTCGAAGATTTAATTCTAATATTTTTATTTAAAATCTATTTTTTTTCTAAATTTATTTTACACTCATATTTGTTAATTATTCAGAAATAATTAGATTAAATAATATATATCATTAATTATTAATTTATTATAATATATACTATTAATTTTTCACTAAATTCTTAGTATATATTTTCAATTATTTATTTATTTAATTAAATATAAATATATTAATCGAATATTCGGTGAACCTAATCGAATACAATAATGCTCGTATTTGAATTGAATACTTTTAGAATACGAAATCGAAAAAAAATAAAAATGATTCTTTTACATCCCTTATGCCAATCTTATAGCCTTTTGTTGTCTCCTTTCACTGCGTTAATACCACTCCCAATTTTTTGTTTCAGGGGATTGTCAATAATGAAACTCTTGGTTATTTCATTGGGAGGGTATACTTGTTTTTGGTCCAACTCGGAATTGATAAAGACCGTCTTCGTTTCCGCCAACATCTGGCAAATGAGATGGCACACTATTCTGCTGACTGTTGGGATGCTGAAATTGAAAGCTCATACGGTTGGATTGAATGTGTTGGTGTTGCTGATAGATCAGCATATGATTTGCATGCACATTCGGTAAGAGTGATCCTAAATTTGCTGATGTTGTGGTGCTAAAGGGTGTACTTTTTTCTATTTCTATAAAAACTATTGTGTGATTCTTTTGAAGACTATTATTTCTCCCGAGCTATGCACAATTAGTATACTGATAATTATTTTGTTTAAATTGTGTAATGCCAGACATATTAGAAGATACAAATTTAAATTAAAAAAAAAAAAATTCAAATCACAACTAATTCATATTTTAAATTTGACAACTTTTTTTATAAGCAATGTAGATGTCAAATTAAAGATCGTAAAAATATCTTTAAATATGATATATTATATGTTGAAAAGGTACATGAAACAGAAAAGTTATTGCAATTGAAAACTTGGGAGGAAAAGAAAATCTACTTCTGGAATGTGATTTTGGTGGGAAAATTGTGGCTTTCTATTTTGGCAGACTTTTGTGTTTTTATTATAATAATAGTAATAGTAATAGTATACATGCTGTATAAACTAGTATTTTGGTGAGACATAGTTTGTCTCTATTTTAAATGCTGTGAGTGAGAATGCAAGGTTCTTACTCCTCTTTTTGCAGGAGAAAAGTGGTGTTCCACTGGTGGCATATGAAAAGCATCAGCAACCTAGAGAAGTGGAGGTCTCTTCTCCGTCCCTCCCCTCCTCAACTGTTTTTGATATTAAGACTTCAGTTTACCAAGAGATTATGTTTATAAGAAATCTATCTTCTTTATTTTCTCCTTTCTTTTCCTTTCACTAAAGGAACTATTACCTAATCTATCTTAATGGCATTATGCATTTAATTTTTAAGCATTTATTCTAATATTGTTTGGTCGTCTTCAGGAACTTGTCATATCACCAGTTAAGAAGGAGCTCGGCCTTGCTTTCAGGGGTAACCAGAAGATTGTGGTTGAAGCATTGGAGGTATTCTATTGTCGTCTCATATCTGGAATTATGAGAATACTAGTATTTTTGTCACTATTCTGTTTTATAAACTTTAATGTCTAGTTGTCTGGTATACATACATAGACACCATTCTTTAATAAAATAGTAAATTTATCCTTATATTTGTAAACAGGCTATGGGCACTAAAGAAGCTATGGAGATGAAAGCAACTTTGGAAGCCAAGGGAGAGGCAGAGTTTCATGTTTGTACTCTTGACAAAGTTGTCACTATAAAGAACAATATGGTGTCAATCTCCATTGAGAAGAAAAGGGAGCATCAAAGAGTTTTCACACCATCGGTAATTGAACCATCGTTTGGGATTGGAAGGATAGTATACTGTCTCTATGAGCATTCATTTTATACGAGGCCTAGTAAAGATGGCGATGAACTAGTGAATGTCTTCCGTTTCCCTCCACTTGTAGCTCCAATCAAATGCACGGTATTCCCCCTCGTTCAGAACCAACGTTACGAGGAAGTTGCCAAACAAATTGCTAAATCATTGAGAGGTTTTGGGATTTCGTACAAGATCGATGTGACAGGTATAGTTAGAAAAAAATATTAACTTAATAAGAAGAAATGATAATATTTTAGTTCCACCATCAATAATCAATCATAAATGTTACATGTCCATGGTGAAGCAATATTTCAAGTCGATACATGTACAAAACTAGTATGACAAATACATGTATACACCAGTTGCACCGAGCAACTGGTGTGCAACTTTTAAATGGTATTAGTTGTTTCAGTGAACAGTATCAGTTGTTTTGATTGAACGGTATTAGTTGTTTTCACTGAACGGTATTATTAGTTTTTTTCACATGTTTATCTTATGCAGGTACATCAATAGGAAAGAGATATGCTAGAACCGATGAACTCGGAGTTCCTTTCGCTATTACAATAGATTCTTCATCTTCAGTTACTGTAAGAGAAAGAGATAGCAAGCAGCAGATTCGTGTTGATGTGGATGAGGTGGCATCCGTGGTGAAACAGATGACTGATGGTGTAATCACATGGCCTGATGTATTATCGAGACATCCTGCTCATTCGTCATGACTAGCAGTGAGTTGATTCTTTTTAAATAAGTTTCCTTGCTGAGAATGTTAAGAGCACTCAGCCTTCTGATATAATTTTCTTAACCTTATATATTATCTTTAATACTGAAATTTGGATGCTGCAGTAATTCTTCTTTTATTAATGGCCTTTTTTCACAGTAAGAGTCCTGAAACATAGGTTTAAGCTGATTCTGACTTCTATATTGCAATATGGTTTACGATGTTTGCGAACTAATTTATATAAGAATATCCATTGTCATTAGATATTTGCAGAAATATTTGTTCATGTAGTGATGTAACCCAGTAGGGACTTTACGTTTGTATCCAAAAATTTAAATTTTCACTTACATTACTCCATTCAAGAATAAAACCCACTTACAAATATATATTTCATATTTTATTTTGACCTTATTTCCATATTTGGCAGAACTGTGTGTAAATATTTCATTTTAGAAAGGTCATCAGTTATCCATCTTGAATTGGAACTAGCTTGAGTTTGCCTCCATAAATCTCTGGAAGCTGGTTTTCTTCTATCTCCTCCAGTAGAGTATCTCGGAGTTTCTTTTTCTCCACAAATATGACCTGTGCAAATTCTAGCCTTCAGATCGATGACATCGTGTAGAACATGTCTGGAAATAGAATGAAAGTGAAAAGTGCTACCTTTTTCTTGGTATTTTTGTCGATAAATGGGTAGATAATTTTCCATGCCGTCATAAAAACGAAAGGTGCGTGGACGAGGAACACTTTCTCGAGTCTTTCTGGGTAGTAATCCTGCAAGAGAAGAATCATAATCAGCTGCATATACTTATATGATCATCTGTTTTGAATTCTCTTCTTCTGAACATGCTACTTTGCGTATATTAACTGTGAGACACACTTGCATGAGACGGTCTCACGGTGAGACGGACATAGTTTGGGCATTGACGCTTTAACACTTTGGGAGGGGTGAGTGTTAATTTGTGTTAGGTTGTACCCCGTCTCATGTATGAAATCGTCTTATACGAGTTTTTGTCATTAATAGTAGATACAGTTCAGTTCACACACACACATTTGTGACAGTAAATATATAGCATGAAGAATAGCATTTATAAGAGTCTGATATAGAACCTGCAGAATTGAAAGGCCTGCAATGTACGGTTGAATATCGATGTTAGAATAGCCATATCCTTTAAGATCTATGATAGTCGTATACTTTTCTTCTCCTTCTGGAATCCTGGAAATGCTTCAACAACTTGTGTAGGTAATTTATGTAGTTTCTGGACATTACCATCTCAACTAATCGATTTTTGAACTTTACCATCTCTTGTGGGATAGCAATAATGAGTTAAAATTCAATTTTGTCCCACAATTTATGGTTTTTTTCCAGAAAAGGTCACAAAAAAGTTGGGATTTTCAATTCAGCCCAATAACTTAATTGGTTCGATTTTGGTTCTTTTTTTTTTGCTGGAAATTCAGTAACGTCAGAAATGTCGGTATATAGTCTCACTTTTTTTTATCTCATAATACAACGTTGTTTTTAAATTTCCAGCAAGATCATACGACATTTTGTACTTTTTCATGAAAATGTGATAAAAATTGTGTTAGGAATTAAACAAGCAATTATGGAGAAAAAAATGGAACTACGGAATTTAGAGACAAACAATTTGGTTACCCAGTTCGTCAGGAATGACTACGTCTGGGGGCACTACCAAGCCAGGAGATTCACTATTTCGTGTGTTATTTTCGTACAAAGAGGCAAATACAATGAGTCAAAAGTAAATGAGACTTGGGGGCCAAAAACCCTAATTCGCGCATTGGGCTGCGGATCTGCTCAACCTGGGGCTTTGGTCGAGCAGAACCGCTCGAGCTAGCAGCCTGGTCGAGCGCCCATCGCGGTCTGGAAAGAGGCCTGCTCGATCGAGCACAGGTGCTCGACCACTGGCTTGGTCGAGCGCCTCCCGTGGTCTGATTCCCCAGCTTCAGTCAGGCTCCAACAATCCCAACAAAGTGTACCAATTTAGAAGTTATGAGAATAGATTAAAAATTTTAGAACATTTTGCTGAAAAGTTCAAGTTGTGGACGAAATTGAATTTTAACCCAAATAACAATCCATTAGTTTAGACTTTAGACAGTGATCGGCCTAAGAAAACAGCTCGGAGACTAAAGTCCAAAAATAATGGGCAAAAAACGAAAATAGGTAGTATTTTTGGAGCAGGAAATATGAAGCAGAATTAGAGTACCTCGAGCATGCTTTCTCCAAAACAAACGCTACAAAACCTGGAAATTTATCAGAATGTTTAAGAAAATAAACATTATAAACTTTGATTGAATTCTGGAGGAGCAAGTTAGGTACCAAAAGAAGTTGTTAAGAACACATAATTAATATATACGTACGTGCAAATTCATGAGTGCCCCCTTTGTAGGGAATATGTTTAGCGCCAAAAACGACTAAAATTGGACACCCTCTCTTATCCGTTCCTTGCATAAATACCTTGTCGTGTGCTATTTGGTTCGGAACTTCCGAAGCTGAAATCGAGCCTTCTGGAACGAACATTTGCACAAGCTTTCTCGATGTCTAGATCACGAGCACGAAGAAACCTTCTCAGTGTGAGATCATCCACGTTCTGTATATTCATTTTTATTAGAATTAATTTTCAATGTGAAATTTCACATATCTTATATATCTTCAATTAATATCACGATGAATTAATGATTGTACGAGTTCCAAAGTTGTGCTATTAACATGCCATCAATTTCTACTATGGTACTATATTGATATGATGAATCAAGATTAATATCTTTAATTAGTCAATCTTTTTCTCTCCATCCTTCTCCCTCCTCAATTAAGGAATTGCAAAATCTTATGTAAGTCAGTTTCATTGTTTAATTGATTTACATTTGTATGTATTTTTAAATAGTTTTAGCCATTTAATTAAAAATACTAATTTGTCAGTATTAATTTTTTCATTCAAACGTATTAATTGTAATATTATAAAATGGTAGTTGTGAACTAATTGTATTGTAAAACCGTTTTATATAAGATCAACTCTTAAAAAATTTAGAGGATTTTAAAATCTTGATAAATAATATGTTTTGAGATTTATGTAGAGTAGAGTTTACCTTTAATCAAATTGATGTGTTATGCTGTATTATTATATTATTGTTGATTGTAAGTATAATGATTAATGTGTTTTATTGAAAGTTGTGGAACTGAAAAAAAGTGTGAAAAATAATATATAAAATAAAAGTGGGAAAAAAACCGCATTTGCATTTGAGTTATTGGAGAAAGTGTGATGGAAATTTTTTTTTATGTAGGGTTTATAATTATTTGTTGGGATGAATGTATTGTATTTTTATAACCAAAAGTAGAACCATATTTATATTTCGAAATTCCAAATTCGATTTAATAATCTCAATCCTATCATACCCTTGGAGATAGATGGAGTAAATGGATTGTGAAAAATAGTTAAAACAAGAAGGGAGATACAAAATGATTGCATATACGTAGGTACATTTGCACTATCGTGTGCAATTTTGACTATATATGCAATCTCGTCTGTATCTATTAGTAATTTGTATAAAAAAATTGTATCTACCGATAATTTTCATAAATCAAAATTAGTTAGAAATAAATCTGACCACTAAAACACCAATTATTATGAAATGAAGAGTGTAAGACATAGTAAATTAATCACCTTACAAGCTGAATCTTGCTTTTCAATTCTCTCCCTCAAATGATCATCTTTTTCTTCTCCACCTCATGAATTTCCTTCATTATTATTCTCTTTCAAATTTTCAGGAGAATAAAATATATCATGTTCTTCTTCCTCCATCACTATTCTCTCCATATGGGATTCACTCTTGGAGTATAATTATCATAAACATAGCATGCATTTTCCACTTTTATAGCAATGTTATGTTCATATTGCCAATTATAAATTGGAATTAATTCCTGTTACAGCCTGCAGAATTTAAGGCCACGTACTTTATTCAAGACAAAGTAGCTATGTGGTCACTCCAAGCAGACAGAAATGTTAATGGAATTTATTTATGACCAAATAGTATGTTTTTTTTTTGACAGGGGCCAAATTATATGTAGTTAGGTGGTCTAAATAGAGACATAATCTAGAACTTCATTTCAAGATGGGCGAAAATATTGTATTATAATATTATTATGTATATTTTAAAATTCAAGGGGATCCGTATAAATTAAAATTAAAATTTAAGAATGGTGGATTCCTGGGCCTAAAAGTTGGAAGTCTTGCAATTTCATGTGAGTGTGCTCGTGATCAGTTTTGGTCCTAAAATTTCTTGAGCCTGAATCTGACTTTAAAATTAGACCCCTTATAGTCTTTTCATGTATTAAAAAAATAATATGTTCAATTTCAAAAAATACATTTATGCTTTAATAATACGACGAGCATTTTTAAAATAATTACTTAAAACCAACTTCCTTTACAATTTTGGCGTCAAAAGTAACAATTAGGGTATGTTTGTTTTAGACTTATAGTGGGCGGGGAAAATCCTGGACTTTGAAATCTAGGATTTTAAAATCCTAATGAATAGTGAAAATGTATGTTTGTTTTGAGATTTTATAGGGTAGGATTATATAAGATTATAAAAAAGTTGATTGATTTGTATTATTATATTATTATTGTAATGATTGAATGATAGAGTATTGTATTGAAAATTGTGTAAAAATGATAATATTATTATTAATGGGGGAATATGTGCAGAAGTAGGGTTTATATTAGGTTTTAAATTGGATTTTAAAATCCTGGATTTAGTAGTGTATTTAATGGGTATGTGGAATTGTAAAATCCAAAGTCCATTCGGAATAATCTCAAAACAAACATACCCTTACTTACACTTGTAATTATTCCGTAAATTCTTTCTCAATGGAAAAGATAATTAATAAATTCGGTCGATCTTGAGACATTATTGATGACTTTTTCGTCCTGTAACCTACTAGTTACCTGCAGTAGCAGGTGACATGACGAAAAAGTCAAATTTTGTAAAATTACAGGATCAAGATCAAAAAGTGTAAGTTAGTAGGACCATGGTCAAAATTATGGGACAAAAAAACCAATATTCCCAAAATATTATATAGATATGCATATAAAATTATAGGCCCCTAAAAATCGATAATATTTTGGGGACTGAGTCGATCACCTCGTCTGACTCAAGGAAGGAGCGGCCCTAAGCGTGAACAATACAAAACAACCTTCTCAATCTACGTTAATTTTCATGGAATATCGGTCATGAGAAAAATAAGAGAAAACATTCTCGATAATATTTTAATTCATAAACAACTTTTATGAAAAGATTACAAATGACTTGCTTAAATAATAAAACTCTAATTCTAATTACGAAAATGCAATAAACGCTAACAAATAGAATTAGTTAATAAATTCTAATCAACTTGTGATTATAAGCAATTAAGATCGCTATCGCGATCTCCTCCCCATCAATTTCTAACGAACTAGAAAAGAGAAGATAGTGAGAGACATGAAAAAGTGAGGAAGAAAACACATGAGGGAAATAACTACTTTTTAAATGAGTTAGGTCAAATAATTTATTGACAGGTATATGTCATTTTTGTTTTTTTAGCTTATCTTTTTTTTTTATCAGGCAAAATTTTTATTATATACTATAATGACGGGTAAAAAAAGTACCCGAAAAGTATACAATTATTTACAGATTGCTCTCAATAACTATTTTAGGATTTGAAATCCAATCACTAAAAGAGAACTTAGAACTCGCCTTATCTTTCGCAATTAACCAACTCCAAATCTTCGCCTTAAACTCATCAATGAATTTTGTGCTTAAAAGCACAAGACTCCTAAAGATAATATCGTTTCTCCATTTTCAAATTAGCCACACTACTCCTAGCCAAAGACAAGAAGCAATTGATTTATCTCGTTTCCCTTGAAAGCTTGAACGAAGGATAAGATATTCGAGATAATACTTGAATTAAGGACTATTGTCAAATTGAGCCGCTTCATGATTTCCATCCAAATTGTGTAAGAATGAGGGCATTCAAAAAACAGATGTTTAGTTGTTTCTTCCTCGGACAAGCACAAAACACACCTTAGGTCATCATGTTGTTGAAGAACCTTTCGTCTAACAAGGCTGCCTTTTGTCGGAAGACAGTCTCAAAGTAACCTCCATGCATGACCTGCAACTTTAAGAGGTGCAATCTTGTTCCAAATGATTCTGAAGCCAATTTCCAAGTCGTCGGATAGTTGTTCCACTTCAAATCTAGCCGTAAGTGAATTGTAGGCTTCCATGGTGATTTAACCTCCGCTTGAAGACAAACTCCACTTCCACTTGTCCAACACTCCGAGCTTAGGTGCAAACTTGTGAATCAAAGAGATAAGATAGCTTAACATATTCAATTAAGTATCCAACAAATCACGACTCCACTTTCAATCCCACACCCAATACTCCCCATTCCAAACCCTCATAAAACCCACCCTTCCCCCTTTTCTAGACTCAACTCATACAAATTAGTAAATTTCAGCCTAAGAGGTTCATTCATCTCCTACCCAAAAATCTCCCCAAAAAGAATGTGTTATTCCCATTTCCCACCACCCTCACCAAACCCCTGTTGAGCCAACCCCCCTTTGGCTCGACAGTAATCTTGACAATCTCTCTCCACCATCCCGACATTCTACCTAACAACCTTCAAGATAAAGAATCAACACCCCCACCCTGAATATCCCCATAATTGTACTCTAAGACCTTAACCCACAAACTCCCCTTCTCATTCATAAACCTCCACATCCATTTTTCTAGTAGTGCTGTATTAAAAGACTCGATGTCCATTATTCCCAGCCTTTTAGCTTATCGTGACATTCTTTAAATAATTTTAGTATCTTAAAATTTTATATTTTTCTTAGAGAAATGACCACTTGTCAAATGATCTCACACGTAATACAAATTAATATTAATTAATCAAGAACCATTGATCATTTAATTAATAGTTTTTTTTTTTTTTTGACAGAACAAAAACTTAGGTGCAAGTAAAACACCTATCGAGTAGGCCATCCATAGACTCTACCCAACACTGAGAACTCTCAAAATCATAAGCAGTCCTAGAAAGAACATGTGCCAAATTATTGGCATTTCGACAAACACATTTAACAGAAAATAAAGGCCGTTCCACCAAGTATTTCTTCCCTGACAATATGAAATCAACAAAAGAAGTTATTCCCGGATCCTCCATCTTGAATGCATCTACAACTCTCTTCGAATCCGTCTCCACTTGTACCCTCTCAAAACCCAAGTTAAACGCCCATCTCAACACCTCATAAACACCCCATGCCTCCATCATCAACATGCAAAAGACCAGATCTCACCATCGTTCGACATAGCATAAAATGACCCTCCTCGTCGTTCATAATTATACCAATCCCAGTCTCCATTGCATCCGCAATGAAGCTTGCATCCACATTAATCTTAAATAGCTACTCCTTGGAGCATGCCATTTCTTACAACTTTCTGTTATTCCCCTGTTGCGTGGCTGCACTCGAGCATGTTTCCATTCCTCAATGTAACTCCAGGTTCCATTAACAGTTTGGCTTACAACGATGCTTTCGTTATTCCAGACCACCACATTTAGTGTTCTCCATATGGACCACACAATCGCCATAGCCTTCTCCAATTCTTGCGGTTGAAGGACTCTCGTGAGTGTTAGAAATAATTCAGAGTGATCTTCCACCTCATAGCATAAGGAATCTATCTTCTCCCACAGACCCCCTGTTGGGGTTATACGTGAAAGTATGCTTTTACTTTGTATAACCTATGTATTAAACACTTATTTACTGAAATAAATTATTTATCACTGTTGCTTTAAATATGATTGAATGTTATCTATATTTATTGCAAAACCGTTCATAAAATAGCACGTGTTACATTGTAGTTAACGTGGTGATACCATATCACAGAAGATCACGTTAACAGTCCCTTGTAAAAGAGTGCGCGTTTCACAACTTAGATAGATCTGAACAATATATTGGTAGAAGTTGATGTGTAAGACTCAGATTGACTTGTCTTGACCAAGAGTTTACACTAGTGCATTTGATGCGCTGAAGCGGACCTACAGAGAGGATAAACTCATTCGCACTGACTTATGGGATGAAGAGTTAGACCTCAGTGGTTGTTGATTTCTTAATCTCTGTCACTTAATAAGGACTGTGTGTGATTAGTAATTATTGCTTTGACTTATAAATGGGAAGAGAATCACTGCGACTTCGATACCCAATATCTTGGGCAATAATATTAATTATATGACAATTGCTAAATTAATACAGAGAATCGTGTGCTTGGAGAGTCTTGCATGATTAGTCCCCTTGGTGGGCTCAGAACCTTTATCATACCAAATCTTGCAAGTGGAATTAATTTTCCGGTATGGATAATAATGTTGACCTGTCCTTACTCCAATGATAAATATATTAATTAATATAAAGCTTTTCAGTGACTTAATTAATTAATGGACAAAATAATCTTAAATACAAGAAATAATAACCGGGAGCCATATTACCGTAATATGGGTTGAGATGGATAGTGAAATATTAATTATATAGTGAAATTAATTAATATTAATGAGCTGAATTATATTGTGGCTCAATATTGGAATTCAGAAGCCCATTGTGTTGGAATATAGAGGCACGTAAAACACGTAATCACATGCGCAACGGAAATTAAAGTTCACCAACAACGAACAATTAATTGCATACGGATTACAATAATCATAACGAGAAATCTTACAGTAACTCGAGAGCAGATTTCTCTACTACGGTATCCACGTAATCCCCAATTACGGATTTGCACGGATTTGCCAGCGTTGAATCCCGAAACAGATTTGCTAGGAAAATCCAAACTCTAGATTTTATGGAGAAAATATGAAGTGATGGTTTTTGTGAATCTCAATAGCTTGTATATATAGGTGTTGTGTCTGGCTTGATTTCACCAGCCAACAAACAAGTAATAACGATCAACACAACCAAAAACACCAAAGCAATTAAGAACACAATATTTGATTACCCAGTTCGTCTGTTAAATAAGACTACGTCTGGGGGCGACCAAGCCAGGAGTATTTTACTATATATTTTCTGCCTAGGATTCTAAAAAGTTCCATCCTTTACAACGTACAATACAAGTTACATTTATAGACACATAATTAGGGCTACAGTCTTCATGGGCTTCCTCTCACGGGCCGACGTAGGGTTTCAACCGCCAGGCTAGGGTTTCCTTGCTTGTCCCGCAAGTCGCTCATCCAGATACACTTACCCTGATTACAGTCCGTGAAATCCGCATCATTAACTACCCGTATCTATGCCATATTTATCTTTTATCCGACCTCCGGGTCAAGTCGGTCCTGACCTACGCGACTTCTCAAGTCGCCGCGCAGCCTCCATCTTTCCCCAAGTCGCTCCCGTGACTTGTGCAGCTCTTCAAGTCGCCAGCGACCTACCTCTCTTTGAAGTCGCCCCAGATTCTGCTTGGCTGAACAAAGTCGCATGATATGTTAACCGTAAGACGGGCAATCCCCGACCTCCAACAAGTCGGGTTATTTCCTGTTACAACAATTGCCCCTCAAGTCGAGGTCGCAAACTCACATTGGGGTCTTGATTTGAACCGTTGCTATTTACCGACCTGTGGCTCGGCCTCGGGATGTGTACCCGAAACGAATCTTCGTCCTTGGGGAGGCGTACAGTCGTCTCGATTTCCTGAATCGGCATGATGTGTGACAAACCCGTAATGATGGCCTGGAGGATAGGTGATGTAACACGCCGCGAGCTAGCCCAACCAATAATCGCGTGTCAACCACGTGTTGCTCGTGTTGGGGAATTAATTGCCTGGATCTATTTAGGATGAATATTTAAATACAAATTTAATTCTAACAATTATTACTAGCATGAATTAATCCTATATTAATTCAAATAATAATTCAACAACAAATCATGCATATAAACAGTTCACATAAATCCTACGCAAGCGGAATTGCTACGGGTTTACGTGAACTAACCTCTTGGAGTGGCAATTGTCTCGTCGATAAGAACACACCAAAAAGCCTTTCCAAGTATTCCCTAGTCCTTGCTCGTCAATCCGGTGGAAGGAAGCTCGCGAACAATTAACAAAAGGGAAAAAAAAATTTGTTGCACCACCTTTGTGGATTTACTAATTTTTCCAGCACATGAAATTGTACTTGGGAATGAAACATTCATCCCCTATTTATAGAGGGTGTTGGCCGATTTTCCATATGGAATAGGGAGGAAAAAAATCTTTTCTTGATCTCCAAGAAATCTTGAATATATCTCATAAATTATTTTCTCCATAATTAAAATATTCCATAAAAATCCCAACTCCTCTTGTTATGGGAATTTTCGAAAAATTAAGGATCAAGATTCCAAGATTTGGATCTTCTTGAATTTATGAGATATTCTTGTATTCCAAGAAATACATATCTTCCATAATATCTTTTCAAGAAAATCTTTCTTTCCCTTATTCTTTCAAAACTTTCAAAAATCTCACCATAAATAACCAAGTGGGAGATTTCTTGAATTTAATGAGATAATCTTGTATTCCAAGAATACATATCTTCATTCCATAACAAAATTCAAAGAAAATCTTTCTCCCTCTTTTATTTATGATTTTCGAAAAATGAGGAAAAAATAGCAACAAATATTTATTTTATTTTTAAACACCTTTTTCAGTTATTGAACTTTATGTTGGGCTACTTGAGGGGCCTTTAGGAGAATTAAGATTGGACCTTCCAATGGATCTTGAATTATCAATATTGAGCCACAATATTATTCAAGCCCATAATTATTAATTAATCCCACTACATAATTAATATTGCACTATCCATCTTAACCCATATTACAGTTAATATGGCTCCCGGTTATTATTTCACGTGTTTAAGATTATCTAGCCCATTAATTAATTCAAGCCACTGAAATAGCTTTCCATTAATTAATATCTTTTATCCTTGGTAAAGGAACGATTCAACATTATTATTCATACCGGAAACTAGTTCCACTTGCAAGATTTGGTATGATAAAACTTATGAACCTCCCAAGGGGGCAAATCGAACAAGCGTACTTGCACACGATTCTCCGTATTAAATCTTAGCAATCACATGTGACCAATAATATTGCCCAAGATATAAAGTATTAAATCTCGTTGATTCTCTACCCGTAATAAGTCAAAGCAATAATTACTAACCACACACGATCCTATTTAAGGGACGAAGATTAATAAATAACGAACCATTGAGGTCTAATTCTTCCTAGTTCAGTTCTGAAGAATTTGTCCTCCTGTAGGTCCTCTTCAGTGCACTAGACATGCACTAGTGTAATCTCTTCGTCAAGACAAGCCAATCTGAGCGTTACACTTCAACCTTTCATGATGGATTGTTCATTTCCATCTAGGTCGTGAATGATGTACTTTTGGTTACAAGGGACTGTTAATTTAATCTTCTGTGATCTGGTATCACTAAATTAACTACAATGTAACACGTACTATTTATTGAACAGTTATGCAGTAAATATATGCAACATTAGATGATATTTAACGCATCAGTGATAAACAATTTATTTCAGTAAATAAGTCCGAAATTCAGTTTGATTATACAAAGTAAAAGCATACTTTCCAGTATAATCCCAACAATCTCCCACTTATACTCAAAGTCTGCTTTTAAGTATACTACATCATGTCTCGTGTAGATACGTGACATCCAATGTCACCTACACTAACCTAATAATGTCTCCCACTTATACTCAAAGTAGATTGGCAACGGTCTTGACACCCATTCCTTCCACATGTCTCTCGAATGTATTTTGAGGCAGACCCTTTGTGAATGGATCAGCTAGGTTGTCTTCTGACGCGATCTTTGCCACCTCTATATCTCCTCTCTTAACAATTTCTCGTATAAGATGGTATTTTCTTTCAATGTGTTTGCTGGCCTTGTGGGCTCTTGGTTCCCTTGAATTTACAACTGCTCCGGCATTGACAATAAATAGTGATTGTGCTGGGCAAATTCGGAACTACTTCCAAGTCCTCTAGGAAGTTCTTGAGCCAAACCGCTTCTTTCGCTGCCTCGCAAGAAGCTACATATTCGGCTTCCATGGTAGAATCTGCGATGCATTTCTGCTTAACGCTTCTCCATGTCATGGCTCCTCCCCCCATGCAAAACACACTACCGGAGGTAAATTTTCTGGAATCTAAGTCTGATTGAAAATCCGAGTCCGTGTAGCCGATGAGGATTAGACTATCTGACTGATAAACCAACATTCTCTCTCGAGTTCTTTTCAGATACTTCGGAATGTTTTTAACTGCTGTCCAATGTTCTTTCCCCGGGTTACTTTGATATCTTGCCACCATGCCAACGACAAAGCAGATATCCGGTCTCGTGCACAACATTGCATACATAAGGCTTCCGACAGCCGAAGCATAAAGAATGCCTTTCATGTCATCTATCTCCCTTTGTGTCTTAGGGCACATTTCCTTGGATAGATGGATTCCATGTCTGAAAGGTACGAAGCCTTTCTTGGAATCCTGCATGCTGAATCGTTTCAAGACAGTGTCTATGTATGAAGCTTGCGATAAGCCTATCATCCTTTTCTTGCGATCTCGAGTGATCTTGATCCCAAGGATGTGCCCGGCTTCCCCTAAGTCCTTCACATCAAACTGTTTTTGAAAGCCATGCCCTTCGCGTCGATAACACCTTTACATCATTCCCGATGAGCAGAATGTCATCTACGTATAGTACTAAGAATACCAATGCAGTTCTGACACGCTTTTTGTACACACAACTTTCGAACTCGTTTTGATCAAACCCATAAGACTTTATTACTTGATCAAAACATTGGTTCCAAGCTCTGGATGCTTGTTTGAGTCCGTAAATGGACTTCATGAGCTTACAAACTAGGTGTTCTTGGCCCTTTTCAATGAAGCCTTGGGGTTGTTGCATATAGATTTCTTCATCAAGACTCCCGTTAAGGAAAGCTGTCTTGACATCCATTTGCCAGATTTCAAAATCGAGATGCGCAGCAATCGACAAGAGAATTCGGATGGACTTGAGCATTGCTACAGGTGAAAAGGTTTCCTCATAGTCGATCCCTTCTTTCTGAGTATAACCTTTCGCCACAAGCCTTGCCTTGAAGGTTTCCACCTTCTCGTCAGATCCCCTTTTTCTCTTGTATACCCACTTGCAACTAATGGGTTTGACCCCACTAAGTGGTTCGACTAGCTCCCACACTCTGTTATGATCCATAGAACCCATTTCGGCTTTCATTGCCTTTCGCCAAGAAACCGCATCCTTGTCTTGGATTGCCTCATCATATGTCCATGGGTCTGATTCGTCTTGACCGGGAATCAAGTCCGAGGACTCTCCTATCCCCATGAATCTCTCGGGCTGTTTCACAACCCTCCCACTACGACGAGGTTTCGATTGTGTAAGTGTGTCGTTTGGTATGTCATCTTGTACAGTTGGCAACGAGGTTAGCCCCCTTAGCTCATTTAAGGTAATCTCACTTCTGGGTCTTCTTTCGTTCATATAGTCTTCTTCCAAAAATCTAAAGTGGGTGCTTATTACCACCTTTTGATCTTCGGGACCATAGAACATACACCCTTTTGTTCCCTCGGGGTATCCTATAAACAACCTTAATTCTGATCGAGGATCCAATTTCCCGGCTTCCTTGTCCAACACGTAGGTCGGACACCCCCAAATTCTTATGTGTCTCAAACTAGGCTTGTGCCCGGTCCACAATTCTTTGGGAGTTTTGGGAACCAATTTGGATGGCACCAAGTTCAGAATGTAAGCAACTATTTCCAAGGCAGGACCCCAAAACGACTTGGGAAGATCCGCATAACTCATCATTGATCTAACCATTTCTAAAAGAGTTCTGTTTCTTCGCTCTGCAACCCCGTTTTGTTGAGGGGTTCCGGGTGCAGTTAGTTGGGATACAATCCCTTCATCTGACAAGTAGTTCAAAAACTCATCGCTGAGGTACTCGCCTCCACGATCGGATCGTAGAGACTTGATACATTTTTCCCTATGATTCTCTGCTTGAGCCTTAAATTCTTTGAATTTCTCAAAGGTCTCATATTTATGCTTCATAAGGAAAATATAACCGTACCTTGAGTAGTCATCAATAAAAGTGACGAAATACTCATAACCTCCTCTTGCCATGGTTGACATTAGACCACATACGTCTGTGTGAACGATTTCTAACACTTCTTTGGCTCTATTCCCCTTGGCTCCGAATGCCCTCTTGGTCATTTTACCCTCCAAACATGATTCGCAGGTTGGAATTGGTTCAACTTGGAGGGACTCCAGTGAACCATCTTCTACCAACCTTTGGATCCTCTTTGGATTAATATGTTCCAATCTTAGATGCCATAGAAGTGTTTCGTTCACGTTTGATGAACGTTTTCTTTTATCGGAAATAATTGATGTGTTATATGATGCATTTTGTGAGTGGTGTGCACAGTTAATTGTATAGAGATTATTCGACAACGTTCCATGATAGATAAATTTATCATAAAGAGAAATGGTAACAACTTTATCAAAAGTAACCGAATATCCATCAAGGTAAAGTTTAGAAACTGAAATTAAATTCTTTCTAAAATTCAAACGTAAAGAACATCTCTTAAAATTAAAACTCTGTCTTCAAAGGACATGTGCACTTCTCCCACTGCTTCAGCTGCCACTCTCGTAGCATCGCCCAGTGTGATGAGGATCTCACTCCCACTAAGTTGCCGGGCCCGCTTGAACCCCCCCAAAGTGAAAACAAACATGATCGATTGGATCCCAGATCCACCACCCATAAATGGGAGGCATACGCCGCTAAGCAAGTTTCAACAACTAGTGCGTGAGAATTACCTTTCTTTCCATTCCTTGAAGAATCGGAACAGGCTTTCCTCGAGTGTCCTACTCTGCCGCTTTCCAAAACTTTCCTCATGCTCTTATTTGATGTTGAGTCTGCTTGGTTTAACTTTCTTCTCTTTTCATCATCCTTATCACCACTTGACCTAGGATGAAAAGAAGATTTCTATTTTCCCAAGTTCTTTTCCTCGCGCTCTCTCTCCCTTTCAACCAAAGTGAGAGCATTTACAAGATCATCCACTGTAAAATCTAGATCTTCCAATAGATACTCAAGATAGTGGTGATTATAGCTCTTTGGTAAGGATTGGAGAATGAAATCAATCTTAGTCTTGAAATCACATTTTTCGCCGAGAATCTCAAGCTCCTCAAATAGCACCATAACCCTAAGAACGTGCTGCGCTGCAGTCGTCGCTTTTTCCATTTTTAATTCAGCAATTTCTTGCTTCACACTTTGGATTGCCATATGGGTCTGATGTGCGAACATCGCTTCGAGATTCTATAAGATGTCTGCAGCTGACTCATATCCTTGGTGAAGGCGTTTCAACAAATCTGACAGATGTGCCAGAATTGTATCCTTCATCAATTCATTTGCCAGCTCCCATTCACCATATAGCATCTCGTCCCATATTCCGGCATCCTTAGCTGGTTTTTCGGGTTTTGGTGTATCAAGTACCCATTTGGAAGGTGATGCGGCTAGGACAGGTTTTAGTTTGTATATCCAATCAAAATAGTTTTCACCAGTAAGCAAATTATCTTTAAGTATATTGAACAGTGGATTAAAAGGTTGCGACATGATGAACTGAAATAAATAATAATATGCCACAAATATATCACAAGGTTCGATCACATGTTTCATATTAAAATCTCCAAAAAATATGAACATGAATCAGCCAACATCTCAAAACAGTTTAAATAAGCCACGTGGGGTGGATCATTATTTAAACACATTCAAGCAGGTTACAAACAAGAACAGTTACAAACCTTTAATAACTAGATTAATAGTTGGCTCCCACTTGACCAATATAAAATTGACAGGGACTTCGGGGAAGTATATGCATATCAATTTTATACCTAAGTAATAACCATGCTTAAATACAAAATTATTATTTCACTTTGAACGAGCCTCGTGGGGAGGGTCATTGTCGCCACTAGTAATAATCCACAATCATCCATTTGGAATTTATTCATGTGAAAGCTATCTTTTGACCGTCCCGTGGGGGGAATTTCTCCAAAAGAATTCACAAATAAATAAATCATGGAGGTCAAAATTAATTCAATTTTATTATTCATAAAATTGTTAATTAATTGTTTAAGCATACTTAGTAATTTTCGAAAGTGAGATTTTTCAAAACATTTTCTCATGCATCGCAAATTTAAACACAATTTAAATAAGCATAAAATAATGCATAACATCAAAACAAAAAATTAAACATATTGGGCACATATATCCAATTGCCATGGTTAATTTTTGTCATGTCTTGATCTTGAGAATTCGTCTTCATAACCTTCATCTTTCGTCTCGAAAAGCTCCCACTTGACCATCTTAAAAAAAATGCCTTGTCAAGCCACGTCATCGACCAGCTCGCGGGTCGGAGTGCCCGCCTAGCACTCCCCCGGCCGTGTCGAGTGGCATCCGTCTTGTCTGTAGCAAAGCGCCCCCACGTCGCCGCAGAATCACGCCCTTTCGATCCAACAAGACTCTCGGCCAAGAGGCCTCGCCCCCGCCACGCAGCAGCATCCAGGTCGCCACGTCTTGCCTCCTTTAACGCGTTTACATGACGACGACGCCTACGCCACGCCTTTTCGATCTTGTCTTTTAATTCTTCGTCTCCGCCTCCGTTTTCGATCCGGTTACAATTTATTTTACAAAAATAAATAAACCTAGATCTAGACTAGTCTATTACATTGATCAAATCAAACAAATTCTAATCTACTCGTGGATTTTCTCACGAGGCAAAACGAATTCGAAAGAATCGAATTAAAAAAAAAACAATTTATATGCATGCATAAATAAACACATTAAATTCCATGACAATTGGATAACTGCAAAAAAAGATCTAGCAATTCTACTATCCAATTTCAAATTTAATGAAAACAAATTAAATTACAATTTAAAAGATCAGAGCCCGAAACCGAGGCTCTGATACCAATTGTTGGGGAATTAATTGCCTGGATCTATTCGGGATGAATATTTAAATACAAATTTAATTCTAACAATTATTACTAGTATGAATTAATCCTATATTAATTCAAATAATAATTGAACAACAAATCATGCATATAAACAGTTCACATAAATCCTACGCAAGCGGAATTGCTACGGGTTTACGTGAACTAACCTCTTGGAGTGACAATGGTCTCGTCGATAAGAACACACCAAAAAGCCTTCCCAAGTATTCCCTAGTCCTTGCTCGTCAATCCGGTGGAAGGAAGCTCGTGAACAATTAACAAAAGGGAAAATAAAAATTTATTGCACCACCTTTGTGGATTTACTAATTTTTCCAGCACATGGAATTGTACTTGGGAATGAAACATTCATCCCCTATTTATAGAGGGTGTTGGCCGATTTTCCATATGGAATAGGGAGGAAAAAATCTTTTCTTGATCTCCAAGAAATCGTGAATATATCTCATATATTATTTTCTCCATAATTAAAATATTCCATAAAAATCCCAACTCCTCTTGTTATGGGAATTTTTGAAAAATTAAGGATCAAGATTCCAAGATTTGGATCTTCTTGAATTTATGAGATATTCTTGTATTCCAAGAAATACACATCTTCCATAATATCTTTTCAAGAAAATCAAGAAAATCTTTCTTTCCCTTATTCTTTCAAAACTTTCGAAAATCTCACCATAAATAACCAAGTGGGAGATTTCTTGAATTTAATGAGATAATCTTGTATTCCAAGAATACATATCTTCATTCCATAACAAAATTCAAAGAAAATCTTTCTCCCTCTTTTATTTATGATTTTCGAAAAATGAGGAAAAAATAGCAACAAATATTTATTTTATTTTTAAACACCTTTTTCAGTTATTGGACTTTATGTTGGGCTACTTGAGGGGCCTTTAGGAGAATTAAGATTGGATCTTCCAATGGATCTTGAATTATCAATATTGAGCCACAATATTATTCAAGCCCATAAATATTAATTAATCCCACTACATAATTAATATTGCACTATCCATCTTAACCCATATTACAGTTAATATGGCTCCCGGTTATTATTTCCCGTGTTTAAGATTATCTAGCCCATTAATTAATTCAAGCCACTGAAATAACTTTCCATTAATTAATATCTTTTATCCTTGGTAAAGGAACGGTTCAACATTATTATTCATACCGGAAACTAGTTCCACTTGCAAGATTTGGTATGATAAAACTTATGAACCTCCCAAGGGGGCAAATCGAATAAGCGTACTTGCACACGATTCTCCGTATTAAATCTTAGCAATCACATGTGACCAATAATATTGCCCAAGATATAAAGTATTGAATCTCGTTGATTCTCTACCTGTAATAAGTCAAAACAATAATTACTAACCACACGCGATCCTATTTAAGGGACGAAGATTAAGAAATAACGAACCATTGAGGTCTAATTCTTCCTAGTTCAGTTCTGAAGGATTTGTCCTCCTGTAGGTCCTCTTCAGTGCACTAGATATGAACTAGTGTAATCTCTTGGTCAAGACAAGCCAATCTGAGCGTTACACTTCAACCTTTCACGATGGATTGTTCATTTCCATCTAGGTCGTGAATGATGTACTTTTGGTTACAAGAGACTGTTAATTTAATCTTCTGTGATCTGGTATCACTAAATTAACTACAATATAACACGTACTATTTATTGAACAATTATGCAGTAAATATATGTAACATTCGATGATATTTAACGCATCAGTGATAAACAATTTATTTCAGTAAATAAGTCCGAAATTCAGTTTGATTATACAAAGTAAAAGCATACTTTCCAGTATAATCCCAATAGCTCGTGCGACCTCAATTTCTTCGAGGGCCCTCGAGAGTTCGAATTTGCACTTTCGACCCCCCCTTTCTCTATAAATAGGGCGAGGGTTTTTTACGTTAAACCCTTCTCCTCTCTTTGCTCCCAACACTTATCACAATCAAGTCTCTGCATCCAAGATTCCGGCGAGCCTCCGATTTCAAAGTATTTTCAGGTAACAAAACCCCATATCTCTTTACACTTATGGCATCTAGTTCGCCGTCGATTCCCGTGCCTCCCCCATTTCTAATCTCGTCTTCGTCGGAGGATGACCACACGGTCATTGCCGAACTTTACTGCCGCCAGGGTGGCGAGTCTGCCACTGCCAATGTGGAAGTGCCCCTGACCGCCGGTGCCTCAGGCACCGATCTGGATGACGGGGGAAATGACGATGGCCAATTCCTGGAGGAGTTGGAGGAGATCACCCATCTCCCCGCCCTGGAACTGAGCCCTTTCCGTGCGGCCGCGCCGGAGAGGATGGAGAAATCCAGGCCCTCTGACCCGGCCCAAAGATATGGGGCCTTTGAGCGGGTCTTCGATTACCGGGCGTATGAAGCCCGAGCTCCATACAAGTGACCTGACCTCAGCTACCAGAAGTCGGTCAGGTCGGAATTCATAGCGTCGCATGAGAAAAACAGGTCGACTTTGTCCGACAAGTATGTGTGCTCCCTTCGCCGCTTATACAAAGTGCCCCAGGACAGTACATTTTTATGGTGCGACTTCTGAGGAAAGTGCTGACCAGCCGCCGCCAGGGATGATAACGGTTAATGAGCACACAATGGAGGCCGGGATTCGGTTTTCCCTTCATCCGACTGTCTCTCATCTGCTGGCGGCCTGGAACCAAAGCCTCACACAGATCACCCCCAATGGTTGGAGTTACATTCTCTCCACCATGACTGTGCTCGGGCAGGCCGGGTAATACCGATTGCCGAACCCTGGCGAGTTGGCTTATGTGATGACGCCAATCGCCCAAGCCGACAACTACAACACCGTGCGACTCCGTAAAGGTCAGGAGCTCGTGAGCAGGATACCCAACAAGGTCGAGGGCTGGCACAACAAATGGTGGTTCATCGGGGGGGCATGGGAATCTGTGGATCCTTCGAGTACTTTGCCAATACACGTCCCAACCGACTATGCAACCCGAGTTGCCCATGGTAAGTTTTACATTTCCCGACTTCGAGGTTTGTACAGATCTAATTTTCCTCTTCTCTTGCAGTATTCATGCCTGCTGCTACCGACCTCTACTGGGATTTCTTAGAGGCTTACAATCTTATCCGCGACACTCCTCCAAGCTGGCGAGACGTGAACACCCTGAACTCCGAGCATGACCGACTTAAAGTCGGCCTGTACATCTACCCCCGTCACCTGAAGATCCCTTGTAAGTAATCCTTACTAGTCATTAGGAATTATTATCCGAGATCTGTCTGATCGGTTCTTCTTGTAGTTCCCACAGTCCCCATCTACCGACGCCAGCCTCCTGCCAAGATCATGTCTGCTCGTAAGAAGTCCATGCTCGGATAGTTGAGGCGCGTGGCGACCTCCCAGGCCATCCCTCCGAGCTCGGTTCCTATCGAGGCCACTCCTCCAAGTCCGGTCCCTCCCGGCCCCTCTACCACTGACAAAGGGAAGAGGAAGGCCACGGGGCCGACTCCACTGACTTCTGAGCCTGCTCGAAAGAGAGTGAGGGAGGAGATCGGGTCCTACCGGTCTGAGATAATAGGGGGCTCGGGAGGTCGGCCCAAACCCGTCCTACGTCGCAGCCTGATACATCGCGCCCGACCTTGCCTCCAGCCACCTCGCGCCTGACCTCACCTGCTGCCCCCTCTCCGGGGAGAGGTCGCCATCAGGATGACGATTCCTGGCTGGGCTGGGATGCGGACCTGGTGGAGGAGTGAGTCTTTGTCTCAATCCCTCCAAACTCTTCTCCAATTTTTTGTTTCTGTATACTGACAACCTATATTATTACTCTTTTTTGTTGTACAGCCCCGCCTTCGGGCCGGCCGTATTTTCTCTGGAGGTCGTCAGTTTTCTGAGGTCGCCGCAAATCCACCTGGCTGAGACTCCCGAGGAGTGGCCCGGGTACCTCTCATGCGGCCTGCAGAACCTGCCCCGGGGGTGGATACGTACTGACCACGCCAACACTCGTCGCCAGAAGGTAACATGCAACCTGTACTCATCCCTCGTCCACTCCTAGAAGGAGGCCTTCTACTTAGAGAAGTCCAGTGTCCATATGGAGACGCTTGCGAATCTTCGGAAGTCGTGAGCTCGGGTCGCCGACCAGGCCAAGTCGATCCTGACAACGGCCGAGTCCCAAAAGGAGTTGGAGAAATCTAAATCTGAGCATCTTCTGCAGATTTCGACTCTTGAAGGTTGCCTGGCTGAGGTCGAGGGCGGGCTTGCTGCCGAGAGCTCGAGGGCGTCTCGGGCCGAAGGTCGGCAAGTTGAGGTGGAGACCGAATTGGCAGCTAAGAGGTTGAGGGTGGCTTGGGTGGAGAGCATTGTGGCCGAGGTGGAGGTCGAGCTGGCGGGGGCGAAAGATGGGCTGGCCGCGACTAAAGAGGAGCTGGTTGCTAGGGAGGCGCATTTCAAGGCCGCTGAGGAGCTGAACACCAATTTTGCGTTTGTGATGGCATTTGTGGGTGCCATCCGAATCTGTTACCGGGCGAACCCCAACGGCGACCTCAGCGGGCTTGTCGCCGAGCTCTTCGACTAAGTCCGCGACAATCCTCTGGCTCCCGATGTCGAGCTAGAGATCAAGGACTTGGAAGATATGGGCATCGACCTCTCCTTTTTCCCAGACCCAAGTCGGATCGTGCGCCCCCTTCCAGATACTGAGAAGGCATTGCCGAGCTCGGAGGCTGACCCTCCTACCGATCCAACTCCTGAGCCTCCTTTCGGGACAGTCCACACCCCTTCTGAGACGGCCTCCTGATGAAATACATCTTGTATTCACTTGTTTTTTTTGAATATCCTTGTATCGGCCTCCGGGCCTTTATTGTAATGAACAATTTTCTGGCCTCCGGGACCTTTATTGTAATGAACAATTTTTCGGCCTCCGGGTCTTTATCAATGAAACTCTCTTTTTAATTCCCTTGTTGTGCCGACTTGATTTCCTTATGCGACCTTTGTTTTATGCTTAGCCCTTATCGTCTTATTTTTATGCGATTTGTTTTTTGGACATTGCTTAGTCGTCTTACAAAGTCAGGATTCATCACACCTCGGTGGGTCGTTATTTATTCTCCGGTATTTCAGAAGTCGCACCTCGGGTGATTCGTATGTTATTAATCATACATTTTTTATGCGACCTGCATGTTATCAATCATATGTTTTTCACGTGACCTGCTTGGTTTCTACACATAGGAATTTTTCTTTCAAATAAAATAAATAGAGAATCATCGTTAACGACTAACATAATTCGTTTACATGGATGTGATCAGTACAAGGATGTGAATCTACTGATAATATTTCTTCAGGTGGTTTACATTCCAAGGATATTGGGCCTTGGTTCCATCCGACCTCTCGAGCTCATAGGCTCCGTTTGGCAGGACCCTTGAGATTTGGAACGGACCCTCCCAGTTTGGACCGAGGGCTCCTTTTGAATCTCCGAGTACCTTTTTCAGTACCAAGTCCCCGACCTTGAAACATCGAAGTCGGACCTTAGAGTTGTAGTACCTCTCCAACCTCTACTTGTATCTTGCATTTCTCATGTTAGCCTCCAATCGCTTCTCTTCGAGTACGTCTAGGTTTCTTGCCAAAGCCTCATCATTGTGGTCGAAAGCGACCTGACTGGTATGGAGAGTCGGGAGGTCGACTTCTGCGGGTACAATTGCCTCAGTTCCGAAAGCCAACGAGTAAGGGGTTTCACCCATTGAATTTCGGTAGGTCGTTCTGTACGCCCACAACACATCTGGGAGCTCGCTTGCCCATTTTCCTTTTCCCTTTTCGATCTTAGCCTTAAGTGTGTGCTTGATGATTTTGTTCATGGCCTCGACCTGGTCGTTTGACTGGGGGTGGTATGGAGTTGAAAAGAGCTTTGTAATCTTCCACTTTTTGAAAAAAAACGTCTATTTTGATACCATCAAATTATTTCCCGTTGTCCGATATGATCGACCCATGATATTAGTATGTGGTTACCAATCCCTCAGCCTTGACCCATTTTGTGAAGTAATCCATCTCTAGCAGGGTGTACTTTACCGAGCCTGGGGCCGTTGGGAGTGGCCCAATGATGTCTATCCCCCACTTTGCAAATGGCCAAGGGCTGAGGATGCTCGTGAGTTCCTCTAGTGCGACCTTGATGGAGGGGGACATATATCTGGCATTTGTGGCATTTGCGGGCGAAGATAATAGCATCGGCCCATAGGGTTGGCCAAAAATATCCCTGTCTTGTGGTTTTGTGGGCCAGCGACTCCCCCCAGTGTGGTTTCCGCATACCCCTTTGTGTATTTCGTGTAGGATAGCTTGACCTTGTTCAGGTGTAATACATCGAAGTAGGGGCGTGCTGAAACCTCGCTTGTATAACTTGCCATTGATCAATATGTATCGTGCGGCACACAGTTGTAGCTGCCGAGCTCGAATGCGATCAGATGGCAAGAGGCCGCTTATAAGGTATTCCAGGATGGGTGTCATCCAGTTCGGCGTCGGGGTCTCCACAGTTGTGACCATTACCTGTGCGGTGGATGGGTGGGAAAGTGTCGTGATGGTGACATCTTTCATGTCTGGTGATCCCTCGGAAGTCGCCAGCCGAGCTAAAGCATTAGCTCGCAAGTTCTGCTCTCTCGGTATTAGCTTGACATGGACTTGTGTGAACTTTTGACATAATATTTTTACGACCTCCTAATAGGCCGCCATCCTGTCGTCCCGTGCCTCGTATTCCCCTGAAATTTGACAGGCTACGAGCTGGGAGTCGGTATGGACTTGCAGTCTCTTGACACCCATGGCCGTTTCCATTTCTAGGCCGCTGATGAGCGCCTCATATTCGGCCTCATTATTTGTTGCGGGAAATTCAAAGGTAATGGCATTCTAAAAGGAAATACCCTCTGGGCTCATCAGGACCAAGCCGGCCCCCGACTTGTGGGAAGTCGCTGATCCATCCACGAATAACTCCCATGGCGGGTTGCTCGGACACCCGGCCTCCGAAGGGAATGTGAGCTCGACGATGAAATCGGCCAGTGCATGAGCCTTGATGGCAGGTCGTGGTGTATATGTCACTCCATATTGCCCGACCTAAATGGCCCATTTAAGGCATCGACCTGACGTGTTTGGTCGGTGAAACATGTTCCTCAAGGGTAAGGAAGTGAGGACCTCGACCTGATGGTCGAAAAAGTATGGCCTCAGCTTCCTTACACTCATGGCTAGTGCGTAAGCCAACTTTTCTGGGGATGGATAACGTTGTTCTATCTCGTTCAGTGTCTGGCTGACGAAGTAGATGGGCAAATGGATGTGGCCCTCTGCTCGGATAAGTACTGCACTCAAAGCGGTTTCTGAAGCCGCGAGATACAAAAATAACTTCTCTCCTGGGACAGGTTCGGATAGGATGTTCAAAGTCTGCCAGGTACATTTTGATTTTTTCAAAAGCATCCTAGCTTTCAGGTGTCCATTCGAACTTCACTTTCTTACGGATCGTGTCGAACATCGGCTTGCATTTGTCACCCATCCGGGAGATGAGTTTAATGCGGCCAGACATCCAGTGAGTTTCTGGACCTCTTTCACATTTCGAGGTGCCCCCATGTCTATTATGGCCTTGACCTTTAATGAATTCGCCTCTATCCCTCACTTACTGGCCAGGTGTCCCAAGAACTTCCCCGACTCTACTCCGAAGTTGCACTTCTTCGGGTTGAGTCTCATGTTGAATTTCCTTAGGATGTCGAAGGTTTGTGCGAGGTGGGCCAGGTGGTCCTCCCTCTTCAAGCTTTTGACGACTATATCATTGATGTACACTTCCACCGAATTCCCGATCTGGTCAGCAAACATATGATTGACCAACCTTTGGTACGTTGCCCCCTCATTTTTCAGTCCGAAGGGCATTCTCTTCCAGTAGTATAGACTCTTTTATGTCAGAAACAAGGTATGTTGTCGATCTGGTTCATGCATGGCTATCTGATGATATCCTGCGAAAATATCCATGAATGACATCATCTCGTGTCCGGCCGTGTTATCTATCAAGTGATCGATGTGCGGCATGGGGAAGAAATCTTTTCGGCAGGCCTTGTTTAGATTGCTAGAGTTGATACAAAGTCGCCAGGTCCCATTAGACTTTTTTACCAAAACCTCATTGGCTACCCACTGTGGCTGGTCGGCCTGCATGATCAGGTCGTTATCCAGCAACTTCTTCACTTCCTCAGCTAAAGCAACATATTTTTTGGGGCCAAATTTCCGCCTTTTCTGGGCAACCGGCCTCCGAGTTGGGTCAATATGTAGTCGGTGACATGCGACTTCTGGATCGATCCCTACCATATCTTTGTGCAACCAGGCGAAGACATCCAGGTTCTTTTTGAGAAAGTTGACAACTTCCCCCCTCAGGTCGTCCGGTATCTTGGAGCCAATAATGACTTCTAGATCAGGGAGAATAGGATCTATCTTGACTTTTTCGAGTTCTTCCCCCAGGATGGCCCTTGGGCCATCTTGTCGGGGGTCGTCGATTTCGGCCTCGATTAGAAATTCTTCAGGCTCATGTCTTATTCTTGGATCAAGGTCGCTGTAGGTTCTTTTTATGCTCGCTCTTTTCTTATTTGATTCCTCATCTTGTTTATTGCTATCTATTACAAATGTTTGTTTGATAGGTGTTGGTGCAGAATTGAAAAGAGATGAAGAATAAATCAAATAACCCCTTGCGTCGACCTGGTCGCCCTTAACGGTGCCGACCAAATCACTCTTGGTGGGGAATTTTACACAAAAGTAGAAAGTAGAGGACGCAGCCTCGAATTCATGCTCAAAAGGCCTTCCCAGGAAACCATTATAGGAGCTGGGATGGTCTACAACTAGAAAATCTAATAGCCTAGTTGCCCTAACCTCACTATTCAGTGTGGAGACCAACTCAATGGCCAGCAGAATCATTCCTGATGGCTTCACAGTTGCGTTACAGAAGCCTTTCACGATGTGGTCGCACAGGGTGATGTAGGCATCATAGTCGCCGAGCTGGTCCAGGGTTTTCTTGAAGAGGATGTTGCATAAAGCACCCCCGTCTACCAGCAGTCGGCACACCATAGTCCCCATGATGTTTGCTCTGATCACCAGGGGTTGACGTTGGGATAGACTATCCCCGCCTTGTCTTTCTCTCCAAACTTGATCGTGTTGGATTCTTCCCCCATTGTGAGAATTGGCAACACCATCTTCTGGGCAGTCTCTAACTCCCTTATCTCGGCCTTCATCTTCCGCCTGGAGGAGGAGGTTGAGGCAAATCCCCCGACTGTCCCGAGGGGGGAGAGGGTGTGTATGACGCGACCTCCCGCATTATCAGGCATGGGAGGAATAGGTCACTCCCCCTGCCCCAAGCCCGGGTTGACATTCCTAGGGACGGGTTCCCCTTGTTGGCGACCTCTCTGAGCCTGGTCGTGATTCTTCTGAGGTCACTTGACAAATTCGTCAAGCAGGCCATCTTCATATAAACTCTAGAGCTGGGGCAGTAGATATTTACACTCACTGGTATAGTGACCGACCTGCTTGCGAAAGTGGCAATACTTGTTGGGGTTCAGCTCGCCCTTATTCTTGACAGGGCGAGGCGGGATGAGTAATTCCTGCTCTCAGATCTGGGTATAGATGTGTCCGGGCATCATGCCCAGTGCATCCATCAGTTTCACAGTGATGTTCTCCTCAAAAGGTTTGAAACTTCCAGGTGGCTTGTACTGTGAGCTGGCCTTCTTGGAACTTTTCTTGGGCTCAGCGACCTCTTTAGTATCAGAGAGTCGAGATTCCAGCAACTCCGCAGTATGAATCAGGTCGCTAGCTCACCTCCTGAAGTTGGCGTAGCTAGTCAGATAGTCGGCCGTCATGCGCCTCCAGAGTTTGGTCCCCTTCTTGAGGCCGGAGACAACCCCTAGCAGTTTTGCCTCATCCCCAATGGGATCTTCTTCCAAGATCAATTTGTCGATCCTCTCAATATAAGACCGATCAGACTCTGTATCACCCTGCTGGGTGTTCATCGAATATTTGCTGATGCGTGGTCGGGCGCTAAAGGCGATAAAGTGCATCAAGAAGCAATGAGCGAGCTGCTCAAAAGTCCACCGACAAGGGTGGCAGAGAGGTAAACCATTGATGAGCTTGGTCGCTCAAGGTCAGAGAAAAAAATCGACATTTCGTCGCATCAGTTGCGCCCATAGAGGCCATGTACGAGTTGTACTTAGCCACATGGACCCTTGGGTTCGTGTTCCCACTATAGCGATCCAGGGTCGCTATGTTAATCTTCCTCCGGGTAGGTGCCAGAGTGACCAGAGCTCCAAGCTGAGAATCCGGGATGGCGAGGAAAGGATCTGTCCCCATAGGCCCGTTTTGATTCTCTATCGCGCCCATCACCTTTGGATTTGTCCGATCGATCTTTGCGACACAGCGTCGCGATGGTCCGTTGTTGCCTTCATTGCCGGAGGGTCGCCGCGATGCACGGTCGATCCCCTCGGCAAATCATTATGGTGGAGGTTCAGTGCAAGTCGCGAGGTCGCGGCTCCACCGATCGACTTCGTCGAGGCTCGGTTACAGCCATCTTGATGATCCTTGGGGCTTTCTGAACCTCTAGGTCGCCAAGTCGGTCAAACACGCTGTTTGACCCTGCCGGCCTCTCAAGGAGCCGGCGGTTGCGAACTAAGGCGTATTTAGCCGGGTCATAGGCCAGTTGGCCCACCGAATGTCCCTTCCGGGCCAATGCGCCCTTATTTTTTGAGGGTCCGGCCTCCTGAACGACCTTCTTGGCTGGAGGGTGCTCGTCTTTGCCATCGAAGGCAAGGCATTTCTTATTGAGGACGACCATCATGGCCTTCATGTCCTCCGAGGTTTGAACCAAGTTCCACAAGTCCGGGGTGATCAATGGAGCCGTTGGGCGAGTGCGCTGTGAGCTCATAGAGACCTCGTCCCCGTCGTGGGCGTCCAACTCATGTCCAGTAGGATTGCCTTGGTTGTTCATCATCGCTGTTGATCGGAGAAGAGATAGGTTTTCCCTCGAACAGATATGTTTCTCAGGAATTTTTCCCACAGACGGTTCCAATTATTGTGCCCGGCTTGATTTCACCGGCCAACAAACAAGTAATAATGATCAACACAACAAAAAAAACACCAAAGCAATTAAGAACACAATATTTGATTACCCAGTTCGTCTGTTAAATAAGACTACGTCTAGGGGCGACCAAGCCAGGAGTATTTTACTATATATTTTATGCCGAGGATTCTAAAAAGTTCCATCCTTTACAACGTACAATACAAGTTACATTTATTTAGGGCTACAGTCTTCATGGGCTTCCTCTCACGGGCCGACCTAGGGTTTCAACCGCCAGGCTAGGGTTTCCTTGCTTGTCCCGCAAGTCGCGCATCCAGATACACTTACCCAGATTACAGTCTGTGAAATCTGCATCATTAACTACCCGTATCTATGCCATATTTATCTTTTATCCGACCTCCGGGTCAAGTCGGTCCCGATCTACTCGACTTCTAAAGTTGCCGCGCAGCCTCCATCTATCCCCAAGTCGCTCCCGCGACCTGTGCAGCTCTTCAAGTCGCCAGCCACCTACCTCTCTTTGAAGTTGCCCCAGATTCTGCTTGGCTGAACAAAGTCGCATGATATGTTAACCGTAAGACGGATAATCTCCGACCTCCGACAAGTCGGGTTATTTCCTATTACAATAATAGGGAGGCTTAGCTTATTTCCCAAGCTAGCCCAATTAAGGAAATAAAATCCCTAATCTTGAATTAAATTAATTCCTTTTAATTTAATTCCCTAAATATAAATCTCTACGGATTTAAATGCCTTATATGAAAATATCTACGATTTATTTTCATATACATTAAATCCTACAATTATATTCCAAATATAATTATTGGGAATTCTTATTTAGTTAAATCCAATTTAATTAAATATTAATAATAATTAATTTCAAATTAATCTATTATTAATTACTTCGCCATAAATTAAATGTTAAATCCAATTTAACATTTAATCAACCAACTATAATCCTTAAAAGGGAACTACTTGTTGTGTGACCCATAGGCCCTCATATACCGAGTGATTAGTCAAACTAACGGTCTTAATTGAACCCTAGTCAATAAATCAGACATTCTCAATATATGAGGTATGTTGCGAGAAACGTGCAACTACCTGTAACTGAAACATGGGCTATTACAATTTCCTCCTTTCATTCACGAATATTCAATTAAGTCTTGAACATGATGAAGTGTCTATTCAAATAACTTAATCATATTATCTCTAATCACTAATTGATCATGTATGTCACACTTAGCCACAAAGTCTAAGTTGACGTGCATCGGACGATGACTTTGATCCAATTATGATGAGAAGATGAGTATTCTCTCTAAATCCACTTTGAGGAATGAATCCTATTCTTGGCTCAACTACCACGCACATGCACTTCGTGATGAACCAAATTCAAGCCGTATGTACCCATGGAAGGGTGCAAGCGTTGGTCATGGTCAAAGTTCGTCATCACACACATGTCGTGCGTATTGACCTCAAGTCAAAGGAGTATCGCATCGCTCCCACTAATCGAGACACCCGTAGACACATATAGTGGAAATACATCAAACGGTTTCTCGGATGGGTATACCAATACCCTCTAAGGTATTTGTGCATCCATCATGAGATACCTAGTATCTCTTAGTAAGTGAGATCTTACTACACTCTCTAAGAGTATGATGCAGATTGCACACTAATCTCCATTGTATCATCAATATCCCATTCTTGATGATCCTTGATCGGGGCTATTTGAGAATCATGCTTAAGTCATCTGAGTTCTCACAACCTCAATGACAGTAGTGACTCATGGGAACACTTGCATGAATAAATGCAAACAATCAAACATAATATTCAAACAGGTGTATTGCCATACAATAATATTAATTGAATTATAATATTAAATCAAACTGAATATCATCGAGTATTATGTCCTTACAATAGATTTTCTCTAGGACACTAACACTAACAATCTCCCACTTGGACTAGAGTCAATCACCTACATGTCTAACCCTTAGACCATCAAATGTCTAGTGTGTACATGAACACTCAGTGTTATGGTGAAATAATCTGCCAAATTAAATATGTGGTAATACATTTTAATTCCATTTCTCCTATCGTCATGATCTTTCGGATCAAATGATAAGCTTGGTACTGCTTGTAGATCTCGGTTCCTTTGCTTGCGCAATCGCACCAGCGTTATCTCAATACAACTTTATTAGACAACTGATACTCAGAACTACCCCTAGTTCTCTTGAGAACTATAAAATCCAGACAGCCTCCTTGAGGCTTCTGATACAACAATGTACTCAGCTTCGGTTGTTGAATCTGCGGTCCTTTTGCTTGGAACTATTCCAACTGACCACCTCATTATTGAGAGTGAAACGTAACTTGACCGTGATTTGTAATCATTATAGTCGGATTGGAAACTTGTGTCAGCTTAACCATTCACTACTAGTTCTGACTGTCCACCATAGACAAGAAAACATTCTTTAGTTTGTCTGAGATACTTCAGAATGTTCTTGACAGCAATCCAGTAAGACTTACTCGGATTCTGTTGGTATCTACCAATGATGTTGATAGCGTAGGCCACGTTTAGCCTAGTGCAAGTCATGGCGCACATGATTGACCCAATTACATATTCATATGGGACATCTTTTACGTGCTTGATATCAGCTTCAATGGAAGGACAATCCTTCTTTGATAGCTTTATCCCATGATTTGCCGATAGAGATCCTCTCTAAGAGTTCTCCATCACAAAACGCTTTAACACCTTGTTTACATAGGTGGATTGTGACAGCCCCAGCATCCTCTTGGATCTATCCATGTGGATCTTGATCCCTAGGATGTAGCAGGCTTCACCAAGCCCTTCATCACGAAGGTCTTTAACAACAAATCTTTAATGGACTGCATTAACGGGATATTATTTCCCAAAATCAATATGTCATCGACATACCCGATTATGAAAACAATATTCTTCCTGTTGCATTTACGATAAACGAAAGGATCTTCCGAGTTCCTGATGAAGTAAAAAAAACTTGATAGCTTCATCAAATCGGATATTCCAACTCCTAGAAGCTTACTTCAATCCATAAATGGATATCTTTAGATTGCATACTAGATTAGATTTTAACTTAGATGCAAAACATTCCGGTTGAGTCATAAACACTTCATTATCAATGTTTCCATTGAGGAAAACTGTTTTGACATCCATCTGTTAAATCTCATAAACATAGTGTGCTGCTATCGCAAGTAAAATTCTAATGGACTTGATCTTTGTAACTGGTGAGAAGGTCTCGCCATAGTCAATACCTTCGTGTTGACTATAACGCTTCACCACCAACCTAGCTTTGTAGGTTTGTATTTTTCCATTTGCATTGGTCTTGCTCTTGAAGACCCAATCGCAACATATGGGTCTAACCCCTTCAGGCAACTCAACCAAGTCGCAGACTTGATTGGTGTACATCGAGTCCATCACGGATTTCATGGCTTCATGCCACTTCCCTGAATCAATATCTGATATTGCTTCAGAATAAGTATTAGGATCGTCATTATCCGGTATGTCCACATTATCGAGTTCCTCCAAGAGGTAACCATATCTAATGGGCGGATTACGATTCCTAATTGACTTACAGAGCTGTGGTTGTGCAGGCTGTACATTCTGATCGTGCAAATTTTGTGGTGCATCGATTTTATCAATGTCCGGAGAGTCCTCAAGAGCTACACTTTCAGATGCCTCTTGGGCGGGAGTTTGAACTACGCTGTTCTCATTCAGCCCACTTGGAGGTTCTTGCACTGGCAAGCATACTCCAATTACGCTCCCACTGGCTGAAAGACAATCACCTAGTGAAAGAATCCCACCGTGAAAGTTGCTGAATGCTCCCACTGATTCCTTGTCATGTTGCTTTGACAAGATATCAGTCTCTTTGTTAATTTGTGGTTCTTGAATATCTTCAACTTCTATCAGCATACGACCTTGTTTCTTAAAGAGATAGTCCTTTCCGAGGAACTTGGTCTGCCTAGAAACAATCACTGATTGTTTCTCAGGTAGATAGAAGTAATATCCTTTGGTTTCCTTAGGGGACGTTTGGTTCACGGGACTGGATTGATTAGGTAGGATAGGATTGAGTGGGATTGAGTAAGATTGGATTGATTAGAGTGGATTGTTTGAATCAAGATATGTGTTTGGATTGTAGGATTGCATCTTCTAATCCTATCCTGAAAAATCAACATTTATGTTTGGATTGTAAGATTAGATGGAATACCTATTAAAATGTCATAAACACCCTTAAATTGAATTGAGACAACCACATTTCATTCTTGTGAATCTATTCAAACAAAAAAAAAAAAATCTAAGATCCATTCCTACATATAAATGACCTAATTACGTGTTCTAAATAATATGTTAAACTTTTTATTAATTAATTTTCCTAAAAAATATATTACTATTAAATCTTCTTCTGCAATTTCTCTTTAACGGGACTTTTGGAACTTTTATTAATTAATTTTCCTAAAAAATATATTACTATTAAATCTTATTCTGCAATTTCTCTTTAATGGGAATTTTGGACAAAAAATTAAATAAACTAATTTATTTTCAATGGCAGCTTGGTAATTTTAAGTTAAAATAGGAGGACAATATTGTAATATTGTATTTGGGATATGTTATATCCCACCTTTTACATGGGATAGACATATCCCTCTATGGAGGGATTTGACACAATTTGCACCCGGGCCGGATATATATCATGGGCCCTCATTCTGTGAACCAAACGACATATTAGTTGGGATTAAAATCCTAATCCTGCCCTATCCTGATCAATCCTATGAACCAAACGCCCCATTAAGATATCCCACAGAGTAACCCTTTTCACCTTTGGATTCCAACTTGTCGGTAAGCATCTTTTTCACAATCACTGGGCAACCCCATGTGCGATATGTGTAAAAGTTGGCTTCTTGCCACACCATAGTTCATATGGCCTGTGCTCAACTGATTTAGATGGAATCCTATTCAGAACGTAAATCGAGGTTTGTAACGCGTATCCCCATAAGAATGTCGAAAGAGAGGAAAAGCTCACCATGGACCTCACCATGTCTAACAGGATTCAGTTTCTCATCTCGGACACACCGTTCATGTGAGGTGTTCTGGGAGGAGTCCATTGTGACTGGATTCCATGTAACTTCAAGTAATCAATGAATTCATGGCTAAGGTATTCACCTCCTCGATCTGATCAAAGAGTCTTGATACTCTTACCAAGTTACTTCTCTACTTCAACCTTAAACTCTTTGAATTTCTCAAAAGATTCGAATTTGTGTTTCATAAGATACACGTATCCGTATCTTGAGAAATCATCAGTAAAAGTGATGAAGTATCCGAAGTGACCCCTAGCTAGAGTGGGCGATGGTTCACATACATTATTACGGATCAGCTCTAGAACTTCTTTGGCACGCACCCCTTTCCCAGAAAAAGGTTTGTTGATCATCTTGCCCTTGAGACAAGATTCGCAATCTCCATAAGACTCAAAGTCAAATGGGGTTAAGTAGTCTAACTTTCTTAACCTTGCAATTCCTTTTTCGTTTACATGATCAAGTCTACAATGCCACAAGTAAGTCGGGTTTTCATGATTACTAAGCTTGAGTCTTTTATTTTGTATGTTAAGAACATTATATCCACAATGCAACAAGTATAAACCATTCACCATAGGGTCATTCCCATAAACCATTCAACGTGAAATAACAATTATTATCACTAAAATGGAAGGAATAACTCTCAATGTCTAACATAGGAATGAAAATAATGTTGCGAGTAATAGGAAGAATGAAATGACAATCATTAAGTTCTAATCTAAAACTAAAAAGATAAGTCTAACACATAAGTCCCACACGTTCAGTAGCAACTCTTGCTCCGTTTTCACGTGTAAGATGACTTCACCTAGCCTAACTGCCCTAAGACACATAAGCCCCTTCACATTCGTACAAATGTGGGAGCCACATCCGGTATCTAATATCAAGCAGTTAGTGCTATTAGTGGACATGTTTATCTTAATAACAAACATACATGTTCTAATGCTAGAAGCACCCAGTGCCTTCCTTTTAGCAACCAAAACCTTATAGTCCTTCTTTCAGTACCCTCTTCTACTTGTTGGTGTATACTGTAAAGCAAACTTTTAGTGAGCTTTTGTGGATGTATATTCAATTTCCTTATTATCTGAAATAAATGGTTTTTCACATTATTGCATTCTTATAAATTGCTTATGTGTCTGCTTATCTTATATTGTAGACTATGTGGTGGGTTTGTAGACACACAGAAGATCACATTGTCAAGTTCCTTATAAGATATAAACAGTATTCACAACTGAGATAGTTCTGGACATAACTATTGGTTTAAGTTGTAGTATAAACTTGTTGGTGACTTGTCTTGGCCATTAGTTTATACTAGTGCGCTATGTCGTATTGAATGTGTCACAGATAATACATGTTCTTCTATCCTAACTGTTATGAAGAACTAAAGGTCTTGGTGACTTTTGTAATTCTCAACCCTAAGTGTGGTATTTAGATATGTGGGGTGCTTGTTCACTGCTTTGATTTACTAATGGTGAGAATCTTGGTAGATCTCTCACACTTCGTATTTTGGGTAGTGACATCGCTCACATGATATCTATTTATTGTCATTGGGGCACCGTGTCCTGGACATCCAGGATGATGACGTCCCCTTGAGGAAACTCATAAAGGATTGTCGTATTAAACCCTGCAGGTGGATTTAATCCGTACGACAATAAGGTTGAGTGGTACTACTCAAGGAATAATAGATATTAATTAATTAAAGCAGTCAGAAGCTTTAATAATTAATGGACGTGCGATATCTTCAACACGGGAAATTATAAAGTATAATAGAAGCCCTAATTCGGTTCGGGATAGGACGGGAGTGCAACATTAATTCTCTAGTGGGATGAATTAATGTTCTTGGGCCAAATTAATGTTCTGGGCTGAACATAAGAGTATTTGGGTCCAGAAGAAGCCCAAACCCTATACCTTCTAGTGGATCCCTAGTCTGGCCCAAGAAAACCTATGGAACATATAAAAAGGGCCTTGTTTTCATCCAGAACCCTAGGCACACGAAATCAGACCACAAATGTTGGGAAATATGTAACTTAGTTTTGATGGAAGTTCCAAAACAGGTTGTAATAGGACCAGTCAGACCTGTTAGCTGACTGATGACTTATAATCAGATTAAGATGACCAGCTGAAATGTATAGATAGCTGAAGTAAAAGATAGGTCACATATTGAGGGAGAACTCAATATGTATAGGTCAGGTCGATGTATCAGATGACCCAGATAAGGTCAGATGATCAGAAGACTAAGCGCAAATCAGAAGACAAGAAGTCAGAAGATCAGGTGAAGACAAGAAGACACTGAAGACTCAGATGAACCTGAAGACTCAGATGAGCCTGAAGACTCAGCAACAAACCTGAAGACTCAGTACGACTGAATACACTGAGGCTCAGAAACACCTGAAGATCAAAAGACCTGAAGACCTACATTCAGCAGAGTCTGCATATTGAAGCTAAGACAATGTGCATCTGAAGACTCAATCAAGGTAGACTGATCAGTTACCTGATCAAGTCAGCTCACACCTGGTGACAATCAAAATGATACACCAGACAAGCGAATCTTCTACAAAAGGAATATCAATCGTCTAACGGACAAATTCCTTAAGTACCGCCTCGCGAAACCAAGAAGAAAGCGACACGTGTACAAAAAGAGCTGACATTGCGGGATACGACGCTGCAGACAAAAATGGCACTAATGATGCCTACGACCACGCCGATAATCGGAGCACGTCACAATCATATCCTACAACCTACCTAATATAGCCCAAAATTCAAATTGCTCTCCAACGACTCTTTGATTTCGAGGTCTATAAAATGGGATCAATCTTCATTTTGAAGAAAGAGGACCAACAGTGATTAACAAGCACCAACGAGTGAAAACAAGCAAGAACAAACACGGAGACACAACAAAAGAAGCTAAAGCTACATCAAAATCTCCGTTCAAAGAACACTACATTTGAAGATTATTCTTAGAGTGTTCATCCCATTAGTTCTTAGCAAGAAATCCTATCCACTAGCATTTTGGCTACCTAAAGCATCAGGATAGATTTCCAGTTGGAACCCTCAAACTTTCTTTACCCAAACGCAAGTTAGGTTAAGTCTGTAGAGTGCGAACTCATTAAACATCTCGGCTATCCTATTTAAGAATATAACTCCCACTGGTTACGTTTGTAGAGTGGGAACTCGATAAACATCTCGGCCATCCTGAAAAGGATATAAGTCCCGTAGGTTAAGCTTGAGTGGGAACTCGGTAAACATCTCGGCCATTCTGAAAAGGATATAAGTCCCACAGGTTAAGTTTGTAAGAGTGAGAACTCGGTAAACATCTCGGCCATCCTGAAAAGGATATAAGTCCCGCAGGTTAAAGTAGGTTAAGGTTCCCCTGTGTTAAGGGAAGAGTAGACGTAGGACGGGTTTCGAGCGAGGACCCATCATCATATATTACGACAACCCAGCAGTTGGAGGAGATCCAGATTTTGGCACGGGAAGTCTTGTGCGAAAAAAGCCCAAATTTTGATGGATGCAGAGAGGAAAGAAAGTCAGATACTCTAGATACAATCGCCGGACATATAATCATGAAGACAATGGATAAAGTCACCAAGGAGAAGATAAAGTATCTCAAAACCGCAAAAAAGCAATGTGGGATACTCTTTGGCCGAGATATCTTGAAGGAAATGATCGATCAAAGACAAATGACCGCCACAAAATTTTAATGGTGAAGTTCGAAAAGTTAAAGATGTTGCCCAATGAGACAATCAACGAGCTCGATGGGAGGATCACCATGTCGGTCAATAAGCTACGAGAACTTGGTAGAGAGATGTCAGACAAAGATATCAACTACAAGATCTTAAGATCTCTCACCAAGAAATGGGACATGAAAGTCACGGTAATCAAGGATTGCCAAGACATTTCAAAGATGAAGCCGAGTAGCTTGTTCCTAAGCCTTAAAGCTCACGAGTTCGATTTAATCGAAAGAGGACAAGCGATGAAGATGAGATGCTCTTTGAAGCCTCAACGCCTAAATCGATTCGCGTTTAAAGCAACCAAAGGCAGATCGAAGGCCACCGAACTGTTGAAAACATAATAAGTCAAGGTAACATATCACTCGCTACTGCAGAAACTTGAAAGAACAAATACTCAAATTTGGTAAGTATTGAGATTCTACAAATGACTATCAAAGAAACAGAGGCCAACCGATGCATCACGAGAAAGAACCGGATCCGATGATCAAGAGATCACAGAGAAGAAAAGAAAAGAGATGATCCGGCAGATGAGAGAAGAGATAACAGATCCGGCTGTATGAGCTTAGATTACTATCGTAAAGGAAAGTCACCTGACAGATCCTACAGACGAAGTGACTCACCTGGCAGAGGAAGTTCCAGAGATCGAGGATCATGCTTCAATCAGGAGAAACCAGTCACTACAAAGACCGATCGCCTCGACCCGACTCCCAGAGAAAGAGAAGAAAACGAAAACAAAAGAGAGAGCAACGCCGTAGATAGGAAAGCCCCGTAGTCGACACATCCGAATTGATGATTCCATTCCGCCTTCCGGACTCGCTACTTTTCTGTAAAAGACTTTTGTCTGATAAGTAGTGCTGTTGACTTCCACGAGCAAGAAGATATGATTTTCTCTTCAGATAACGATGAAGTCTGCCTGATGGCCAAGGAGGACCAATCTGAGGTAACCTCCAAACCTTCTGCTTTTTCAAATTCCACACCTGCTATTATTAGCACACCTACTGGAGAGATTGACTTGCAGCTCTACTCTAAACAATTGCTTGATGATCTCTCTGATGCAGTAGACACTTATACAATAGTGGAAGCTGAAAATGACAAGCTAAGGATCAGAAATAATCATCTTGTTAAAGAGAACGCTCTCGAAAAACTCTTGAACTAAAATTATTTGAAACCGCCGAAAGGTAAATCGAGGAACTTAACATTCTGAAAGTTAAATCTTCTGATCAGGAGAAGCAGATCAAAGATCAGCTAGCAATCAACAAACAACAAGTTGACAATTTCAAAATCCTTCAAGCTAAATTTGATGAGCTATTCCGACTACATGAGAGTCTAAAAACTACTAAGGATAGTTTTCGCAAGAAAATAGAGGTTTTCACGAAGTCATCTAAAATCGTTCAAGAAATGAACAACTATTTTCGAACGCCTACTAACAAGAAGGGAATTGGGTATGAGAACCCCTACATCCTCAAAAAGCCCACACTTCGGAAGGGGTGTAATCAAACGAGTCTCGACAAAGATACACTAAAAAGCTAAACTTGTATCTCGATAAGGGAAAAAAGACCTACGAAAGCAAGTAAAGGCGGTGTGCCTAATCGAAAGGAAACATAAATGAACCCCAATCGATAAAGCATCACCGAGGAATCAATGAAGAACCCGGTTCTTAGAAAACCTCAACTCGATCAAGCAGATTAGGTATCGAAAGAGACAACCATAAGAAGGAAATCTAATCGAGACCCAATCAAGGTCACCGCCTAATAAGCAAGCTATAGGTAAACTGCAAAGACCACCTATGCCAAAAAGATATGAATCCTTTGATGGTAGCAGTCGTACCTACCCTAATAACCAGAGATCTAGGGCTACTGCACCTGAGCCACATTGGATTAAAAGAAGACAAAATATAAAGAAAAATCCCAAGTCTTCTAAGTCAACCAAGGCTCACACGAATAATCATACTAATCAGAAACTATATAAAAAGATGTATGATTATGTTGATATGTATGGGAGACAAATCAGACCTTCTAATCTATCGATTTTCATAAAGTGCTCTGTTTGTGCGGATCCCTAAATCCACCACTAACCCCCCAGGACCCAATTCCAAAGGGGTACCTAAAGCCTGATTTGATTACAGGTTCGCGTGGGACTAGCCAACAAAGGAGGTGCACAAACAACTATCTGGTACATCGATAGTGGATGCTCAAAGCACATGACTGGAAGCAAACATCTCCTTAGCTCTTACAAAGAACAAGAAGGCCCACGTGTACTCTTCTTTGTGATGATAACTTTGGTTTTACCAAAGGATTGAACATAGAGAATGATGATGTACAAATAGCTTGGAGTCTCGTATGTCGAAGGATCAAGCACAATCTACTATCGATTATCACAATTACGACAAAGGATTCAACGTTGAGTTCTCGAGCAACAAGTGTACGATAAGGAATCGAGCCACTCAACAAATCTTGCTAACTGGTTCAAGGAAAGGCACAATCTACACAGCAGATTGGAACAGTTGCCCAAAGAATACATGCTTAATTGTTAAGAGTTCTAAAAGTAGCAGTTGACTCGGCAAAAAAAGAATGAGTCACCTGAACTTCAAGACTCTCAACAAGATCGCTAGGATGTCTTTGGTTGAGGGACTTCCGAATGAGATATTCTCCAAAGATCGGACATGTGCCGATCGTCGAAGGAAAAAAAAAGTTGAAGCCTCATTCAAGGGAATACCAGGACCAACATCCAGTAGAGTATTGCAACTGCTCCATATGGATCTATTCGGACCAGTTACACCAGTCAGTCTCAGTGGACGCAAATATACTCTTGTAATCGTGGATGATTATTCAAAGTTTACTTGGGTTGTATTCTTATACAAGAAGAACGAGACAACGACTAAGATACCCGAGCTGCTCAAGAAGCTACAAATAGTAAAAATCGGATCAGATAAAGGTACAGAGTTCCTGAATTCCTTTATTAATGATTTTTGCACTGAGTTTGGTATACAACATGAAACGTCAGCTGCAAGAACACCACAACAAAATGGAGTAGCAGAACGGAGAAACAGAACTCTCAAGGAAGCTGCTCGCACTATGTTAGCTGAACATGCTACACCAAGCCGTTTCTGGGCAGAAGCAATCAACACAGCATGCCATACTCAGAACAGATGTTCTCTGACTAAGACTCACTTCAAAACACCTTATGAACTGTGGAAGGACAAAAAACCTGGTGTTTCATACTTCCATGTTTTTGGGTGCAAGTGTTTTATTCACAACAATGGGAAAAGTCAGTTGAAGACTTTTGAGGCCAAGTCAGATGAAGGTATATTCTTAGGATATTCCTCATCCAGTAAGGCTTTTAGGGTTTACAACAAACGAACCCTAGTTGTGGAAGAAACACCCCATGTGGTCTTTGATGAGACATCTTCTGAATAAGAGAAAGCTGCCTCAGAATAAGCCGTACCAGATCAATATATACCTGACACGCAGAAAATGGATCAGCTAAGCATCAAGGAGAAAGAAGCTGAACACATAAAAGTGTACATCCCAGAACTTGATCTTGCTGATTCAACAGGTCAATCAGACCCTAAGGTACGCTCAACTGTCAGTGAAGAAGCTGTTACAGCTAAGACAGTATCAACTGAACCATCTGGTTCAGGGGGAACTCCTGAAGTTCCTACGAACAGACATCAGCACATGATGAGTCCAACATCAGCTGAGACATGTTCTTATCAAGTGGATCATAACTCCGCACTACTCCCAATCACTAGTAATGAACTATCAGACATGGATGATGCTCTCCAAATAGACGCACATCAGAACAGAAGGACCTGGATTACCAGTCATCCAACTGATCTAATTATTGGAGACCCATCTGATAGAGTCAAAACTAGACATCAGATTGGTGAAAGTGCCATGTACTGTTGTTATCTGTCTTTGAAGGAACCAACTACTGATGAGGAAGTTCTACAAGACGCAAAAAAGTGGATTCTAGCCATGCGGAGGAGCCGAACAATTTGAGAGGAATCAAGTTTGGGAATTGGTAGACAGACCAACTCATCAAGACGTAATTGGCACGAAGTGGGTATTCAAGAACAAGAGAGATGAGAAAAATGTCATAACTAGGAATAAGGCAAGACTTGTTGCTAAGGGGTATTCACAATCAGAAGGAATTGATTATGACGAGACCTTTGCACCGCTCGCCTAAAGCCATTTCGGTTTTGTTTACGGCATATGCTTCCCACGAGGGTTCACTTGTGTATCGGATGTAAAGAGTGCATTCTTAAACGGAGTACTAGCAGAGGAAGTTTATGTCGAACAACCTCCAGGCTTTGAAAAAGGCAACCAAGTGTACCGTTTAAGGAAAGCTCTTTCGGATTTGAAAAAAACTCCTCGAGCTTGGTATGATACACTCTCTCGTTCTTGACAGACAGCGGAGTTCACTAAAAAGGAATAGTGGATGTAACCTTATTCGAGAATACAAGATGTAGAAGATATTACGATGGTTCGGATCTCGTGGGCGACATCATCTTTGGATCTCCCAACAAGAAGTTTGTGTGAGAAGTTCAACAAGTTGATGCAAGGGAAGTTCGAGATGTCCATGATGGGTCGATGAATTACTTTACGGGTTTACAAGTCAAGCGAGTATAGAAGGAATATTCATCTCGCCAGGGCCCGAAGTATACAAGAATCTCTTGGCAAAGTTTGGAGTTCAACATTGCAAGGAAGCGAAATTCCCATGATGACCGGGTTCAAGATGGATCCGTATGAAGATGGTCGGAAAATGAATCGGAAGGAGTATAGAGCTCTAATTGGATCACTACTATACCGACTGTTGCATTTAACGAGACGAGGACCGATCCGAAGTTCGGATAAGAGCGGATCGAAAAGTCGATAAGTAACTAATCAAGTTCGGACAAAGGGCGGTCGATTCAAGATATATCGATTAAGGGGAACCGATCGATTGAAGATTACTTCATAAGTCGATTAAAGCTACGATCAACAAGCAAATCAAGATTTAAGCTACAAATCGCATAAGTCAGAAGAAACAACACAGCAATGGAATAAACATAGTTTTTCATTGATAAAGACCCGGAGGTCAGATTTACAAGTTACAAGTGATATCACAAGCTACAATTGCTCTGACTATCTTCAAGTGGTATTACAAGTACAAGGCATCCGAGGTCAAAGCATAAACCATCGACCCTAAGACAACCCTAGGCAGGGAACGCGAGAGAGAGGTCAAGGTATGACGCTCTCATTTTCCCTCGATCCTAAGAAGGGACGTCAGAGAGGCTTCGAGAATCCTGAGCCAATCTCAAAGCTTCGGAAGGAGGAGCAAGAGAGGCTTTGAAGGATGTCCAAGCCGGAAGCCCTCGGGGCGTAAAAATCATCGACTTCCAAATGTTAAATGGGGCATGATGCGAAAGGTTTGGTCACAAGGACCAAACAGACACTTGTGTCGCATGCAAAAATTGAGCTTGATATATGGAGATCAGCTGTTGACTGATGCAAACCATATACCAAACTCATGTTTTATTTCAGACTAAGTCTGTTGATGCTAATTCTGTCATCTCGATAGGTGCACAAGGTGCATATGGTTAGGAGAAGTACCTTCTCATTTGCTTTAGCAGATCCGCCTCCACGGTGGTAAAGAAGCTTAACATTGATCGTATGTGAAATCTTAGATGACGACGAAAGCAGTGTGAAGGAACACACAGGGTTGATCTGAGAAGCTGAATTCATTGGAAAAGGGCTAAAGGTTCCCACCGGAAGTTTCACCAGAAATAAGGAACTCATCGGAAAAGCATGAAGGATATGCTAAAGAAGATGAAGTGGTTTATGATTGTGTTGTTTGCCTAACACCCTAGACTAATTTATAGAAGGAAATTAGGGGTATAAATGCAAATTTTATCTTCTCAGAAAAATCTTAAGAGAAATTTGCATCGACAACGCGTTAGGTACACGCGGCTAATGGTTGGATGAGTTAACGGTGTGATTAAATCACAGCGTATCTATGCCATTATTATGTATGTCAAATCGCGCCAATTTGGGAATCGAGGCGACTTTTGGACTCCCCGAAGTAAAAGTTTTGGCGGGAGTTGACTTCAGTAAATGCGGGTTGTTTAGAAGAATGTTTAGAAGAAAACTGAAGGATATAGAGTATCAGAAAAGAGGATCAGATAAGTGGCGAAGTGTTTGAAGCAAGAATCTGATCAGATAAGTGAGATATTGTTGGGAAATGCATAAGGCAACCATCAGATAAATCAACAAAGTACCAGATCAGATCACTGTGGTAACTGATTGATTACAATATCAATCAGTCAGATACGCTCTCTTATTTACCTCTTTCTGAATACCTTATATGCATTATTTATTTTAATTGATTTATTTTACACTGTTCATGACGCATGCTCTGCAAAGCTTTTAATGCGGACTTGGGAAAATGTTTTCAAAACGTTTTATTGCGATTTTTCGAGTCCAGAAAATGAGAAGACTACTTTTCTCAACCGTGCGATCAAAATACTTTTTGGCTTATTAATCTCAGCTACCGATTTCAAAACACGGATACTTGAGTACTTTGGAAAGTTGTGCAAAAAGGTTTTCCCTCGTATTCTACAAAATCCAAATTTTTCTCAGAAAACCGCTTTCCACTACTTCGTCTTCTCAAAAGCTCTTAAAAGATCATTTTTTTTAATCCTCAGAGATTTACCTTCGAAATTATTTGATTCTACTCTTCCGATTTCAAAATCTTTCGAATCAATTACTGGTAATTTCCTGTTTTAATTAATTATATGATCTCAATTTCTCTATGGTACCTAGGTTTTCAAGTTGTGATTATGTTTTTACATGATCTAAACGCTTACTTGCTAAATTGATGCTGAAATTACGAGTTTGACTGAATTTTATGAATTATCTTACTCAAACTAAACATCAATTTGCATATCGTACAAAAATGGCACACCTTGTTTCAAGACCGGGCCAAGGGAAAAAGTACTGCAACTTTACATCGATGAAGAAAGACATCATTGATGAAAAGTACGTCGTCTTCAACATCACCTCAGATCATGAATCGCTGGAAATTCTGGAGTGCCTTCGAGAGTGTGGACTGGAACGATATTGCTCTACTCATCAGAACATCGTTCACACCCATGAAGCCCTGGAATTTCTTTACAATCTGCAAAGGGATGAAGACAATGATGCTGACCTAATTTCTTCCGTTGGCGGAATGAAAGTTCGAGTGACGAATGACGATCTACAGAGGATATTTGGCCTAACTCGAGGAAGCATCAATCCAGAGACCTACACGACTACTGTACGAGAAAAGGAGTTTCTTGAAGCCGAACTGTTGAGACCAACAAACAAGGAGAACATGACGAACGTCAAAGCCTCCTATCTGAAGAGAAAGTATCGCCTTCTTCTTGAAATTGTTCAGAAGGTGATCATGTGCTCAACTTACAGCCTTGATGCGGTCACTTCTTATAAGATAAGTGTCATAGCTGCAATAATCAAGAAGGCTTCAGACATCGATTGGTTCGGTATGGTCAAAGCAAGACTGAGAAAAGACTCCGGGAAGTTCGAACTGACCCAGAGCAATGAAGTGTGCTTATCTTCGAAGTGCTCATTCATACACAAAATCTCTATCATTCTGTCAGATAAGCTGCCACAGAATTATGAATGGAACGAGAATGGAGCGAAGGTTTACCAAGCAAAGCACAAGGCCATACTGGGCAAGGATGAGTCCCTACCTGGACAAGCTGATGAGGATCCGACTCCTTATGTGCCCAAACCCAAGGGAGAAAAGAAGGGAAAAGATAAGACAACTGCATCGTCTGAAGTGCAGGAAAAGGCCATTCCAGAGAAGAGGATGAAGAGGAAGGATCTGGCCAAGAAACCAGATGCTCAGCGGAAACGTCAGAAGAGAGTCTCATCTCCTCTGAAGACTGCTCAAAGTTCTGCCAAGCCAGCCAGCAGAACGGAGGATCTGATGCAAGAAGAATCAGAAGAGGAGATAGCAGTCCGCTCTGAGCCAACTATCAGAGAAGTAAGGGAAGAACCGATGATCGCAGCAGAAGGAGAGAAATCTGTCAGAGGGACAGAAGTGGAGCAATCTGAGGAAGAATCACCATCTGATTCTCTGCCTCTAACCAAGAACTTCCAGAGAGTAAGGTCGCCAACACCCACTTCCAAATCACCATCACCCTCTCCTCAAAAATCATCACCTCCACTCTCTCCCCACAAAACCTTCTCACCCTCACCCTCACCTCTCAGAACATCATCTCCCACACCACCAATCAATGAACCGTTCAGGAAACTGAACACCCTCAACACGCTGAAAACGAACCTGAACTACAAATATCTAAATCCCCAATCCAGTCTCAAGAACCTGAGAGATCCAACAAACGTGTGTCTATCTCTCATAATCCCTTCAACACCAGAACAATACTTGCTTCACCTGCTCCAGAGAGCCCCATCATAAGGATAATGAAGCAACATATCAAAGAGTATCTGCTGGATCTATGCCCTGAATTGGATCAACATCCTGGCATCCAGCAACAGATAGAGGAGATAGTGTTCTGGAGGGATATCAGACTAAAGAGCATTGAAGAACTTCTGATTCTAATGACAACTCTGGGATCAGATTTCTTTGTAGACTTGGAGTTGAAATCTCTACACAATGCTGGGATTGAAAGTACTGTTGAATTGACATCTGACGATGATATCAGATGGCTGATCCACGAAAGGTTAGGAATTGCTGATAACAGGGGAGGAAATAGTTCAACCTCCTACATCATCATGAGGGAGTCAGCCGATGAACCAAGAATGGGTGTTGCGGATGAGACCCAATTTGGCAAGGCTTCAACATCCGAACAGATCGCTACGATGAGCTCGATACCTAGATCGTCACTCTCGTAAGATTCGAGGAAGGGATCAAGACGCATTTGAAGACAAATTCATGGCGCTCCACAGCAGATCGATGAAGAGGTTTGAAGATGAGCAAGTGAAACTAGTTGACAAGGAACGAAGTCACATAGTTGGGATGCACAATGCCATCCTTGCTTCCAACTAGTATATCCTCTTGCCGAGAAGCTCAAGCTCGATCGACAAACTCACCGTTCGACAGAGATGCTCAATCGCACCAAGTACTTTTGGAAAGTGTCTGGGCATCCTTGGACAAAACCAATAATCACTTAGATATGGGTTGGAAACATTTTATAGCTTCCACAGAATGAGCAAGACAGGAGATCGAAACTGCTCTCAGACGCTTCTTCATGCCTGCACCTTCTGCCACCGTTTAGATCACTTCTCTTGTTGTCTAGGAACTCAGAGAGGAGATCTCACGGCAATTAATTAACTACTCTGAACATAAGATGTCCAACCTCTTTGATGCAACTAAAAAGGGGAAGGAAAAGAGTCCGGAAAAGAGTCTTAAGAAAAAGAGAATACCAAAAAAACAGACTCAAGAAAAAGAGAAGGAAGAAAAACAGACTTCGCATACGCTTGGTAAAATTTTCATCTCTACCAAAAACCATCAGATCGACTTGCCAAATTACTCCATCTACCGATCTCATTCTTTGAAATAAAAGAAAATGTGGAGCAACACAAGAAAGAGATCATTGAAAGCGTAAAAAGTGCTCTTTTCGTGAGGTAAATCGCCAGAGTCGACAAGATTGAAGACTTCTCTTCGTTCGTCCAGAAAAGAATAGAAACTAATGATCAGGCCAAGAGCCTTGAACTCGCTAAGAATTAGCTGAAGAAGACGAACAAGATGAACCTGAGCAAACTCCGAGGAGGAAGAAAGGCAAAGGCAAGATGATGAAAGCAAATGCGGAAGATCAGAGACAAGGCCAGCTATTCTCCACCAAAGATGATGACTCTGAACAAGTTCAAGAGCGATAAGACCGAGAATAAGAGAGGCCGCAATCAAGAAGCGGTTAGCAGAGGCAAAGGGATCAACATCGCTACATCCGAAGGAAAAAGGAAGAACGAAAGTCTGCAGCAGAGGAGAGATTGCTTGGGGAGAAGAATGCCCTTCCTAAGACTGTTAAAGGTATTCTCTGTGCCGCGACAAGATTTGCTTCTTCCGAATGGGATCAAATCGGAGGAGAATGGTTATGTGACGCCTACATCCCGGAGAAGATTCCAATTCATCAAGATCGGTCAAAATGATGATGAATTCGAACCGTTAGAAACAAAGTATCTAGACTTCTACCGCATGATGATGAAAGAAGGCAAGATCATGTCACTTATATCGAAGCTCCACCCTTTGAACCACTTCTTCCACCTTTCAAGGCCCGCACAACAAACTAGATCCTCGTTAAATTCAAGAATATCTACTATGGACTTGTTTGAAAAGGAGGAATCCATAGAAAAGAAGAATTTGGACAAGCTAATGCAAATGATGTCTGAGGATGTTTGGCATCCCCAAAGAATCGCAAATGTTCAAGTACACCGAAGAAGACAACTTGGAATCGGATGATAGGTACGCTTTTCATGTATACTACAATGCACACACCTATCTGAATGAAATTTTACATCTCATCGATTCTAAGACAACATCTCATTGTCTTCCTCGAGGCATGTCTTTTTTGCATCATCTACATTTCCATTCATGGTATCTGTTTTTTTACGATTAAGTTTGTTTAAGTGTTTTGGTTCCATAAAAAAAAAGGAAATTGTTGGGAAATATGTAACTTAGTTTTGATGGAAGTTCCAAAACAGTTGTAATAGGACCAATCCGGACACATTAATTTAATCGATGACTTATAATCGATTAAGATGACCAAATGAAATGTATAGATAATCAAGTAAAAGATAGGTCACATATTGAGGGGGAACTCAATATGTATAGGTCGTCGATGTATCGGATGACATACACGACAAGGTCGATGATCAAGACTAAGCGCAAATCGAAGACAAGAAATCAAGATCAGTGAAGACAAGAAGACATCAAGACTCGGATGAACTCAAGACTTAGATGAACTCAAGACTCGGATAAGCCTCAAGACTCAAAGAATAAACCTCAAGACTTCGAAGATCAATACACCGAGGCTCGAGACACCAAGATCAAAAGACCAAGACCTACATTCAAAGAGTCTCGCATATTGAAGCTAAGATAATGTGCATCCGAAGACTCAATCAAGGTAGATCGATCACATTCGATCAAGTCACCACACCGTGACAATCAAAATGATATACCAGACAAGCGAATCTTCTACAAAAGGAATATCAATCGTCTAATGGACAAATTTCTTAAGTACCGCCTCGCAAAACCAAGAAGAAAGCGACACGTGTACAAAAAGAGCTGACATTGAGGGATACGATGCTGCAGAAAAAAATGGTGCTAATGATGCCTACGGCCACGCCGACAATCGGAGCACGTCACAATCATATCCTACAACCTACCAAGTATAACCCGAAATTCAAATTGCTCTCCAACGGCTCTTTGATTTCGAGGTCTATAAAATGGGATCAATCTTCATTTTGAAGAAAGAGGACCAACAGTGATTAACAAGCACCAACGAGTAAAAACAAGCAAGAACAAACACGGAGACACAGCAAAAGAAGCTAAAGCTACAGCAAAATCTCCGTTCAAAGAACACTACATTTGAAGATTATTCTTAGAGTGTTCATCCCATTAGTTCTTAGCAAGAAATCCTATCCACTAGCATTTTGGCTACCTAAAGCATCAGGATACAAACTTTCTTTACCCAAACACAAGTTAGGTTAAGTCTGTAGAGTGCGAACTCATTAAACATCTCGGCTATCCTTTTTAAGGATATAAGTCCTGCTGGTTACGTTTGTAGAGTGGGAACACGATAAACATCTCGGCCATCCTGAAAAGGATATAAGTCCCGTAGGTTAAGCTTGAGTGGGAACTCGGTAAACATCTCGGCCATCCTGAAAAGGATATAAGTCCTGCAGGTTAAGTTTGTAAGAGTGAGAACTCGGTAAACATCTCGGCCATCCTGAAAAGGATATAAGTCCCGCAGGTTAAAGTAGGTTAAGGTTCCCCTGTGTTAAGGGAAGAGTGGACATAGGACGGGTTTCGTCTGAACCACTATAAAAAGTCTTGTGTGCATTTACTTGCTTTCTTATTGCTTTACACAAGTCACAACTGGGTTTTAAACAGCATACATATTCTAAGATAAGCTCAGTCTGCACCAAGCAACTGATCTGATCAGATTGACACCTAAGTCAATCGGTTGAAAACTGACTTCAGAATCAGATTGATAAAACTGGTTTTTCACACGGGTAAAACAAGCTTCCGCACCATTCAGTTAAACTGACAGATATCAAGCTGATCTGCCTTCAGGCTCTCAGTAAGATTGAACATCAGTCTAAACGGATACACCAACACTCTGATCAGGTAATCTGCAGCTCACACCTGATCCGCACGAAAAGTTTTAGAAGTCTATTCACCCCTCTCCTCTAGACTTCCACCCTCACAAAACCCGTTCGGGACCTACAACAAACGTAGCACCAGCGAACTAGGGTTTTGGGAGACAAAATTGCAGGCCATTCTCCACGTTCGACAGACTGCTGTCCACCCGGCATTCGAACGAGGTTGGGAAATAGATTAGAAGATCTGGAGTGGAATCAATACCTCGATCTTCAAGGGTAACGAAATCTGACCTTTTGCTTTAGATGCATTTTGGTTTTATTTTGTTACGTATTCGTTTGGCATCCAATATCGATCTTGGCAACGGACCACCCTCACTGGCGTGTTCCATCACTACTCACAGTAGAGGCACACATCCTTGTTTACCCGCTCCTTCTTTTGAACACCATCTTAGTGATAGTGAACTCAAAAATCTTGAGCACGTTGTGAAGTTCAGGCATGGTCGCATCCATCTTATTCATATTGTAGTTCACAATAAAGCTAAATTATGAACCCGAGAGCGACTGGAGGATAGCATAAATGAAAAACGTTGGTCTTTTAGCTCAAAGCCTAAATTATCATGTTTATCAATTAGGTCTATCATCTTATGCACATGAGGTGAAATCTTCTCTCCTTTAGCTAACCGACATCTGAACAGATCTCTCATCACTTCATTAATCTCAGAATGAGATTCAGAATCAAAGAGATCCTTCAGATGCTTGAGCATTTAGAAGAGACCCATTTTCTCATGTTGCCTTAAGCGATTCGGGAGTCATGCCGAGCAACATCACACACTGCGTCTGGGAAGCATCCTTTTGATGCTTATTCTGAGCTGCTACGTTAAACGAAGTTGTCTCAAGAAACCAGCTGCAGGGGTAACAGGGATTGGCGTGTCCAACACGTACTCAATCTTTTCTTGCCTTAGCACCAAACACACGTTTAGGTGCCAGTCCAGAAAATTTTGCCTAGCCAATTTATTTGTTTCCAAAACACATCTCAATAACAGTTATACATTTCAACTAACCAAGAGAAATAAAATAAAATGGGAATTAAAACACATAATTCCTATGATCAATATTCAGCAATCAAAATAAACATGGCCTTTCTTTTGTGTTTATTTTGTCTCCATTATTTTCACATACTTAACGACCTCATCGGAAAAGTTCGAATTTTATATCAAATATAAATTGTAATGGACTAGGATCCACATTTCTACCATCATAATCCCAGCGAGGGCTGATCATTACAACAACATAACTGGTAGGTCTCCAAACCAATTGCAAAACTGCAACTCCTAGTTTGTCGAACCTAGTTTGACTGATGTCACTTACCCTTTGTTCCCCGCGAGGGATAGAGAAACAAAGTTAAGTTGGTTTACAACCATCAAGCGGTGACATTTCATGTCCCTATAAAAGTCCCGTTAGATGTAGATCCGAGCAAAAGACGAGGGTCTTTAAGTACTCATTGGAACAAAATCTCCGGTTTACTTTTAATTTTGATGGAAGACATCTTATCAAATTAATGAGAAAACCATATTTTAGTGAGGAACATTTTAAAGGCGGGGTATTAATTGCTTAATCGAGATCTAACATGTCAATCTATATCACATTTGAGCAATTATTGGGCGCCGCCTACTCAAACATGATATACACGGACTAACATTTATATGAGCGCCGTCTACCTAAACAATAATACGGTCTGACAATTATTGGGCGCTGCCTACCCAAATAGTTATAACGCGGACTGTAAAATGGGTTGACTAATTTAAAATGATTAAACAAGTTAACAGTGGGTGTTGGTCCCGGTGGAGCGGATGTGGAGCGGATGTGGAGGGTGGATTAGTGGCGTGTCGGGGGCTGTCATTGACCACGTGAACTGTATAGTTATGGCTGGTGCAGGTCGCTCCCGACTTGAGGATATGAAGCGGGAATCGCATCGCGACTTCCCGAACTGCCGACTACCCGAGTTGTCGACCTTTGCGACTTGAAGGTTTGTTATTGTGGGAATTACGTGGGCTGATCCCTTGGTCCCCTTGCCGAGGTTGCTTCATGCAGTCTTTGTTGGATTGTTTAGGATCCTTCTTGCCCAGGAGGGAGGTCGGGTTTATCCATGCTACAACAAAGAGACGTATGATTATGTAGATGTTTATGGGAGACAAATCAAGCCCTCTGTTTTCAACAAAGGTGCCAGATTTGTTTGGATCCCGAAAGGTATTTCTAACCCCCCAGGACCCGATTCTACTGGGGTACCTAAAGCCTGATTTGATTGCAGGTTCGTGTGGGTTTGGCCAATAAAGGAGGTGTACAAGCAACTATCTGGTACATCAATAGCGGATGCTCAAGGCACATGACTGGAAGCAAACATCTCCTTAGTTCATACACAAAACAAGAAGGCCCACGTGTACTCTTTGGTGATGATAACTTTGGTTTTACCAGAGGATTCAGAACCTTAGAGAATGATGATGTACAGGTTACAGGAGTCTCGTATGTCGAAGGTGTTGGTCCCGAAAAACCCAATTTAAAACTAGTAAAATCTCAATGGGAGGTGACTTATTTTTTTTTAATGTGTTATGCAGATTTGCTAAAGTATGTATGACAGTTAATATGAAATCAAATAAGAACACACGTATTTTTATAGTGGTTCGGACAACTCGTCCTACATCCACTCTTCCCTTCATGGGGCACCAACTTAACCAACAAATATTTATGGAGCTCTCACTCAACGGGACTTATCTCCCTCACGGGATCACCTATAGATGTTTAATGAGTTCTCACTCTCTCGGGACTTATCTCCCTCACGGGATCGCCTATAGATGTTTAATGAGTTCTCACTCTCACGGGACTTATCTCCCTTACGGGATTGCCTACGGGACTTATCTCCCTCACGGGATCGCCTATTAACTACCTTACTTAACCACTAGTTCTCTCTCAAGAAAGGGTTTGGGTTTGGAGTTATTTCCAACTATGTGAGATTTTCCCTTACATTGTTTTAGCCTTTAAGCTAAGGATGGAAAAATCTCTCTAAGCTTATGATATGACATTTATGCTTAGATATAATGAAGAACACTCTTGGGTAAATTTGGATATTTAATGCTCTGTGTTCTTGAATGGAGATGCTTGAATATTTGGCTTTAATCTTCACTTTGCAGCATCCTCCATCTTCTTCTTTTGAAGATAGTGCAATGTATTTATAGTGTGGATTTGAATATTACCGTTGGAGAGTAAATTCAAATCCATACTAATAGTCTTCCAGCTTTTCTTTGTCCTATTGCACTGTTGTTTGCAGCTTTATGTCACATCCATATATGTGTTGTTATCTTCTCATTGTCTAGTTGCTTTTGTGTGTCTAATCTGGATCGATCAGTCGCTGATTCTTGTTCATCTCTTCCGATTACGTCACTTTGATCGATATCCTCGATTTTTACGTGCAAAATCGATCTGCAGATTTCTGGTCTGCTGAAATCACTTGCTCATCGATTCGATTTCAATTTGTTCATCGATTCGGTTTACTGCGGCTGATCGATTTTGCCGCGGTGATCAATTTTTGCACGGCTGATCAGTTTTGCATGGCTGGTCAGTTTTGCACGACTGATCAATTTTGCACATCAGTTAACTCGGAACTCATCCTTCTTATCTGATCTCGATCAGCCTCATCTGCAGCCTCATCTAATCTCGATCATCTTCGTCTGATCTCATGAGTTCCCCCTGTTGGGAAATTTATAGTTTTGATGAAAGTTCCAAAAACACATGTAATAGGACCAATCGGACACATTAGGTACCGATGTTTATATTACTGCTATAGGAGACCGGTTGATAATGATTGTATAGAACAAGTGATGAAATAGATAGGTCACATATTGAGGGAAACTCAATATGTATAGGTCGATCTGAAGACTCAAAAGGCGGTGATATCCGGCGGGCGAAATGCAAGATAAGAATAGAAGATCGATCGTTACGATCTAGTCGATATCTCAAATTGAAGTCATAAAGCTCAAACTCGAGAATACTTGAAGATCGATGACTTCCGAAGATCGGACGGAAGACCTACATCGGTAAAGTCTGCTAGTTGAAGTTAAGTCAACCCAAGCACGAAGACTCCATCGAGTAGATCGATCGATTCGATTTGATCGGTCACCACACTGAAAAATCGATGTTTCACCTAATCATACGTCTATGATCTGAACAAGAAGAATGTCAACCTTAGTTGGAAGAACAACACTGAAAAGTGAGTCTGCTATCCAATAAGAACAAGACACGTATGATCGGAGCCGGCATTGGGATTTGATGCTACCTCTCTGAATTTGCTACAAAATACAAGTTCACGCTTTTTGGCCATGCCGTTCTGAAGACGTCACATCAAGGCTGCAAAGTCTACCAAATATAGCCTTTGAAATTCAAATTGCTCTCCAACGGCTCTTTGATTTCAAGGTCTATAAATATGGGATCACACTTGAGTGAAATAACGGAAACGTTGAACAATCAAGAAGCTCAAGCTAATATCGATTTCCGACAAGAACACGAACAAGAAGATTAATTTTTATTAAGTGTTCATCCCATAAGTTCTTAGCATAGAAATCTTTTCATCTAGTCATTGAGGGTCGCTTATACTGCAAGAAAAGATTTCATAGTTGGAACTAAAAACAATCTTACCCAAACCCCCAAGTTAGGTTAAGTTGTTTAGCAAGATTCGGAACTAGGGTTTCTAGTTCGATCTCTCGATCGGTTGAGTGTGAACTCCTTAAACATCTAGTTGGTGTCTTGTGTTGGACTTACACATAAAAACAAAGTCCAGTTGGTTAAGTAGGTGCCTTGTGATAGGGAAGAGTGGGCGTGGGACCCGGTTTGTCCAAACCACTATAAATCTTGTGTGCCTTTACCGCTTTGATTAACGATTACACAATCGCACACAACCTTTAAAAGCGCATACATATTCCAAGTTGAGATCGATTAGCACCAAGCTTTTATCCGATCAAACTTGACACTTGATCAACCGATTAAAAGATTAACTTTGGAATCGATTTATCAAAAACGGTTTTTTCACACGGGTAAAACTTAAGCTTCCCGCACACATCGCTTAAACCGATAGTTCTGAACTGATCTGCCTTGAGCGTCAAGAAGTTGATTATCACCAAAATCGATTCACTCACACTCTGATCAGATTAACGGCCCTCACACCTGATTTGCACAAAAGTTTTCAGAAGTCTATTCACCCCTCCCCTCTAGACTTCTGCCCTCACAAAACCCGTTCGAAACCTACAAGTGGTATCAGAGCAGTTGGTTCTACTGACCACTGACTTTGTGTATCATCGATTCTTGAGGAAGAATCTTTGTGGTCGACTGAACTGATCTTGAAAAATTGTTTTTAAAACTCATTCATTTTCCAAAATCACTCAGCATGGATAACACCTCAGGTATGTATCATGATCTGCCGAAGTTCTCAATCGATGAGTATGCAGATTGGGCCATATATATGTTCAACCATCTAGGTTCGATCAGTGGTAGAATGATGGAAGTCATCGAAAGAGGACCCATCATCATATAATACGACAACCCTACAGTTGGAGGAGATCCAGACTTTGCCCCGGGAAGTCTTGTACGTAAAAGCCCAGCCTTGATGGATGCAGAGGAAAGGAAACTACATACTCTAGATACTATCACAAGGCACATTATCATGAAAACAATGGATAAGGTCACCAAAGAAAAGATTAAGTATCTCAAATCTGCGAAAGCAATGTGGGATACTCTGGCTGAGATATGCGAGGGAAATGAACAGATAAAAGATAGCCGTCTACAAGCCGAACTGGTGAAGTTCGAAAAATTGAAGATGCTGCCCAACTAAACCATCAACGAACTCGATGGAAGGATTACGATGTCAATAAACAAGCTTCGAGAACTTGGTAGAGAGATGTCTGATAAAGATATCAACTACAAAATTTTAAGGTCTCTCACCAAGAAATAGGACATGAAGGTCACGGTAATCAAGGATTGCCAAGACATTTAAAAAATGAAGCCAAGTAGCTTGTTCTTGAGCCTTAAAGCTCACGAGTTCGATTTGATTGAAAGAGGACAAGCTGATGAAGATGAGGTGCCCACTGAAGCCTCAACTTCAAAATCAGTTGCTTTTAAGGCAACCAGCAGCAGAACGAAGGCCAACGAACCTGTTGGGAATATAATGAGTCAGGCAGAACAGATCGCTCTGCTTACCAGGAAGCTTGAGAAGTCGAACGTCCAACTTGGTAAGTATCGAAGGTTTTATAAGGACTATCAACATAGCCGGGGAGAGATATAGGAGATCGACCAACGGATCTCCGTGAAGAACCGATCCGATGATCGGAGGGATCACAGAGATGAAAAGAAAAGAGATAATCAGACTGAGGAAGGAAGAGATAACCAGTCAGACAGAAGAAGCTCAGACTACTATCAGAAAGGGAAGTCACCTGATAGGTCACACAGACGGAGTGATTCACCTGGAAGGAAAGGTTCGGTGGATCAAGGAGCGTGCTTCAACTGTGAGAAGCTAGGTCACTATAGCGCAGACGCCTGCACTGACGCCAAGAGAAAGGGAAGAAAAGAGAACGAAAGAGAGCAACGTTATAGGGACATAAGAGCCATGGTTGCCGATCGTCGAGAATCGACGATTCCTATCCGCCCTCTGAGGACTCTGGATACTCCTTCAGAGAAGACTTCCGACAAGAAGTCTTTGTTGACTTCTATGAAAATGAAGATCTCGATATTCTCTTGGGACGATGATGAGATCTCGCTTTGATGGCCAGGGAGGACCAATCTGAGGTAACCTCCAAACTTGCTTTCGCTTCTCGCTTTACACTGCTATCATTAGCACACCCGGCCGGGAGATTGACTGCAGCCTCTACTCGAGCAATTGCTTGAGGATCTTTCCAATGCAATGAGACACTTATGCTATAGTGGAAGTTTGAAAATGATAAGTTTGAGGACCGTAAATAATCGACTTGCTAAAGAAAATGATCTCAAGAAAGCCTCCTCAACTTAGATCACCAAATCGCGCCGAAAGGCAATCGAGAAATTTAAAATTCTCGGTTAAAGCTTCGATCGGAGAAGCAGATCAAAGATCACCGGCAATTAACAAACAAAGAAGTGATGACTTCAAAATCCTGCAAGCAAGATTCGATGAGCTGTTTCAAAAGCATGAAAGTCTAAAATCATCTGAGGATAATCTGCGTAAGAAAATAGAGGTTTTTTCAAAATCATCTAAAACCGCTTCAAGACATGAACGCCTATTTTCAACAACGATTAACAAGAAGGGACTTAGCTATGAGAATCCTTCCACATCCTCAAAAGCCCCTACTAATTCATCTCAAAAAGGTGTAATCGAGACGAGTTTAAACAAAGATACACCAAAAGCCAAACATGTATCTAATAAGGAAAAAAGACCAGGTTGAAAGGTAAAAGGCGGTGCCTAACCGTATGAACAAAATGGACCCCAATCGGTAAAGCATCGGTCGAGGAATCAACAGAAGAACCCGTTCTTCCGAAGAGACCTCAACTCGATCAACAGATCGAGAATCGAAAAAGACAACTTGTAAAAGGGAAGTCCAATCGAGACCCAATCAAGGTCACCGCCTAATAAGCATGCTTCGTAAACCGCAAAAACCACCTATGCCGAAAAAGATATGAATCTTTTGATGGTAGCGATCGTACCTACCCCTATAATGTCGAAATCTAGGGTCACGACCAACCACATACTTGGATAAAAAGAAGACAAACAAAAAGATAAATCCCAAGTCTTCTAAGTCATCTAAGGTTCACACTAATAATCATACAAATCGAAAAAAGATATAAAGAGACGTATGATTATGTTGATAGGTATGGGAGACAAATCGGGCCTTCGATCTAACCGATCACAATAGAAGTGCTTTCTTTGTATGGATCCCCAAAACTAATCCTAACCCCTCGGGACCCAATCCAAAAGGGGTACCTAAAGCCCGATTTGGCTCAGCAGGATCGCGTGGGTCCGCCAACAAAGAGGTGTGCAAGCAACTATCCGGTACATCGATAGTGGATGTTCAAGGCACATGTCGAAGCAAGCACCTCCTCGGCTCTTACATAGAAATGAAAAGGCCAGCGTGTACTCTTTTCTAAGATGATAACTTTGGTTATACCAAAGGATTCGAACCTTAGAGAATGATGATGTACAAGTAACCGAGTCTCAGATGTCGAGGGTCCGAAGCACAACCTACTATCGGTTTCACAATTCATGACAACGGATTCAAAGGTGTTGAGTTCTCGATCCGACCAATGCACTATCAAGAATCGAGCCACTCAACAGATTTTGCTAACTCGTTCAAGGAAAGGGACGATCTACACAAATTGATTGGAACAAATTGCCCAAGAAATGCATGCCCGATTGTTAAGAGTTCCAAAAGTAGCGGTTGGCTCGCACAAAAAGAACGAGCCATCCGAACTTTAAAACTCTTAATAAGATAAAGAAGGATGTCTCTAATGGAAGGACTTCCGAATGAAGTATTTTCAAAGGATCGACATTTATTGATGTCGGAAGGAAAACAAAGTCAAAGCTTCATTCAAGGAATTCCGGACCGGCATCCAAAGGAATCTCGAATTTTGCTTCATATGGATCTATTTGGACCCAAGCTTACGGTCGGTCTCAACGGACGAAATACACTCGTAATCGTGGATGACTATTCCAAGTTTACAGGTTATATTCTTACATAAGAAGAATGAGACGACAAACGAAGATACCCGAAATGCTAAAAAGACTACAAAATGAGAAGGGTGTCGTCGATTAGTAGTAAAAATCGATCGAGATAAAGGTACGAAATTTACAACTCTTTTATTATTGATTTTTGCTCTAAGTTTGGTATCTGAGATGAAACATCACCGCAAGGACACCACAACAAAATGGAGTAAATGAACGGAGAAACAGAACTCTCAAAGAAGCTGCCGCGCGATGTTAATGAACATGCAATACCAAGCCATTTCTCGGGCGTATAAATCAACATTTGATGCCACACTCGTAACGGATGTGTTTACGACTAAGGCTCACTACAAAACACCCTATGAACTCGGGAAGGACGTAAAACCTCGTGTCTCTTACTTCCATGTTTTTTTTGGTGTAAGTGTTTCATACACAACAATGGGAAGAGTCGGTTGAAGACTTTTGAGGCCAAGTCGAGATGAGGGTATATTCTTAGATATTCCTCATCTAGCAAAGGCTTTCGGGGTTTACAATGCATTTAACCCTACTTGTGGAAGAAACACCTCATGTAGTCTTTGATGAAGCATCTTACGAACAAGAGAAATCATTTCTCGAATAAGATGTACCGATCAACAAGTACCGATGCTCGAAAAATGGATCACCTAATGATCAAGGAAAAAGAATCGAAAACCGTAATTGGTATACATTCCGGAGATCTAGTGATTCACCGGATCATTCAGATCCTAAGGTACGAAAAAACTGTTTGAAGAAGAAGCGACATACCGAGATAAGATCAACCGAACCATCCGGTTCGGGGGAACACTGAAGTTCCCACGAACAGACATCGAAGACATGATGAGTCCAACATCACCGAGACTTGTTCTTATCAAGTGGATCATAACTTCAAAGACCACTCCCAATCGCTAGTAATGAAATTTTATCAGAAACGGATGATGCTCTCCAAACCGACGCAAATCAGAATAGAAGGACCTGGATAACCAGTCATCCAACTGATCTGATAATCGGAGACCCATCTGATAAAGTTAAAACTAGACATCAGATTGGTGAAAGTTCCATGTATTGCTGTTATTTGTCTATGAAGGAACCAACAACAATAGAGGAAGCTCTACAAGATGCAAGCTGGATTCTAGCCATGCAGGAGGAGCTTGAACAGTTCGACAGAAATCAAGTTTGGGAACTGGTAAACATACCAAATCATCAAGACGTAATTGGCACGAAGTGGGTATTCAAGAACAAGAGAGATGAGAAAAACGTCATCACCAGAAATAAGGCAAGACTTGTTGCTAAGGGGTATTCACAATCAGAAGGAATTTATTATGATGAGACCTTTGCACCAGTCGCTCGCCTAGAAGCCATTCGGCTGTTTCTGGCATATGCTTCCCACAGAGGGTTCACTGTGTATCAGATGGACGTAAAGAGCGCTTTCTTAAACGGGGTACTAGCAGAGGAAGTTTATGTCGAACAACCTCCAGGCTTTGAAAAGGGCAACCAGGTGTACCGTCTAAGAAAAGCTCTCTATGGCTTGAAACAGGCTCCTCGAGCTTGGTATGATACACTCTCTCAGTTCTTGATCGAAAGTGGGTTCACTAAAGGAACAGTGGACAAAACCTTATTCAGAATAGAAGATGGAAAAGATATTCTGATGGTTCAGATTTACGTGGACGACATCATCTTCGGATCTCCCAACAAAAGTCTATGTGAAAGATTCAAAGAAGTTCGATGCAAGGGAAGTTCGAGATGTCCATGATGGGTCGGATGAATTACTTTTCGGGTCTTCAAGTAAAGCAAAGTATCTGAAGGATATTCATCTCGCCAAGCAAAGTACACTAGGAATTTATTGGCTAAGTTTGGAGTTCAAAATTGTAAGGAAGCCAAAATTCCTATGATGACCGGATTCAAGATGGATCCGCATTGAGGATGGTCGAAAAAACAAATCGGAAGGAATATAGGGCTCTCATTGGATCTCTACTATACCGATGCCAAAGCCAGAACCATATATAACCTTTCGCAGTGGGTGTATGTGCGATTTCGTGCAAATCCAATGATAAGTCACCTAGAAGCGACTAAGCGGATTCTTAAGTATCTGAAGGGACAAGAAACCTTGGTTTATTTTACCCATCGATGATAATCTAGAGCTTAGTGGGTATTCGATTACGATTATGGAGGTTGCAAGATTGATGAAAAAATCCACCTCGTGAACTTGTCGGTTCTTAGGAAGTAAACCGATCTCGTGGTTTTCAAAAAGCGGACATCGATTGCAACATCTACTATTGAAGCGAAATATATGGTCTGCGAAGTCGTTGTTCCCAACCGCTCGGGCTTAGTCGCCGGTGAGGATTATAACATTGAAACTAAGAATGTACCTATTTTCTCGTGATGATAATAGTGCTATTGCAATCACTCGTAATCTCGTTCTACATACAAGATGCAAGCATGTGGATGTCGCACCATTTTATAAGAGATCATGTTGAAAAGAAGAATATCGAAATGGAAAAGATTCATATTGATATACGTAAAAAGTCGATATTCTAACCAAGCCAATTTTAGTTTGAGATCGGTTCGAAGAATTATGCAATGAGCTAGGGCTTCGGATCTTGGAGAAAATGCACCTAAAATGTTTGATGGAATGATCTCGAACCGGTTTGGTTAAGAAACTAATCGATTCAAGAGAAATCGGTTGAATTTGGTATCTCAATCGATCGGAAGATCGATCAAGGAATCGATATGAGAAGGTCTTGATCGATTTAAAGTTTATCGATTAAATGAACTGATCGTTTAAAGGATTATCTCGATTAAATCTGCTTGCTTATATACTTTGTAAGTCGATTAAGCTGAAATTCAAAAAGATTCACAAGTGGTATTTACAAGATTAAAGCTTAAAATCGCATAAGGATACATGAATTTTACACAACAATGAAATAACAGAAATTTTCATTAATAAAGACCCGAAGGTCAGGTTACATTACAAGATACAAGTACAAGAGGACCCGGAGGTCAGTACATAAACCCTAAACCCGAAAACCTTAACACTAAACCTTCATCCTAACCCTTGAAGAAGTGGAGAGAGAGAGATTTTAAATCTGATGCTCTCATTTTCCCCCACTTAACAAGGGTGAGAGAGGCTTTAAAGAAATCCTAAAGCCGCCAAATTGGCTAAAACCAAAGGAGAAACAAATGCCTTGATAGGATTTTTAAGCCGAGAGCCCTAAGAAAGAGTCGATTGGGCTCTCCAACAAATGAAATGGTGAGTTGATATACGGGCATCACCGTTGTCCGATCTGAATCCGTGACATCAAACTCATGTTCATTTTCGATCGAGTCTGTTGATGAGGGGTTACGCTATCTCGATAGACATACAAGGTGCATACGGTTAGGAGAAGTGTCTTCTCAGTTGCGATAGCAGAACCGCCGCCTCGGTGGTAGAGAAGCTTGGCAACGATTGTATGTGAAATCTTTGATGACGATGAAGACAGTGATAAGGGACACACAGGGTTGATTTGAGAAGCTGAAATCATTGAAAAAGGGGTAAAGGTGTTTGCCGGAAGTTTAACCGGAAATAAGGGTTCACCAGGATACATGATTCTACAAAGAAATGGTGATTGGGTTATGTTGTGTAAAACAATTGGTCCAATTTATAGAGACCAAGCAAGGGTGCAAATGAAAATTCGAGTTCTCAAAACCTTTTAGAGAAATCTGCACCAAAAGGACAGCGTGTAGAAATCACGCGACTGGTAATTGGAGAAATTTACGGCGAATTGACATATCGAAAGATTCAGACGATAATTACGCATGTCAAATCGCGCCAACTTAGGGAATAGAAGCTACTATTCTAGACTAAGTTTTGGCGGTAACACTTATCCCAAGAATTGGCTTGATCTGAGAAGAATCAGATTAGGTCAACTAAAATCTGATTACATACGAAGCTGATCAGATGAGGAAGATCAGCTGAGCTTGAAACTCCAACAAATCAGATATATCAGTCTATGGGAAAAACAGAAATATCAGTTGAAGGGGGAACTTCAACTGATCAAGGAGGATCAGAAGGGAAATCAGACGTATTCAAGTGAAGAAGATCAGTTAAAAGGATCAGTTGGGAAATTTTAAGGCTTAGGCAGAATACTAAGATCAACAAGTGAAATCAACATGGACAAGTGGTATTGACTGATTACAATATCAGTCAACCAGATACGCCTTTCTTTTCTCTTGTTCTTTGCTTATTTATCGGATCTTATCTGATATTATTTGCCTTACTGTACCCATTACCCTTGTGACGTATTCCCTGCAAATCATTTAATGCGGACGTGGGGAACATGTATTAAATGCTACTAAATGTGCTTTTAAATCCAAAAGGTTTTCGTACGTGCTTTTCCTGACCCTACGATCAAAACCGCTTAATCTGGAGCGTTTAATCTTTTCAAACGGTTGATCTTCCAAATCTTATCTTCTTTTTCCCTCCTCGTCTTTATAAAGATCATCAAAAACCTTACCAGAGTTTTCCATTTCACAAACTTGCGTTTTATTCTCTGAAAACTCCAGATTACTTCTCTCAGATTCAAAGTGTTTTTCCTAAGTTTCAAAATCATCCTTCCGAAAAACAGAATCTGGTAATTTATGTTTATTTGATGTATTTTTAAATCCATTGATCTTAAATTCTTTTATCCTGTGTCATGCTTTATTGTTTCTTGGTTTCCGCATATGTGATGTTCTTATATATATGCACAACTTTAATCGGGTTCATCCTTTTGTAGATGGCCACCCACGGAATGGGAAAGATAATGTGCAATTATGCGGAACTAGCAACAAAAATTGTGGATGATAAGTTCGTACAATTCAATATCACTCAGGATCCGGAATCCATGGAGGTCGAGCAAATTCTGCGAAAAGCAGGCCTTGAGAAATTTTATACCGCTCATTTTGCAATCCAAAGTGATGCAGATGAAGCACTAGAATTCCTAAGGAATTTAAGAGTGATACGACGTTAAAATGAACCGCTCTCGATACCAATCGGAGAAGAAATCGATCGACGAATGATGATACAAAAGGACGGATCTCGCCTGCTCATTACAGGGAGAACGAAGATGAGTTGATCAGAAAAGAGCTCTTCAGAGAGGCTGACAAACATCATACGTCAGGTTTTGTCAGGCCAATGATCAAGAGGAAATACCGATTGTTGTTTGACATATTGTCAAAAACAATTATGGGTATTGCATTCAACCCGTATGCCCTTACATCCGCTCAAAATGTACAACATGGTCGCAATAATTGATGAAGCCAAGAACATCAATCGCACGGGTTCTCGAAGGCCATTCTGCTCCAAGAACATGAGAAATTTGGAGTCAATGAACCGAGGCGTATATCTCGAAGAAAAAAGATCAAGAATCTCAACAAGGTTGCGCTTATTCCGAAAGATAAACCGCCTAATCTTTGAATGGGAACAGTTGATTTGAAGTCCTATAAGGCCTTTCTCCAGCCCACTTCCATCTTTGGGCCACCAGACGATGATATCGCGCCAACCCCCAAAGTCAAAGAAAGGAAAAAGCAAGGAAGCAACTTCGCCTACACCAGATGCCCCCGGAAGAAAAAAAAAAATTGGTGAAGGCCCAGAGAAGAGGCCAAAGAAGGCGGCGCAAGCCTCCATGACTCGATGCTTGAAGATGAGTCGATGAAGAAAGAGCGCCAGATCGATCTGTTGCTACACAAAAATCAAAGAAAAAAATCGACGGGGCAGGCTTCTCAAAGAGAGCTCGCCAGATCATTTTGAGGAAGAAGCCCGATCGATCTCCTTCTCCTCAAGCTCGAAATGATTCACCACTCGGACTAATGGTCACGAGCATGTCTCTCCTATTCTTCCACCTGCCCGCGAACTCAAAAATCGCATCGGTTCGCGAACGTAAAGCTTACCCGATGTGGAACCGTAAGCTCGCTTCCACGTGAAACCTCTCTACTAAAGTCGAACCGATCACCCAACTTCCGACTACTCAAGCACAAACAGAACCTTCCACATCTCATCAAACCGATCGACAGACAATTCTCGAGTCCAGATCAACAAAGATCATAATCGGGAAATTGATCGAAATGCGAATCGAAAGAGAAATTGATGAGTTGTATCCGAATCGGATCGCCCATCCCGCCATAAGAGAGGAAGTTATGGAGATCCTCACCGAGAGATCTTCGATTAAAGAGCTTCTCGGACTTTATAATAATTATTGAACAGATGGGCGGTGTGGATGAGTTTGCGAGACTTCGATTTCGACATGAGGAAATCTGCTAAAGTGGGATCACCAAATGGTGCCGATAATCGCTAAATCCACAAAGCTCGATCCACGCTGAAGCTAGGGTTGCTTTAACAGATTTAATCGAGATCGGCCGACAAAGCTCTGGCAGATGCCATCATGAAGGATCAGGAGGCGCCGATGATAGTGGAGCTGGTGCTACTGAGTTCATGACCAACCACCGGAGGCACAAACAATCAATCGATCAAGTGACACCCAACATTCCAACATCACACGCCACTATCGATCAACTTCAGAGATCAAATCTTGTCTCAAAGATCTCCGAAAAGAAGAAGTTGAGGGATCGATAATGATCAAAGGCGATTGCCATCAAAGAAATAACAGATCAAAGGGAATTGCTATTTCCCAGATTAGGGCAATCAAAGATCGATTCTCCCAAATCAGGTCTCATCATGCGTCAATTTGAATCGATAAAGACCGTTGATGCCAAATCGACTCAAAGTGGATCAACAACAAGTTTTTTTTCGATGCTCATCGACAAGCTAGAATCGATGTAAGAGAAACTTGACAACCTGATTAAAACACTCTCTCTTGCCATGGAATCTATCAAGATCGAAATGATATCGAAGATTCAAAATCTAACCGCTCAAACTCAAGGCATATCTCATTGCGAGATCTCAACAGTATGATCGCGATCAACTTTGGTTCTCGACCTCCCACCTCACTACTCTTTTTTTGATCAAACCAAAAGGGGAAGGACGAAATGAGAAACCAACCGACATAACAGTCTTGAGGGACATCACAAACTCGGATCACTTTGAAAAGATGTCCAAAGAGCGTAATTTGAAGAAGCCCGAAAAAGCCAAGAAGAAAGAAGGCAGTAAAAAATGGTACGCGTAAAATCAAGAAGAAATTCGATTGAGAGCGAAGAAAGGAAGGGGTTGGAAAATTCGTATTGCGAACCTAAGTCCGCCAAAGAAGAGTTGATGAGATCATCCCAAAAACTGCTGCACATGCTAAGAAATTTGAGAAATGGAATAAGATCGTGAGGAATGGCTTCGATGCCTTTGTTCTTAATCTTGTTCCACAAGAAGAATCTCTCGATGAAGAATTCCTCAACCGGTTAGAAAATAAATACCCGGATTTTCTCAAGTATCCGGAAAATGAGGCCAAACTTATCAATGTAAAAATATCTCGCCAAGAGTATGATCGATGGATTACTCAAAGAAGCGATGGCTCATTTGACAGACCGCATTTCAAAGGTTCTATTTTGACATCCCGAAAGAACAGCACATAATCGATCCTCGCCAGATCGATGATGTCAAATGGAAACTTTATCGATTTTCAACGTACCTCAAGATCAAAGAGAGATGCCGAAGGATACAAGCCTAAAAAGAGTGAAGAATCGAAGACTACTCGATCACCGTTCTTATTTACAAACTTTTCGATGTAACATGTAATCAACATTTTTTAATGAGAAAAGTTTATTTTTCCGATCCTAAGACAAAGTCTCATTGTCTTCCTCGATTATATGCTCTTAACTCGTTCTATTTTTTATCAATCAGTATTTGGTTTCTCAAAGTGTTTTGGTTTCATCAAAAAGAGGGAAATTGTTGGGAAATTTATAGTTTTGATGAAAGTTCCAAAACACATGTAATAGGACCAAAGACCTATTAGGTTTTGATGATGTTTATATTACCCGCTATAGGAGACCCATTGATAATGATTGTATAGAACAACCGATGAAATAGATAGGTCACATATTGAGGGGAAACTCAATATGTATAGGTCGAATCCAAGACTCAAAAGACGGTGATATCCGAAGCGGGGCGAATGCAAGACAAGAATAGAAGATCGGATCGTTACGATCTAGTCGATATCTCAAATTGAAGTCATAAAGCTCAAACTCGAATACTTGAAGATCGATGACTTCCGAAGATCGGACCCGAAAGACCTACATCAGTCGAGTCTGCTAGTTGAAGCTAAGTCAACCGGCACGGAGAAGACTCCATCCGGTAGATCGATCGGGCCTAATCGGTCACCACCAGTGAAAAATCCGATGTTTCACCTAATCATACGCCTATGATCCCGAACAAGAAGAATGTCAACCTTAGTTGGAAGAACAACACCGAAAAGTGAGTCTGCTATCCAATAAGAACAAGACACGTATGATGATCGCCGAATTGCGGATTTGATGCTACCTCTCTGTAACGGCTACAAAATACAAGTTCACGCTTTTGGCCATGCCGTTCCTGAAGCACGTCACATCAAGCCTGCAAGTCTACCAAATATAGCCTGAAATTCAAATTGCTCTCCAACGGCTCTTTGATTTCAAGGTCTATAAATATGGGATCACACTTCAGAGTGAAATAACTAAAAACCGAACAATCAAGAAGCTCAAGCTAATATCAGATTTCCGCACAAGAACACGAACAAGAACAAGAAGATTAATTTTTATTAAGTGTTCATCCCATAAGTTCTTAGCATAGAAATCTTTTCATCTAGCTGTTAGGCTGCTTATACGCAAGAAAAGATTTCATAGTTGGAACCAAAAACAATCTTACCCAAACCCCCAAGTTAGGTTAAGTTGTTTAGCAAGATTCGCATCTAGGGTTTCTAGTTCTGATCTCTGGGATCGGTTGAGTGTGAACTCCTTAAACATCTAGTTGGTGTACTATGTTGGACTTACACATAAAACAAAGTCCAGTTGGTTAAGTAGGTGCCCCTTGTGATAGGGAAGAGTGGGCGTAGGACTGGTTTGTCCGAACCACTATAAATCTTGTGTGCCTTTACCGCTTTGATTAACTGATTACACAATCGCACACAACCTTTAAAGCTCATACATATTCCAAGTTGAGATCAGTTAGCACCAAGCTTCTGATCTGATCAAACTTGACACTTCAGTCAACTGATTAAAAGATTAACTTTGGAATCTGATTTATCAAAACTGGTTTTTCACACGGGTAAAACTTAAGCTTCCGCTTTATCGAGTTAAACCGATAGTTACCGAACCGATCTGCCTTGAGCAACCAAGAAGTTGGTTATCAGCCCAAACTGATTCACTCACACTCTGATCAGATTAACTGCCCTCACACCTAATTTGCACAAAAGTTTTCAGAAGTCTATTCACCCCTCCCCTCTAGACTTTTGCCCTCACAAAACCCGTTCGGGACCTACACCCCCTTAACTTGTTTTCTCGTTCCCCCTCAACTTGTTATCTGTAGATTAACTTAAATAACACAAGTTGATAATGTTTTTGCATAATTCATCAAAACTAAAATATCCCAAGAATTTCCCCCTTTTTGATAATGATGCCAAAACTAACTAACAATAAAAAATATATACGAGAAAAACGGTGTTAGTTAAACAAGTGAAATGATGAAGAATGTTGTATGCATTTTTAAAAAAATGATGAGAAGATGATTGTCAGCCTCCATGAATTTTATAAAATTTATGCATTTTAAACTAAATGGGTTTTAACAACAGTTCAGGTGGTCACATTAAAAGCTTGTGAACTTTTGAACTCCTGCTCTGATACCACTTGTTGGTCCCAAAAAACCCGATTTAAAACTCGTAAAATCTCAATGGGAGGTGACTTAATTTTTTTTTAATGTGTTATGCAGATTTGCTAAAGTATGTATGACAGTTAATATGAAAGCAAATAAGAACACACGTATTTTTATAGTGGTTCGGACAACTCGTCCTACATCCACTCTTCCCTTCATGGGGCACCAACTTAACCAACAGATATTTATGGAGCTCTCACTCAACGGGACTTATCTCCGTCACGGGATCGCCTATAGATGTTTAATGAGTTCTCACTCTCTCAGGACTTATCTCCCTCACGGGATCGCCTATAGATGTTTAATGAGTTCTCACTTTCACGGGACTTATCTCCCTTACGGGATTGCCTACGGGACTTATCTCCCTCACGGGATCGCCTATTAACTACCTTACTTAACCACTAATTCTCTCTCAAGAAAGAGTTTGGGTTTGGAGTTATTTCCAACTATGTGAGATTTTCCCTTACATTGTTTTAGCCTTTAAGCTAAGGATGAGAAAATCTCTCTAAGCTTATGATATGGCATTTATGCTTAGATATAATGAAGAACACTCTTGGGTAAGTTTGGATATTTAATGCTCTGTGTTCTTGAATGGAGATGCTTGAATATTTGGCTTTAATCTTCACTTTGCAGCATCCTCCATCTTCTTCTTTTGAAGATAGTGCAATGTATTTATAGTGTGGATTTGAATATTACCATTGGAGAGTAAATTCAAATCCATACTAATAGTCATCCATCTTTTCTTTGTCCTATTGCACTGTTGTTTGCAGCTTTATGTCACATCCATATATGTGTTGTTATCTTCTCATTGTCTAGCTGCTTTTGTGTGTCTAATGGATCTGATCAGGTAGCCTGATTACTGTTCATCTCTTCTGATTCTGGTCGCCTGATTTTCTGGTCTGCAGAAATCTAATCTGCAGATTTACGTTCTGCTTTGAAATCATTTGTTCATCATTCTCGATTTCCTTTGTTCATCGCTTCGATTTCACTGCTCATCGATCCGATTTCCTTTGTTCATCGATCGATTTCACCGTTCATCGATCCGATTTCACTTTTTCATCGATTCGATTTCACTTTTCATCGATTCAGATCTGTATGGCCGATCGGTTTTGCCTGTCGATCGATTTTTGCAACCGATCTGTTTTTGCACATCAGTTAACTCGGAACTCATCCTTCTTATCTGATCTCGATCGGCCTTCATCTCTATGACCTTTTGTCGATCTCGATCATCTTAAATGCGATCTCATGAGTTCCCCCTTAACTTATTTTCTCGTTCCCCCTCAATTTGTTATCTGTAGATTAACTTAAATAACACAAGTTGATAATGTTTTGGCATAATTCATCAAAACTAAAATATCCCAACAGAAGCTTTGAAGCATAATCTGTTATCAATTTCACAATTCTGCGATAACGGATTCAGTGTTGAGTTCTCGACTGATCAGTGCACTATCAAGAATTGAGCTACTCAACAGATTTTGTTAACTGGTACAAGGAAAGGAACGATCTACACTGCAGATTGGAACAGTTGTCCAAGAAATGCATGCCTGATTGTTAAGAGTTCCAAAAGCAGCAGTTGGCTCTGGCACAAGAGAATGAGCCATCAGAACTTTAAAACTCTTAACAAGATAGCAAGGATGTCTTTGGTTGAGGGTCTCCCGAATGAGGTTTTCTCTTAGGATCATACATGTGTCGCATGTCAGAAGGGAAAACAGGTAAAAGCCTCATTTAAGGGAATCCCAGGACCAGCATCCAGCAGAGTATTGCAACTGCTCCATATGGATTTATTTAGACCAGTAACACCACTAAGTCTCAGCGGACGCAAGTACACTCTGGTGATCGTGGATGATTATTCCAAGTTTACCTGGGTGGTTTTCTTATACAAGAAGAATGAGACTACAACAAAGATACCCGAGCTGCTCAAGAAATTACAGAATGAGAAGGGTGTCAGTATTGTGAAAATCAGATCCGATAAAGGTACAAAATTTCTGAACTCCTTTATTACTGATTTTTGCACTAAGTTTGGAATACAACATGAAACATCAGCTGCAAGAACACCACAATAAAAATGGAGTAGCAAAATGGAGAAACAGAACACTCAAAGAAGCTGCTCATACTATGTTAGCTGAACATGCCACTCCAAACCGTTTCTGGGCAGAAGCCATCAACACTGCATGCCATACTCAGAACAGATGTTCTCTGACTAAGGCTCACTTCAAAACACCCTATGAACTGTGGAAGGGCAGAAAACCTCGTGTTTCTTACTTCCATATTTTTGGGTGCAAGTGTTTCATACACAACAATGGGAAGAGCCAGTTGAAAACTTTTGAGGCTAAGTCAGATGAGGGTATATTCTTAGGATATTCCTCAACTAGCAAGGCTTTCAGGGTGTTCAACAGGCGAACCCTAGTTGTGGAAGAAACACCTCATGTGGTCTTTGATGAGACATCTTCTGAACAAGAGAAATCTGCCTCAGAACAAGCATTACCAGATCAACCGGTACCTGATGCACAGAAAATGGATCAGCTAAGTATTAAGGAAAAATGATCAGATCACGTAACAATATATGTTCCAAAACTTGATCTTACTGATTCACCAGGTCAATCAGACCCAAAGGTACGCACAACTGTCAATGAAGAAGCTGGTACAACTGAGACAGTAGCAACTGAACCATCTGGTTCAGGGGGAACACCTGATGTTCCTACTGACAGACATCAGCATATGATGATTCCAACATCAGCTGAGACTTGTCCATGTTAAGTGGATCCTATTACTGCACCACTCCCACCTGCTAGTGACTCAATATCAGATGAGGATGATGACATCCAAACTAATATACATCAGAAAAGAAGGACTTGGTTATCTGACCATCCAACTGATCTGATAATTGGCAATTCGAATGCCCGAGTCCAGACTAGACATCAGGTTGGTGAAAGTGCCATGTATTGTTGTTATCTGTCTTTGAAGGAACCAACCACCATAGATGAAGCTCTACAAGATGCTAGCTGGATCCTAGCCATGCAAGAAGAATTAGAGCAGTTTGAGAGAAATCAAGTGTGGAAACTGGTGGACAGACCAACTAATCAAGTTGTGATTGGCACCAAGTGGGTATTCAAGAACAAGAGAGATGAGAATAATATCATAACCATAAATAAGGCAAGACTTGTTGCTAAGGGGTATTCACAATCATAAGGGATTGATTATGATGAGACCTTTGCACCAGTCGCTCGCCTGGAAGCCATTCGGCTGTTTCTGGCTTATGCTGCCCACATAGGGTTATTGTGTATCAGATGGATGTAAAGAGTGCATTCTTAAATGGGGTACTAGCTGAGAAAGTTTATGTTGAACAACCTCCTGGCTTTGAAAAAGGCAACCAGGTGTACCGTTTAAGAAAAGCTATTTATGGCCTGAAACAAGCTCCTAGAGCCTGGTATGATACACTATCTCAGTTCTTGATAAACAGTGGATTCACTAAAGGAATAGTGGATAAAACCTTATTCAGAATAGAAGATGGAGAAGATATTCTAATGGTTCAGATCTATGTAGATGACATCATCTTCGGATCTCCCAACAAGAATCTGTGTGATAGATTCAGCAAACTAATGCAAGGGAATTTCGAGATGTCCATGATGGGTTAGATGAATTACTTTTTTGGTCTTCAAGTTAAGCAAAGTACAGAAGGGATATTCATCTGCCAGGCAAAGTACACTAGGAATTTGTTGGCTAAGTTTGGAATTCAGAATAGTAAGGAAGCCAAAATTCCTATGATGACTGGATTCAAGATGGATCTAGATGAGAATAGTCAGAAAACTAATCAGAAAGAATACAGGGCTCTCATTGGATCTCTACTATACCTGACTGCCAGCAGACCGAATATAACTTTTGCAGTAGGTGTATGTGCCAGATTTCAGGTAAATCCAATGCAAAGCCACCTGGATGCAGCTAAGCGGATTCTTAAGTATCTGAAGGGGGCAGTAAACCTTGGTTTATTCTACCCATCAGATGATAATCTAGAGCTTAGTGGATGTTCTGATTCTGATTATGGAGGTTACAGAATAGATAGAAAATCAACCTCAGGTACATGTCAGTTCTTAGGTAGTAAACCGATCTCTTGGTTTTCAAAGAAGAAGACATCAGTTGCCACATCTACTACTGAAGCAGAATATATGGCTGCAGGAAGCTGTTGTTCCCAACTGCTCTGGCTTAGTCAGCAGCTGAGGGATTATAACATTGTAGCTATGAACGTACCTATATTATGTGACAGTAATAGTGCTATTGCAATAACTCAGAATCATGTTCAACATACAAGATGCAAGCATGTGGATGTCAGACACCATTTCATAAGAGATCATGTTGAAAAGAAGCACATCAGAATGGAAAAGATTCATACTGACAAGCAAAGAGCTGATATCTTAACCAAGCCACTAGCTGAAGTCAGATTCAGAGAACTCTGTAATGAGCTAGGGCTTCTGGATCTTGGAGAAAGTGCACTAGAAATGTTTGGTGGACTGGTCTCCAGAACCAGTTGGTTAAGAGACTGACCAGATAGAAAGAATCAGTTGAGTAAGGTACCTCAACTGATTAGAAAAGTAATATCAGATGTAGGGGGAACTGATCAGATTAACAAGTTGCATAAATATTAAGACAACAAGGACTATGCAAAATTCGCATAAGGAAATCAAGTCAACTCAACAATGGAATAAAAGAGAATTTCATTGATAAAGACCCGGAGGTCGAAATTTTCATTACAATAAGACCCGAAGGTCAGTAGAAAAACCCTAAACCCTAAATCCTAAACCCGATGAGACTTATTGCTTTAAATGAACACGAGTGTCATACATGTGGTGCAAAACATTCAAGGGATTGTAAAGGGCGACTTGACTTGATCAAGTTCGCATATATAATACTAAATCCATATTACATGTCAGAAGTTGCTCATCGTCGTTAACCACGTCATCTCGATCGGCACCCAAGGCACAAACGGCTACCTCCATGTTGCCGGCGGTAGATCCGCCACCCCGGTGGCAGTGAAGCTTGGCAATGGACATATGGTCATCCTCCGATGATGACGAGATCATAAATAAGGGAAGCACAGGGTTGTACTGAGAACCGGAGGTCAGTTGTGTAGAGTAGAAGAAGCCTATCGCCGGAATTAAGGACTTGCCGGAATTTCTCATGTGCAAGCTTGAGAACGATAAGTGTAGGTTTAAGTACAATGGGTTGTATGTCTAAAACCCCGTCCTATTTATAGAGGAAGAGCAGGGGTGGAAATGTAAAATTTGAATTCTCGAGGCCCCCAAAGAAATTAGCGTCGCAAGGACAGCGCGTAGGTGTTACGCGTCTGCTGGTTGGGTTAGATCACATCGTGTGACGTCAGGCCATCATTGCGGAACTGTCACATCACGCTGACTTAGGAAGTCGAGGCGACTCTTCGATTCCCCGAGGATGAGGCTTTGGGGGGAAACTGGCACACATCCCAAGATCTGACTTGATCAGATTGGATCAGCAGAAATCTGATCAGCAGATTGGATCAGATTGGATCAGCAAAAATCTGATAAGCAGATTAGATCAACAGAAATCTGATCTGCATGTTGGATCAGCAGAAATCTGATCAGATAAGTGGGACATTGTTGGGAAATACTAAGGGATAGGCTACCATCAGTAAGGTCAACAGTAATCAGGCCAACCAGATCAGAACACAGTGGTAACTGACTGATTACAATATCAGTCAGTCAGATACGTTTTCTGATTTATCTTTATGCCTATTCTATGTTACTATTGTTGTTCACATTACTTTGTGACGTCACGCCTGCAAGCATTAAACGCAGACGTGGGATTTTTGTGTTAAATGCATTTATTGCGAATTTTTAAGTCCAAAAGTCTGCCGGTTTTAATCCCTGACCGCACGATTTAATTACTTTTCACCCACTTGATCTTAATCGTCCGATTAAATCAAAGACACTCAAGTATTTTCAAATCTTTCGTGCAAAACTTTATTTTCCCTCTCACTTGTATAAACCCTAAAATACCATTTCTGGAACCTTTTCATCTTCTCTACATTCAAACACGCATTTAGTTTCCAGAAAATAATCAACACTTTCAAATTACTCAAGCGATCCATTCTTTTCTTCAAAATCACTCAAATCGCTTCCTTGGTAATTAGCAGTGTTTAATATTTGGTATTTCATATGTACTGTGTGTTAGGGTTAACATTTTTGTGGTATATATGGTATTCGTTTTGTTTGTGTATGCCTATACTTATGATAAATCACTGATAAGTGTTTATATGGTGATATGTTTTCAGATAATGGCATCTACACAATCCTGTGATTACTCCTCTATGCTTAAGCAAGTTATCGATGAAAAATATGTCTACTTCCACATCACTCGCGATCCGGAATTCGTGGAGATAATTGAGCGCTTGAGAGCATGTGGACTAGAACAGTTTTGCTATAGACACTTAGACAGTGTATCAATAATCGAATCCCTGGAGTTTTTGTGGAAATTGGAAGAGACGGACAACAAGGAACTATATTCCTTCGTCGGTGGCAACAGGATTGATGTCACAAATGCGGATTTGCAAAGGATATTTGGACTCCCAATGGGCAGAAACTACCCTGATGAATTCAATTCCGGGATGTCTTATAAGGAGTATTTGCAGAAAGTGCTCCTGAGGCCTGGGAACATCACAAACATCACCAATGTCAAGGTTCCCTACCTCAGAAGGAAATATAGGCTGCTGTTCGAGATTGTGTCTAAGGTCATTCTGGGGATTTCTTTCAGCTTAAATGCCCTAACTCAGCAGAAGCAGCATGTCATGGCTGCCATCATCGAGAAGGCCCCAGATATGAATTGGATGGGGTTGTTAAAAAATCGATTGCTGCAGGAATCAGCAAAATTTGCTGTGAATGAGCAGGACCAGGTGGTGCTGACCAAAAATATATGCAACATCCACAAAGTCAGCATCATCCTCGCCGATAAGATCCCCAACTATCCATGGTCAGATATTGGGAGGAAACCATACCTGGAGAAGTTTAAGGCAATTTTTCTTAAGGATGAGGAATTGCCTGGACAATCAGATGATGACCTAGCTCCTTATGTGCCAAAGACTAAGGCAACAACATCTGTGCAGACGGCTAGAGCTGCAAAAAGGAAACAAGCTGTGAGTAAGCCTTCGATGCAAAAGCGGCGTCGGAAGCTCACAACTTTATACGCCAAAGAAGGCTGGAATGCCTTCTGAGGGTCTTAGGGATGAGGACAGTGATGTGGAGATCATAGAATCTGAAGGGGATCTGCCAACAGGACAGGAAATGGTGCTGGTGGAAGAACCTGTTCAGACGGAGGCCAGAGAGACTGGTGTACAAGCCGAGGAGGCTCGGATCGAAGTCCGCCCCTTCCGACTCGCTTTTTCCGAAGTTCTCTATTCAAGGGCAATGAAGCCACTTTCTTCCCCAGATCACCCACACCCCTTTCCAAAACACCTTCACCCATAACCCACAAATCACCGTCACCTGAACCTTCTCCCAAATCACCCTTTTACTCCTCTCATTCTCTTACCCCCTCACCCAGAAAACAAACACCATCACCTGCCCCAGAACCCGTTCAACTGGAGCTCACACCAGATGTTGCTGGTGATGATCTATATGTCTCCATCTCCCACAACCCCTTCAACACAAGAACAATACTTGGCTCGCCTGAACAAGAAGATTCCACCATATATTTTATGCGACGCCGAGTCAATGCTTTTCTGGACCAACACTTCCATGGGATCAGAAAGTAGATCGAAGAGATTGTATTTTGGAGGGACATCAGGCTCAAAGATATTGAAGATTTTCTCATTCTGATGAACGCCTTGGAGCCTGATTATTTTGTGGATCTGGAGAAGAGGGCAAAGCAAAATGCCAGTGTATCCAGCACAGCCGAACTTGCTACGGATGCTGATATCAGATGGTTGGTGCACCAGAAGTTGGGCATTTCTGAGGAGGAAGAGGAAGATGTTGCTGATACTTTCACTGAGTATGAGCAACCTGCCGATGAACCAAGAGTGGGTGCTGCAGATGAGACCCGGCTTAGCGAGGCATCAACATCTAGCCATACTGTTGTGCTGAGTGCTGATACCCTAGATCTTATGACATCGAAAATACAAGATGGGGTAAAGGCTTCCATTGATACACAATTTACAGCTCTCACAGCAGATCTGATGAAGCGGTTCGAAGAAGAATAAAGGAACCTGGTTGACAGAGAGAGGAAGCTGACAGTTGATAAAATCACCCATATGCATGATTCTATCCCCAGCTCTGTGATGCAGCGGGTTGATCCTCTTGCTGAAAAGCTCAGACTCCAGACCGACATGCTTGGACAAACGCATATCCTACTGGAAAGTGTCTGGGGATCCTTGGAGAAGACTGAGTCTTGCCTGGATCTGGGTTGGAAGAGATTTGAAGTTACTGTAGAGAAGACCAGGAAGGCCATAAAATCTGGATTGAACAGGCTCCTGGGTCCCGCACCCTCTTCTGCAACCGTTCAGATCACTCCTCTTGCTGTAGAGGAACTTAAGGAAGAGATGACGAGTCAATTTAGGGATCTGAATATCAAGTTGTCACACCTTTTTTATGCAACCAAAAAGGGGGAAGGACAACAGCAAGAAGAAAAACAAACGCAGACGGTAACCATTGCGAACATACCAGAAACCAATGTATCTGATATGCCTGAAGTCATTCCACCTGATGATCTAAAACAGACTGTGGAGCAACACAACAAGGAAATTGAGGCTCAGAGAAAGGAGATCACCGAGAAGAAGTCAGCATTATCAGAGGTTTTTACCAGAGTTGATAAAATTGAAGGCTTCTCCTCTTCTGTTCAGAAAAGACTGGAATCTGATGATCAGGCTAAAAGTCTTGAACTGGCTAAAAAGTTGCAAGAAGAAGAAGAATCTGTTGGGCCAGAAGAAAAAGTACAGAAAAAGCAGACGGCCAAGCAGATCAAGAAGCCAGTAGAGAAGCCGATCGTGACCCATTCTCAATCGCAGGTAACAACTGCAGATAAAAAAGAACAGCAAATGAGACAAGCGGTCATCGAAGCGGCGATCAAGAAAAAGAAGCTTTCTGAAGCTGTCGGTCAGAACTGAACCTATGTCAGGCAACAAAATAAGAAGGTAGCTGCAGCAGAAGAAATGGACAGGGAAGAAAGGGCATTTCCTGAAGAAGTCGAAGGAATTCTGGTAGCTCGACAGGACTTGATTCCTGAGTGGAAAAGAATCAAGGTCGACTGGCTGAGCAATGTCTACATCTTACAGAAGATACCAGAACATGCAGATCAAGGAGTATTCGACGCAGAGTTTCTAAATTGGCTGGAGATCAAATACCCAAAATTCTGCAAGGTGGTAATGCAGGAAGGAAAGATTATATATTTAATTCCTTCTTCACCCAGGTTTGAAACGATGATTGCGCCACTCCGAGCTGATAAATCACTTGACCTAGTCGGATTCAAAAAACTCTTCTACGATTTTGCCAAGAAAGGTGATATTTTTGAGAGAGAAAGACTGGAGGCCTTGCTGCAGAGGATGTACAAGATTTTCAATATTCCAGCAGATCTTCAGAGATTCTCATTTTGAAGAAGTCAGAAGATATATTATTTAGATCAGATGATAGGTAACCCTTGTACTTGTAATCTCCAAACTAATTATCAATGAAACAAGTTACCTTTCTGATCTTAAGACAACATCTCATTGTCTTCTAATTTATGTTGTTCATGTTCTTACTTTCTGCATGGTTATCTGTTTTTCTGATTAAGTGTTTTGGTTCCATCAAAAAGGGGGAAATTGTTGGGAAATTTGTATTAAGTTTTGATGGAAGTTCTAAAATAGTTTGTAATAGGACCAGTGAGACCTGTTAGCTGACTGGTGACTTAGAATCAGGATAGGATGACCAGCTGAAATGTATAGACAACTGATGTAAAAGAATAGGTCACATATTGAGGGGAAACTCAATATGTATAGGTCAGGTCAAAAGATCAGAAGACCAGGTCAGAAGATCAGAAGACCAGATGAGGTCAGAAGATTTGAAGACCAGATGAGGTCAGAAGATCAGAAGACCAGGTCGGGTCAGAAGACAAGTCAAGTCAGAACATCAGACGAAGTCAGATGATCAGGTGAAGACACGAAGCTCAAGTTCAGAAGACCTGAAGATCAGATGACTACCAGAAGATCAAGACCAGAAGACCAGAAGACCTACATCAGCCGAGTCTTCTAGTTGAGCTAAGACAACTTGCACCAGAAGACTCTATCAGGTAGACTAATCAGTTTTATCTGATCAAGTCAGCTCACACCAGGTGTCAACTGATGTTACACCAGGTCATACGTTGTCAATCAGAACAAGAAGAATGCCAACTTTAGTTGGTAGAACAAACACTGAAAAAGTGTACTTGTTAACCAATGAGAACGAGACACGTACGTACGGAGCTGACAATGCAGGATTCGGCGCTGCAAAGTCAAACGGCTATAAAGGACAAATATACAAGCTTTCGGCCATACCGTTCCTGAAGCACGTCAAATCAATCCTGCATACCTACCAAAAATAACCTGAAATTCAAATTGCTCTCCAACGGCTCTTTGATTTTGAGGTCTATAAATATGGGATTGCTCTTCAGAGTGAAGACACGGAAATTATCATCAAGCTCAAGCCATAAGCAAATTTCCGCACGAAGAACACAAAACTCAAGTTTATTTTATAAGTGTTCATCCCATTAGTTCTTAGCATAGAATTCTTATCCTCTAGCTTTAGGCTACCTCAAAACTAGGATAGAATTCCAGTTGGAACAAACAACAAATCTTACCCAAACCCAAAAGTTAGGTTAAGTTTGTTTAGCAAGATTTCAGACTAGGGTTTCTAGTTCTGATTTCTGGGATCGGTTGAGTGAGAACTCTTGAAACATCTGTTGGTTGTACTGTGTTGGACTAACACAATAAACTAAATCCAGTTGGTTAAGTTGGTGCCCCTTGTGATAGGGAAGAGTGGACGTAGGACTGGTTGTCCGAACCACTATAAAAATCTTGTGTGATTTTATCTGCTGTTAACTGTTTTACACTATTGCACACAACTTGGGCTAAAAACTGCATACATATTCTGAGTTAGGATCAGTCTGCACCAAGCAACTGATCTGATCAGTTTGACATTTCAGTCATTTGATTGAAAACAGACTTCAGAATCTGATTTGATAAAACTGGTTTTTCACACGGGTTAAAACTAGTTTCCACACATCAGTTAAACTGATAGACACCGAACTGATCTGCCATCAGGCTATCAGTAAGTTGGATATCAGTCCAAACTGATTCACTCGTACTCTGATCAGGCAACCTGCCATCACACCTGATCTTGCACGAAAAGTTTTTAGAAGTCTATTCACCCCTCCCCTCTAGACTTCTGCCCTCACAAAACCCTTTCTGGACCTACACGATGTCAAGGTGGAGGCGAATCGCGACAGAGGGTAGCGACTCGCGATGGAGAATGACGCATCGCGACGGAGGGCGTCGCATCTCGACGGGGAATGACGAACCACGTCGCGGGCTTCCACTCGTGTCGCAAGGCACGACGCCTAGCGCCTGCCTCCTGTGATGCGGTGTAGCCACCGCCGGCCGTGGGACGAAAGTGAGCAGCGGCAAAAACCCCAATTGGGGTAAACCCTAATTGGGTTGAAGACGAAGGGGGTGTGATGCCCAGAAAACAAACAAATACTCAAGGGATGCGGTTCTTCTAAAGAACTGTGCCCCATGGTTTTAAAAAATTCTTAATTAATTTTAATTTAAAACCAAAAAGCAATTATACAAAAGAGCTTGAAGCTCTGATACCACTGTTGGAATATAGAGGCACGTAAAACACGTAATCACATGCGCAACGGAAATTAAAGTTCACCAACAACGAACAATTAATTACATACAGATTACAATAATCATAACGAGAAATCTTACAGTAACTCGAGAGCAAATTTCTCTACTACGGTATCCACGTAATCCCCAATTACAGATTTACACGGATTTGCCAGCGTTGAATCCCGAGACAGAATTGCTAGGAAAATCCAAACTCTAGATTTTATGGAGAAAGTATGAAGTGATGTGTTTTGTGAATCTCAATAGCTTGTATATATAGGGAGGCTTAGCTTATTTCCCAAGCTAGCCCAATTAGGGAAATAAAATCCCTAATTTTGAATTAAATTAATTCCTTTTAATTTAATTCCCTAAATATAAATCTCTACGGATTTAAATGCCTTATATGAAAATCTCTACGATTTATTTCCATATACATTAAATCCATATTCCAAATATAATTATTGGGAATTCTTATTTAATTAAATCTAATTTAATTAAATATTAATAATAATTAATTCCAAATTAATCTATTATTAATTACTTCTCCATAAATTAAATGTTAAATCTAATTTAACATTTAATCAACCAACTATAATCCGTAAAAGGGAACTACTTGTTGTGTGACCCATATGCCCTCATATACCGAGTGATTAGTCAAACTAACGGTCTTAATTGAACCCTAGTAAATAAATTAGACATTCTCAATATATGAGGTACGTTGCGAGAAATGTGCAACTACCTGTAACTGAAATATGGACTATTACGATTTTCTCCTTTCATTCGCGAATACTCGATTAAGTCTTGAACATGATGAAGTGTCAATTCAAATAACTTAATCATATTATCTCTAATCACTAATTGATCATGTATGTCACACTTAGCCACAAAGTCTAAGTTGACGTGCATCGGCCGATGACTTTGATCCAATTATGATGAAAAGATGAATATTCTCTCTAAATTCACTTTGAGGAATGAATCATATTCTTGGCTCAACTACCACGCACATGCACTTCGTGATGAACCCAATCCAAGCCGCATCTACCCATGGAAGGGTGCAAGCGTTGGTCATGGTCAAAGTTCATCATCCCACACATGTTGTGCGTATTGACCTCAAGTCAAAGGAGTATCGCATCGCTCCCACTAACCGAGACACCCGTAGACACATATAGTGGAAATACATCAAACGGTTTCTCGGATGGGTATACCAATACCCTCTATGGTATTTGTGCATTCATCATGAGATACCTAGTATCTCGTAGTAAGTGAGATCTTACTACACTCTCTAAGAGTATGATGCAGATCGCACATCAATCTCCATTGTATCATCAATATTCCATTCTTGATGATCCTTGATCGGGGTTATTTGAGAATCATGCTTAAGTCATCTGAGTTCTCACAAGACTCATGGGAACACTTGTATGAATAAATGCAAACAATCAAACATAATATTCAAACGGGTGTATTGCCATACAATAATATTAATTGAACTATAATATTAAATCAAACTGAATATCATCGAATATTATGTCCTTACAATATATTGTCTCTAGGACACTGACACTAACACTAACACATTGTAAGGTTCATCTTAATTCTCCTAAAGGCCCCTCAAGTAGCCCAAATTAAAGTCCATTAAATAAAAGGTGCTTAAAATAAATTAAATTCTTTGTTGCATATTTTCCTTAAATTTCAAAAATATTAAAGAAAAAGAAGGTGAAGGATTTTCTTGAAAATATTTTATGGAAAGGAGAAGGGTATTCTTGGAATACAAGAGTATCCCATAAATTCAAGAAATCTCCCACTTGGTTTCTTTAATAGTAATTTTCGAAGTATAGAGAAATAAAAGAGAAGAAAGATTTTTCTTGATTTTCTTGGAAATATTTTATGAAAAAAGATATGTATTCTTGGAATACAAGAATATCTCATAAATTCAAGAAAGATCCAATCTTGAAAACCTCCCTATTATTTTCGAAATTAAGCTAATAAAGGGTGTGAGATTTTTGTGAAAAAATACACATGGAAAGAAGAATATATGTGATATATTCAAGATTTCTTGGAGATCAAGAAAAGAACTTTCCTAACCCTAATTTGGCTCCAAATTTTCGTTCCTCCCTCTCTATTATAAATTGGGGATGTATTTTTCATCCCCAACACAATTCCATGAGTTGAAAATATTAGAAATCCACAAAGGTGGTGCAACAAATTATTTAATTTTCTTTTGTTTTATAATTGTTCATTGGAGAACCTTCCACCAAGGTTGTTGAGCAAGGACTTGGGAATACTTGAGAAGGACTTTTAGTTGGTTGCCAGATACCTGATCCTGCCTGTCTCAGACCGTCTCTCCAACGGGTACATTTACGTAAACTCCTAGAAATTCTGCATGCTAGAATCTTTTACGTGAATTATTGTTTGCATTTTATTGTTGGTTTGATTATTATTTGAATTCACATAGGTAAATTCATGCTAGTAATAATCATTAATTTAAATTTGTGTTTATGAGGTCATCCCGATAGATCTTGACATATAGTATCCCAAACACCCCCCTCTTCCCAACAAGCCCGTGCGAATTGACAATCCACAAAAATGTGCCATATAGTTTCACTCATCGAAGTACACACAAAGAGTAACCATTCCTCTATACCATCGACCTAACTTCGCTCGAACATCAACCCACCCCTTACAAAAACGCCAATAGAAATTCTTGATTTTCGGGGGGATTTTTAGCTTCCAAAAAGGCTTCCACGGAGTATCCCGAAATTCCCATTCGTTGTTAATAACACGCATTGCTAGCTGGTATGCTGTCTTAACCGAATATAAGCCATTGGGGGAGAAGTGCCAAATTCTATTGTCAGGCACTCCTTGAGGGCCAAGAGTGGTCTTTAAAATTCTATCACAATCATGTTCCGAAAATACCTCTTGAATGAGTGGTTGGTCCCACTATCTCGTCCCAGGGGTAAAGAAATCCCGAAGGACCATATCTTCAAAGTTTGGGACCGCTGTAGTTTCAATATAAAAATTCCGATCATTGTCTAACCACGGGTCACCCCTGTTGTCACCAGATTTATTACACGTCAGCATCACCAGATTTATCACACGTCAGCAGGACGAATTATCACCCGTCAGCAGGGCCCACAAAGACCTGAACCGACCCGACAGGAGGTCAAGAGTCACACAGAAGATGATTTGTCGTGCTTACGCATATGTTTTGTCATGCTTTATGCACATGATTTGTCATGCTTATGATTTGTCGTGCTGGTCCTCTTTATATAAAGGACCTCACATTTCATTGTGAAAAACTCTGGAATGTTTCCCTCATTCCTCTTATATACCAACAACCATATTTCAGGGAAGAACTACGGTTCTTCCCGCAGTGTTCTTGTTCGATTACTTATTTGTTTGGTGGTCAAATTCAACAAGCCACATCAAAATCGTAAAATATTTGACTGTCAACAATTGGCGCTAGAAGGAGGGTACCGTTTGAAAAATCATCAAGAACAGGGACGAACCTTCGAATCCAAAAGCAAAAACAAACCCAGAAAAATTTCAAACCCACCCAAAAATTCACAATTCCAAACCTACAGCTTCGTCAAAACAAGAACACATAAACCCATGTATACATACACATATACATACGGAAGAAGAAAAGAGAGAAGAAGAAGATGACACGGCGCAAGTCCTCCTCGGCTCGTCGCGTAAGTGGCACGAGTAAATTAGTTTGCGGCCGGAGCTCACCAGTTGCCGCCGCTGTCTTACTCCACCGTCGACGCCCATGGCTCTGACTACCATCATTCTTTGGAGGCTCCGACGGAATCGCCGCGCTTTCCACCATAGCTCGTAATTCGAGAGATTCACGCCCACGCCACGGTTCCATGCTAATCGGCGAATCCACGAACCACCGGCCGCCGTCGTCTGGCCGCCGGCCGGAGATCGAACAATATGGCGCCAGCGTGGTAGGATATGTGGCGTTGACGTGAGCTCGTCGAGACAAGATTTAGCCTTGAAGATGGGATAAGGTGCGTGTGTGTGGAGGTGTGTGCAGGAAGATTGGGATTGAAATGAGCCCATGGGGATTGGGCATTGTTTTAATATCATTTATGTGGGCCTAGTTTTATAAGTGTTGGGTTGCGGTATTTAAGTTTTGGGCACATATTTTATTTAATAAAGTATTGGGCCCCGGATCTTTTTGGTCGGATTAATTTGTTGGGCCCAGTTGCGGTCGAAATAAATTTTTTACCTAGGATATTATTTACAAAAAGTAAATACAACCCATTTTCGCCCAAGTTTTTGAGTATGAAATTTGGGTTATTTCTACTAAACCTTTGGGCTCATTGTTCGAGTAGACCTTGAAATTTATGTCATTTGTGGGCCCCGCCGCCCAAAAAAAAAAAAAAAAATGACGGCGGTAAAAAAAAAATGGACGAGCACCCGGAGTCTCGCGAGCTACTCAAAGAATCTATGAGCCGTCCTTTTGCCCACCCCACCAAGTTTATTCCTCGGATAACATCATTTTAATATGCTGCAACTTATAAACTTGTCACGCACATTAAAAGTGGAGGCATATATGTCCTCGTGGCTTCTCATTATTCATTTTGGCCGCCCAACAAATGGTCGCACCTAAGCCGAACGACCGAACAAAAGACGAACGAGCGAGTCTTGTGTTTACCGGTGAAACAACAGATTTACAGATGCCCGCAACAAAAGCGAGCAATGGGTACGGGTCGCAGACTAAATAAGACGGCGGCGAAAGGTAATAGTGATCGCAACAAAACATAAGACGATCACGAAGAAAAAGGGGGGTTGCACATAAGTTAACCCATCCGGTTTGCGACAAAATAAGATTTACCAATCCAATCGTAACTAAATAAGACGATTGAAAAACCAAAGAAGTCAGGTTGAACACATGGACATATATCATGTTCAATTTCATTCAGAAGAAAACGACACTTCTGGCCAAATTACAAAAAAACCACTTGGGCTATTTATCTGAGGTCTCCGGCAGGGTGGTGTCGAGCACAACCTTGATAGCAAACAGATCAAGAAAAGTGCTTACCAGGTAGGCGAGCATACGGGCAACCCCGAAGCGACCACGTGCTTTCGTCACCTCCGCAAGCACGCACCACACCATCAGGCAAACACACGAGAGTTCAACATTGTGCTCGCTCGGGAGCGAAGTGATTGTGCTCGCCTTGCAGGCGAGCACCGGGCGAGCACAAGAAGTGATAGACCTAGAGCCCTGGACCAGTACATAATCGACCATCAAGAGGCGAACATCCACCCAGATACAGAAAGCGAGCATCACTCGCTCAACACAAAGACAAGCCACCTGCAAGGCGACAACCACCTGGATGACAAGCCGGAGACTTCACACCGCCTTCTCGGCGATGATTATGCCCGCCTCCTCGGTGTGGCAATACCGACTTTTCGGCGACGATTATGCCCGCCTATTCATCGCTAGCACTACCACCTTTTCGGCAACGATTATGCCCGCCTATTCGGCGTGGCAATACCGCCTTTTTGGCGATGATTATGCCCGCCTCCTCGGCGTGGCAATACCGCCTTTTCGGCGACGATTATGCCCGCCTATTCGGCGCTGGCACTACCGCCTTTTCGGCGACGATTATGCCCGCCTCCTCGGTGTGGCAATACCGCCTTTTCGGCGACGATTATGCCCGCCTCCTCGGTGGTAATACTACCTTTTCGGTGACGATTATGCCCACCTATTCGCCCGCCTTTTCTGCGCCTTTTAAGCGACAATTATACCCCTCCTCGGCGTGCAATACCGCGCACCGGCGATGATTATGCCGCCTCCTCGGCGTGGCAATCTGCCGGTGAAGATTATGCCCTTTATTAAAGGCGTGGGCACTACCGCCTTCTCGGAGATGATTATGCCCGCCTCCTCGGCGCTGGCACTACTGCCTTCTCGGCAACAATTATGCCCGCCTCTTCGGCGCTGGCACTACCGTCTTTAAATCTTCTCGGCGATGATTATGCCCGCATTATGCCCGCCTCCTCGGCGCTGGCACTACCGCCTTCTCGGCGATGATTATGCCCGCCTTTTTGGCATCGGCTCCCCACTAACTCGACGATGTCTAGTCCGTAGTTTTAACAAAGTATTCTCCGTCTTTTCGGTGAATGAGTTCGTCGGCGTTTACGGCGTTGATCTACCCGCCTTTTAGGCGCTGGCCTTCCGCATCGGCGACACGTATTCCGCCGAGCGAAGCGCTCTTTGCGATCTTGGCGATGAGATCATTCGCCCTCCCAGCGTTCATCCACCTTTACGGCGTTGATCTGCCCGCCTTTTAGGCGCTGGCCTTCCGCATCGGCGACGCGTATTCCATCGAACGAAATGCTCCTCGTCATCCCGGCGACAAGATCATTCATCCTCATGGCGTTCATCCGCCTTTATGGCATTGATCTGCCCACCTTTTAGGCACTGGCCTTCCGTATCGGCGACGCGTATTCCGCCGAGCGAAGCTCTCCTCGCCATCTCGGCGACGAGATCATCTGCCCTCACGGCGTTCATCCGCATTTACGGCATTGATCTGCCCGCCTTTTAGGCGCTGGCCTTCGCATCCAGCGTCGTATTCGGCCGCCCAGCCAGCTCACTCGTCGTCTCGGCGGCGAAGATCATTAAGCCCTCACGGTGTTCATTCGCCTTTATGGCGTTGATCTACCCGCCTTTTAGGCGCTGGCCTTCCACATCGGCGACGTGTATTCCGCCGAGCAAAGCGCTCCTCGCCATCTCGGCGACGAGATCATTCGCCCTTCCGGCATTCATCCGCCTTTACGGCATTGATCTGCCCGCCTTTTAGGCGCTGGCCTTCCACATCGGCGACGCCAGATTCCACTGGAAAGTGAAGCGCCTCGCCATCCTCGCGACGCAGATCATTGGCCCTCACGACGTTTTTTCCGCCTTTTCGATGTTGATTCGCCGCTTTTTTTTACCGGCCTTCGAGACGGCGATGCGTATTCCACCGAGCGAAGCGCTCCTCGCCATCTCGGCGATGAGATCATCCGCCCTCACGGCGTTCATCTGCCTTTATGGCATTGATCTGCCTACCTTTTAGGCGCTGGCCTTCTGCATCGGCAACTCGTATTCCGCCGAGCGAAGCTCTCCTCGCCATCTTGGCGACGAGATCATCCGCCCTCACGACGTTCATTCACCTTTATGGCGTTGATCTCGCTTCGCTTTTTAGCGCGGCCTTCCGCGATAAGCGTCGTATTCCGCCGAACGAAGCGCACCTCGCCATCCCGACGACGAGATCATTCACCCTCACAGCGTTCATCCGCCTTTATGGCATTGATTTGCCCGCCTTTTAGGCACTGGCCTTCCGCATAAGCGATGCGTATTCCACCGAACAAAGCTCTCCTCGCCATCTCGACGACGAGATCATCCGCCCTCACGGCGTTCATCCGCCTTTATGGCGTTGATCTGCCCGCCTTTTAGGCGTTGGCCTTCTGCATCGGCGACGCATATTCCACCGAGCCAAGTGCTCCTCGCCATCTTGGCGGCGAGATCGTTCGCCCTCTCGATGTTTATCCACCTTTACGGCATTGATCTGCCCAACTTTTAGGCGCTGGCCTTCCGCATCGGCGATGCGTATTCCGCCGAGTGAAGCGCTCCTCGCCATCTCAACGACGAGATCATTCGCCCCTCCGGCCATCATCGCTTTTTACGGCATTGATATGCCCACCTTTTAAGCGCCGGGCTTCATCGCCGGCGTCGTATTCCGCCCGAAATAAGCGCTCCCTCACCATCTCGGCGGCGAGATCATTTGCCCTCCCGATGGTCAATACCTTTATTATGGCGTTGATCTACCCGCCTTTAAGCCGACCTTCGCATTAGCGTCGTATTCCATCTGGCGGCGCTCGCCCATCCGGCAGCGAATCATTACGCCCTCGGCGTTCATACGCTATTACGGCGTTGATCTGCCCGCCTTTTTAAACGCGGCCTTCCACTTGTCTGCGGCGCGTATTCCGCCAAGCGAAGCGCTCCTCACCATCTCGGCGACGAGATCATTTTCCCTCCCGACATTCATCTGCTATTACGGTGTTGATCTGCGGCCTTTTAAAGCGGCGGCCTTCCGCATCGGTGATGCGTATTCCGCCAGCGGCGCTCCCTCGCCATCCCGGCGGCAGATCGTCGCCCTCCACGGCGTTCATCGCCTTTTTGGCGTTGATCGCCGCCTTTTTAAACGCCTTTCAGACGGCGGCGCGTATTCCGCCAGTGAAGTGCGCTCGCTCGCCATCTCGGCGGCGAGATCATTCGCCTCCGGCGTTCATTCGCCTTTTAATGTGTTGATTCGCCCGCCTTTTTAGCCCTTCCGGCCGGGTAACGCGCGTATTCCACCGGCGAAGTGCTCGCCGCCATCTCGGCGACGAGATCATTCGCCCCCGACATTCATCTGCATTCTGACGTTGATCTGCCCGCCTTTTAGGCACCTTCGCGTAATCGGCCGTATTCCGACGGGCGCTCCACATCTGGCCGCGAGGTCATTCCCCTCCGGGCGTTCTTCCACCTTTTTTACGGCCACGCCATCCTTTTAAGCGAGGTCATTCGCGCCGGATGATCGTATTCCGCCGGCAAAGCCTCCTTTACGGGCGAGATCATCGCCCTCAACGACATTCATAAGCCTTTATGGCATTGATCCGGTGACCTTCGCGCCGAAATTTCGCCCGGCGGCGCTCCTCGCCATCTCGGCGAGAATCATCGCCCTCTCAACGTTTATCCGCCTTTATGGTGTTGATCGCTTCGCCTTTTAGCGCTGGCCTTCCGCGACGGCGTCGTATTCCGCCGGTAAAAGCGCTCCCCCGCCATCTCACGAGCGAATTCAAACGCCCTCCGGCGGCGCTACGACATTGATCGCCCGCCTTTTATGGTGTTCATCATCGGCGTCGTATTCCGCCCGCGAAGCTTTTCACCATCTCTGACGAATCATTTGCCCTCCCGACGTTCATCGCTATTATTACGGCGTTGATCGCCGCGGCGGCCTTCTTCGCCGACAACGCGTATTCCACCGGCGAAGTGCTCCTCACCATCTCGGCGGCGATTATTCGCCCTCCCGGCGTTCATCCGCCTTCTGACGTTGATCTCGCCCGCCTTTAGGCCTTGGCCCCTTCCGCATCGGGCGACGCGATTTCACCGAAGAAGCGCTCACGCCATCCGGCGGCGAGGTCATTTGCCCTCACGGCGTTCTTCCACTTTTAGGCGTTGATCGGCGCTTTATCATCTTCCGCCTCGGTGATGCGTATTCCTTCGCCGAGCTAAGCGCTTCGTATCTCGGCGGCGAGATCATCCGCCACGACATTCATCTCGCTTTTTGTCATTGATTAAGCCCTTTAGGCGCCGCTTTTCCGTGATCGTTTACGCGATTCCGCTGAAGGAAAGCGCCTCGCCATCTTTGCGACGAAATCATATGCCTCACGGCGTTCATCCGCTTTTTATGGTGTTGATTCGCAGCTTTTTAGGCGCTGCCTTCCGCCGGGCGTCATTCCATCGAAGGACAAGGCCTCGCCATTCCGGGCGACGCAGATCATTTCGCCATACGGCGTTTTTCCGCTTTTACGGCGTTGATTCGCCGCTTTTTTAGAGTCGCTTTCATCGGGTGATGCGATTCCGCCGAAATAAGCGCCTCCTCGCCATTTCGCAAACGAGATCATTCGCCTCCGACGCTCATCCGCCTTTTATGGCTTTTGATCTGCTTCGACTTTTAGCGCTGGCCTTCGTGACGATGATCGTATTCTATTGAGCGTCCTCGCCATCTTTACGGCGAGATCATTGGTTCTCCTGACGTTCATCTACCTTTTATGGCGTTCATCATCGCGCCCGCTTTTAGGCGCCTTCCGCAGATCAGACGGCGATGCGTGTCCGGCCGACGAAGCGCTTGCCATCCGGCGATGAGATCATTCACTCTCCCGGGCGTTCATCCGCCTTTATGGAGTTGATTCGCCCGCGCTTTTAAGCGCCTGGTCTTCTCGTGACGACGACAAGTATTCCGAAGCGGCACTCCTGCCCATCTCGGGGGCGAGATCATCACCACGGCGTTTGATCCGCCTTTATGGCGTTAATCGCGCTTCCGCCTTTTAGGCGCCTTCGCGTGACGGGCGACACGTATTCCGCCGGTGAAGCTAGCGCTTCCTCGCCATCTCGCGGCGAGATCATTCGCCTCCCGTTGCTCATCCGCCTTTACGGCGTTGATCTGCCCGCTTTTTAGGCATCGCCTTCCGCGCCGGTGATGAGTATTCTCGCGAGAAGGCGGCTACTTCGCCATCCCGGGCGACGAGATCATTTGCCCTCCCGACGTTCATCCGCCTTTACGGGTTGATTACGTTGCTTCGCGACGGCGATAGATTCCGACTATTCGCCTTCCATCTAGCGACGAGATCATTCGCCTCACAGTTTATCGCCTTTTTATGGCGTTGATCTGCCTGGGTTTTAGGGCGTTGCCTTTCTCGGGCGGCGTCGTATTCCGGGCTGTAAGCACTCCTCGCCATCTCTGGATCATCACCTCACGGGCGCCATCCGCTTTTTACGGCGTTGATCTCGCCCGGGTTTTTAGGCGCCTGCCTTCCAGACGGGCGGCGCGTATTCCACCGAAATCTAAACGCCTCGCCATCTCGACGATGAGATCATTCGCCCTCCCCGGGCGTTCATCCACTTTTTACGACGTTGATCCGCCCACCTTTTACGCTGGGCCCCTCGCGGGCGACGCCATTCCTAGGGTGGCGGAAATGCTCCTCGCCATCCCAACGACGATCATTCACACTCACGGCGTTCATCAGCCTTTATGGAGTTGATCCCCCACCTTTAGGTGTCAAGCTTCCAGACGGGCCGACACGATTCAAATGAGCGGCGCGCCTAACCATCTCTGATGAGATCATTCGCCTCTCGCGGCATACGCTTTTACGGCGTTGATCACCGCTTTTTTTAGCCTTCCTCGTGACGGCGACGCCAGATTCCGGCCGAAATAAGCGCCTCCTGCCATCGTGGTGATAAGATCATCCGCCCTCACGGGCGTTCATCCACCTTATGGCGTTCGCCTCGGGTTTTTTAAGGCTGGCTTCCGACGGCGACGCTGTGATTTCGGCTGAACGGCGCTCCGCCCGTCTTGGCGACAAGATCATTCGCCCTCCTGCGCTCATCCGCTTTTTACGGGCGTTGGATCTGCCCGCTTTTTAGGTAACCGCCCTTCCGTGACGGTGATGAGTATTCGCCGAAGCGAGGGCTACTCGCCATCCTTGGCGACAAGATCATTTGCCCCCGACGTTCATCCGCTTTTACGGCGTTGATCGCGTCCTGCTTTTTAGCGTTGGCCTTCCGTGACGGGCGACGCCAGATTCCGGGCCGAAGCGGCGCCTTCCATCTAGGCGACGAGATCATTCGCCTCACGCGTTCATCGCCTTTTTATGGCGTTGATTCGCCGTCTTTTTAGGCGTTGGCCTTTTCGCCGGCGATTAAGATTCCGCTGTCGAAGCGCTCCTCGCCATCTCGGCGACAAGATCATCCACCCTCATGGCGTTCATCCGCCTTTATGGCGTTGATCTGCCCGAATTTTTGGCGCTGGCCTTCCGCATCGGCGACGCGTATTCCACCGAACGAAACGCTCCTCGCCATCTCGACGATGAGATCATTCGCCCTCCTGGCGTTCATCCACTTTTACGACGTTGATCTGCCCGCCTTTTACGCGCTGGCCCTCCGCATCGGCGACGCCTATTCCGGTAAGGGAAATGCTCCTCGCCATCCCAACGACGAGATCATTCGCGCTCACGGCGTTCATCAGCCTTTATGGAGTTGATCTGCCCACCTTTTAGGTGGCCGCGCACGGGCGATATCGTATTCAAATGAGCGGCGCCTCGCCATCTTTGATGAGATCATTCGCCCTCACGGCTTTCATACGCCTTTATGGCGTTGATCACCGCCTTTTAGCGCCGCCTTCCGCATCGGGCGACGCCAGATTCGGGCGAAAAGAAGCGCCTCGCCATCAGGGTGACAAGATCATCCGCCCTCACGGCGTTCATCCACCTTTATGGCGTTGATCTGCCCGAATTTTTAATATTTGGCCTTCGCGACGGCGATGCCATTTTCGCTGAACGGCGCTCCTCGCCATCTCGGCGACGAGATCATTCGCCCTCCCGGCGTTCATCCGCCTTTACGGCGTTGATCTGCCCGCCTTTTAGGCGCTGGCCTTCCGCATCGGCGACGCGTATTCCACCGAGCGAAGCGCTCCTCGCCATCCCGGTGATGAGATCATTCGCCCTCGTTTTAATCCGCCTTTTTACGGAGTTGATTCGCCCGCCTTTTTAGGCGCCAGATTCTCAGACGGCGACGCCAGATACACCGAAAGTGAAGCGCTCACCATCTCTACACGAGATCATTCGCCTCCCAAGATTCATCAAACCTTACGACGTTGATTCGGCCTTCGGGCTTTTAAGGCCGGGCCTTCTACTCATCTGGGCGACGCAGATTCCACCGAAAGAAAGCGCCTCGCCATCCCTAAGTGACGAGATCATCCACCACACTTCATTCATCCGCTTTATGGAGTTGATCGCCACTTTTTAGCGCTGCCTTTTCCGTGACGGGCGACGCTGAGATTTCGCTTAGCAATAGCGCTCGCCATCTTGCCACGCAGATTGGTTCACTGTTTGCATCAACCTTACGACGCGATTCGCCAGCTTTTTAGCGCCGCCTTCAAAGACGGGCGGTACGGATTCAGCAGAAGTTGGCGCTCGCCATTCAAATGAGGATTGTTCGCCTCACGGCGTTTATCCGCTTTTTATGGTATTGATTCGCCTGGCATTTGCGCTGCCTTCAAGACTGCGGACGCCAGATTCCGCTGAAGCGAGCGCCTCGCCATCTCGGCGAGATCATCCGCCTCACGACGTTTTATCCGCCAGACGGCGTTGATTCGCACACCCAGCGCCGCCTTCCGTGACGGAGATGCCAGATTGCACCGCGAATCGCTACCGCCATCTCAACACGCAGATCATTCACCCTCGCCAACGCTCATCCGCCTTTTACGGCAGTTGATTCGCCGCTTTTTAGGGCGCTCGCCTTCCACATCGGCAATAATACGATTCCATCGAGCGGTTAGCCTCGCCATCTCAAATGGCGAGATCATTCGCCTCGACATTCATCCACCTTTTACGTGTTGATTCCGGTTTTAGGTGTACGGGCTTCGCATTGGCGACGCCAGACAGACCGAAGCCGTTTCTCACCATCTCGGTGAACGAGATCATCCGCTTCACGGGCGCGGATTCGCTTTATGGCGCTGGATTCGCTTCGCTTTTTATCATCGTCAGACGGCACGCGCGTATTCCCACGAAAGCGGCGCTCGCCATCCCGGGCGACGAGATCATTCGCCTCACGGGCGTTTCTTCTCGCCTTTTATGGCATTGATCGCCCGCTTTTTAGTCGCTGCCTACGCGACGGGCGACGCGTATTCCACCGAAAGCAAAGCACTCTCGCCATCTCGGTGGCGAGATCATCCACCCTCACGACATTCATCCACCTTTATGGCATTGATCCGCCAAATTTTTTTGGCATTGGTCTTCCGCATCGGCGACGCATATTCAGCCGAGCAAAGTACTCCTCGCCATCTCTGCGACGAGATCATTCGCCCTCCCGGCGTTCATCCGCCTTTACGGCGTTGATCTGCCCAGCTTTTAGGTGCTGGCTTTTCATATCGGCCGATTATTCCACCGAAGCGGCTCTCCTCGCCATCTCGGTGACGAGATCATTCGCGCCTCCCGTTCATCCGCTTTCCGGCATTGATTGACCGCCCACCTTTTAAGGCGCCGGGCCTTCAAAGATCGGCGGCGACGTAGATTCCGCCGAAACAAAAGCTCCCATACCATCTCGGCGACGAGATCGTCGCCCTCATGGCGTTCATCGCCTTTATGGCGTTGATCTGCCCCTCACTGTTAAGCTACCGCCTTCCGCATCGGCAATGTGTATTCCACGAACGAAGAGCTCCTCGCCATCTTGGCGACGAGATCATCCACCCTCACGGTGTTAATCCGCTTTGTCTGGCGTTGATCGCCCATCTTTTTAGGCGGCCTTCGCGCCAGCGTCGCGTATTCTATCGAGTGAAGCGCTCCCTCGCCATCTCGGCGGCGAATCATTCGCCTCACGGCGTTCATCCGCCTTTACTACATTGATCGCCCACCTTTTGACGCCTTTACAGCCGGCGCGATGTCGTATTCCGCCAAGCGCGCTCCTCGCCATACCGGCGACGAGATCATTCACCCTCACGGCGTTCATCCGCCTTTATGGCATTTATCGCCCCCACCTTTTAGGCGGCCTTTTCAAAGATCTGCGCGTATTCCGCCAATTCAGCGCCTCGCCATCCCAGCGACGAGATCATTCGCCCTCACGGTGTTCTTCTGCCTTTACGGTGTTGATCTGCCCGCCTTTTAGGCGATGGCCTTCCGCATCGGCGACACGTATTCCGCAGGACGAAGCGCTCCTCGCCATCTCGGCGACGAGATCATCCGCCCTCACGACGTTCATCCGCCTTTATGGCGTTGATTCACGCCACCTTTTAGGCGCGCTTTCGCATTGGCGACGCTGCGATTCCACCGGCGAAGCGAGCCCGCCATCTCGGCGATAAGATCATTTACCCTCCCGGCGTTCATCCGCCTTTATGGCGTTGATCTGCCCGCCTTTTAGGCGCTGGCCTTCCACATCGACGACGCGTATTCCACCGAGCGAAGCGCTCATCGCCATCTCGGCGACGAGATCATCCTCCCTCACGGCGTTCATCTGCCTTTATGGTGTTGATCTGCCCGCCTTTTAGGTGATGGCCTTCGCGACGGGTGGCGCGTATTCGTAGAATGAAGCGCTCCTACGCCATCTGGCGGCGAATCATCTACCTTTATGGCGTTGATCGCCCCCCTTTTAAGCGTTAGCCTTCCGCAATGGCGGCAGCGTATTCTGCCGTAGCGCTCCCCGCCATCTCGGCGATAGAGATCGTCGCCCTCCGGCGTTCATCCCGTATTTATAGCGTTGATACGCGCCCCGCATCGGCATAGCGTATTACGCGGCGGCGCTCCTCGCCATCCGGCGGCGAGATCATTGCCCTCACGGCGTTCTTACGCCCTCGGCGTTGATCGCCCACCTTTTGGTGCGGCCTTCGCGTCGGCGCGTGATGAAGCGCTCCTCGCCATCTTCATTAAGCCCTCGGCGTTCATCAGCCTTTATGGCGTTAATCATTTTACAAGCAGCGGACTTCCGCGCCGGCAATCGTATTTTGCCGAACGGCGCTTTTCTCGACATCTCGGCGGCGAATCATCCGCCTTTTGTGGCATTGATCCAGACGCCTTTTAGGCGTTGGCCTTCGCGCCACGGGCGACGACATATTCGCTGAAGCGCGCCTCGCCGTCCCACGAGATCATTCACCCTCGCGGCGTTCCTCCTCGCTTTATGGCGTTGATCGCTTGCGCTTTTAAGCGTTGGTCTTCCGCGACGGCGATCGTATTCCGCCGCGAAATGGCACTCCTCGCCATCTCGGCAGACGAGATCATCCGCCCTCACGACATTCATCCGCCTTTACGACGTTAATTCGCGCCGCTTTTTTAGGCGCTGGCCTTCGAACACGTATTCAGCCGAGCGAAGCGCTTCGTCGCGCCATCTCGTTGGCGAGATCATTCGCCCTCCGCGGTGTTCATCGCCTTTATGGCTTTGATTCGCCCGCCTTTTTAGCGCCGCCTTCCGGGCGATAAGTATTCCGCCCGAACGGCGCTCCCTCGCCATCTCGGTGATGAGATCATCCGCCCTCACGGCGTTCATCCCCCTGTACGGCATTGATCTGCCCACCTTTTAGGTGCTGGCCTTCCGTATCGGCGACGCGTATTCTGCCGAGCGAAGCACTCCTCGCCATCTCGGCGACGAGATTATTTGCCCTCCCAATGGTCATCCGCCTTTACGGCGTTGATCTGCCCGCCCACCTTTTTGCGGCACTTATACGCCAGCGACCGTATTCCATGCGTGCGCTACGCTCGCCATCTCGGCGACGAGATCATTCGCTTCTCCCGACGTTCGCCGGCCTTTTTCGGCGTTGATACGCCCACCTTTTAAGCTTTGTTCTTCCACGGCGGCGGCAGCGTATTCCGCCGAAGCGAAGTGCTCCCTCGCCATCTCGGCGACAGGATCGTCGCCCTCAGCTGTGTTCATCCGCCTTTATGGCGTTGATTCGCCGCCTTTTAACGCGGCCTTCCGCGCCGGCGTCGTATTCCGCCGCGGCTCGCTCGCCATCTCGGCGATAAGATCATCCACCCTCACGGCGTTCATCCGCCTTAATGGAATTGATCTGCCCACCTTTTTAAACGGGCCTACCATCGGACGACGACGTATTCCGCCGAAATAGGCGCTCCCGCCATCTCGGCGACGAGATCATTTGCCCTCCTGGCTTTCATCCGCCTTTATGGCAATGATCTGCCTGCCTTTTAGGCGCTGGCCTTCCGCATCGGTGACGCGTATTCCGCCGTGCGAATGCGCTCCTCGCCATCTCAGCGATGAGATCATTCGCCCTCTCGGCGTTTATCCACCTTTACGATGTTGATCTGCCCGCCTCTTAGGTGCTGGCCTTCCGCATAGGCGACGCGTATTCCACCGAGCGAAGCGCTCCTCGCTATCCCGACGACGAGATCATTTGCCCTCACGACATTCATCCACCTTTATGGCGTTGATCTGCCCGCCTTTTAGGCGCTGGCCTTCCGCATCGGCGATGCGTATTCTGCCGAGTGAAGCTCTCCTCGCCATCTCGGCGACGAAAGTAGCGGGTATTGCAAATCCACGAAAGTAGCATTACTGCAATATTTTAGGTGAGTAGCAAATATTGCAGTGCTACATGAGTAGTGGTTAAAGCAGTGGGAGAAGTGCACTTATCTTTTAATGATAGGATTTTAGTTTTGAGAGACGTTCTTTATGTTCCCAGTCTTAGAAAGAATTCACTTTCAGTTTCTAAAATTCTGTTAATGGATACTTAGTTTCTTTTAATAAGAATGACATTATTTCTTTAAATGATGAGTGTATCTGTTATGGGACATTGATGAACAATGTTTACACTATTAAAAGTGTACACCACACGCAAAATGCATCGACTGTTTTGAGAAATAAAAGAAAACGTTCATCAGAAGTGAACGAAACACTTCTATGGCATCTGAGACTAGGTCATATTAATTCAAAAAGGATCCAAAGGTTGGTTCAAGATGGTTCATTAGAGTCTCTCCGGGTTGAACCATTTCCAACTTGCGAATCATGTTTGGAGGGTAAAATGACCAAGAGGGCATTTGGAGCCAAGGGGATTAGAGCCAAATAAATGTTGGAAATCGTTCACACCGATGTATGTGGTCCAATGTCAATCAAAGAAAGAGGAGGTTATGAGTATTTCGTTACTTTTATCGATGATTACTCAAGATATGGATACGTTTACCTTATGAAGCATAAATTTGAGACCTTTGATAAATTCAAGGAATTTAAGGCTCAAGCAGAGAATCATAGGGAGAAACGTATCAAGTGTCTATGATCTGATCGTGGAGGCGAATACCTCAACGATGATTTTTTGAACTACTTGTCTGATGAAGGGATTGTATCCCAGTTGACTGCACCCGGAACCCCTCAACAAAACGGGGTTGCAAAATGAAGAAACAGAACTCTTTTAAAAATGGTCAGATCGATGATGAGTTATGCGGATCTACCCAAATTGTTTTGGGGTCACGCCTTGGAAAACAGCGACTTATATTCTGAATTTGGTGCCATCCAAATCGGTTCCCAGAACCCCTAAAAAATTGTGGACCGGGCACAAGCCCAGTTTAAGACATATGAAAATTGGGGGTGTTCGACATACATGTTGGACAAGGAAGCCGATAAGTTGGATCTACTATAGGAATTAAGGTTGTTTATAGGGTACCCCGAGAGAACGAAAGGGTGCATGTTCTATGGTCCCGAAGATCAAAAGGTGGTAATCTGTACGCACTTTAGATTCTTGGAAGAAGACTATATGAACGATAAAAAGCCTAGAAGTGAGATTACCTTGGATGAGCTAAGGGGGCTTACCTCGATGCCAACAGTACAAGTTGACATACCAAACGACACACGTACACAACCGGAACCTCGTCGTAGTGGGAGGGTCGTTAGACAACCTGAGAGATTCATGGGGATAGGAGAGTCGTCGAACTTGGTCCCCGGTGAAGATGAATCGGACCCATGGACTTACAATGAGGCAATCCAAGACAAGGATGCGAGTTCTTGGCAAACGACAATGGAAGCCGAGATGGGTTCTATGGATCACAATAAGGTGTGGGAGCTAGTCGAACCACTAAATGGGGTCAAGCCCATTGGGTGCAAGTGGGTATACAAGAGAAAAAGAGGACCGGATGGGAAGGTAGAGACCTTCAAGGCTAGACTTGTGGCAAAAGGATATACTCAGAAAGAAGGGATCGACTATGAGGAGACCTTTTCGCCTGTAGATATGCTCAAGTCCATCCGTATTCTCTTGTCGATAGCTGCACATCTCGATTTTGAGATCTAACAAATGGATGCCAAGACAGCTTTCCTCAACGGAAGTCTTGAGGAAGAAATCTATATGCAATAACCCGAAGGCTTCATTGAAAAGGGCCAAGAAAATCTAGTTTGCAATCTCAAGAAATCCATTTATGGAATAAAGCAAGCGTCGCGTGCTTGGAACCAATGTTTTGATCAGGTTATAAAGTCTTACGGGTTCGATCAAAATGAGTTCGAAAGTTGTGTGTATAAGAAGCGTGTCGGAACTGCATTGATATTCTCAGTACTATACGTGGATGATATTCTGCTCATCGGAGATGATGTAAAGGTATTGTTGGACGTAAGGGCATGGCTGTCAGAACAGTTTGATATGAAGGACTTAGGGAAAACCGGTCACATCCTTGGGATCAAAATCACTCGAGATCGTAAGAAAATGATAATAGGCTTATCGCAAGCTTCATACATAGATACTGTCCTGAAGCGATTCAACATGCAGGATTCCAAGAAAGGTTTTGTACCTTTCAGACATTTGGAATGCATCTATCTAAAGAAATGTGCCAGAAGACGCAAAAGGAGATAGATGACATGAAGGGCGTTCCTTATGCTTCGGCTATCGGAAGCCTCATGTATGCAATGTTGTGCACGAAGCCATATATCTGCTTTGTCGTTGGAATGGTAGCAAGATATCAGAGTAATCCGGGGAAAGAACATTGGACTGCAGTTAAAAACATTATGAAGTATCTGAGGAGAACTCGCGATAGAATGTTGGTTTATCAGTCAGACAGTCTGATTCCCATCGGTTACACGGACTTGAATTTCCAATCAGACATAGATTTCAAAAATGATCTGCCTCAGTTAGTGTGTTTTAATTTGGGAAGTGTAGCCATGAAATGGACGAGTGTGAAGTAGATCACTGACTCAACCATGGAAGCCGGGCAAGTAGCTGCTTGTGAAGCAGTGAAGGAACCAGTTTGGCTCTAGATCTTCTTAGTGGATTTGGACGGAGTTCCGAATTTGTCTAGCAATATTTGCTAGGGGCAGTTGCAAATTCAATGGAACCAAGAGTCCACGATTCAAACAAGCACACTGAAGGAAAGAAATCTTAGACGAGAAATCGTTAAGAGAGGAGATGAAGAGGTGGCTAAGATCGCATTGGAGGATAACCTAGTTAATCCTTTCACAAAGTGTCTGCCTCTGGAAACATTCAAGAGACATGTGGGAGGAATGGTTGTCAAGTGCGTAGCCAATCTGCTTTGAGTATAAGTGGGAGAGATATTATAAAGTTCGTGTAGGTGACATTAGATGTCACATAGATTCTACACGAGACGTGTTGTAGTATACTTAAAATCAGACTTTGAGTATAAGTGGAAGATTGTTGGGGTTATACTGGAAAGTATGTTTTTACTTTGTATAACCAAACTGAATTTCGGGCTAATTTACTGAAATATATTATTTATCATTGTTGCTTTAAATATCATCGAATGTTACATATATATTTACTGCATAACTGTTCAATAATTAATACATGTTACATTGTAGTTAATTAGTGATACCAGATCACAGAAGATTAAATTATCAGTTCCTTGTAACTAAAAGTACAGAATTCACAACCCAGATGGAAATGAACAATCCATCGTGAAAGGTTGAAGTGTAAGGCTCAGATTGACTTGTCTTGACCAAGAGATTACACCAGTGCATTAGGATGCGCTGAAAAAGACCTACATGATGATAAATTCTTCAGAACTGAATACAGAAGAATTAGACCTCAGTGGTTAGTTATTTCTTAATCCCCGTCCCTTAAATAGGATCGTGTGGAATTAATAACTATTGCTTTGACTTACGATGGGTAGAGAATCAATGTGATTCAATACTTTGTATCTTGGGCAATATTATTAGTTACATCACTACAAAAAACGTGCGTTTTACCGACGAAAATTAGCGATGGTTACAAAAATCGTCGCAAATAGCGACGGTTTTTACGACGGTTACTGTCAAATGGTCAAAGTCAACAATTTTAGCGATGGTCTAGAGAACCATCGCAAATAGTGACGGTTTTAGCTATGATTTTAGCGACGTTTTGGATTAATCCCTTTAGCGATGGTTTTTACGACGAATTTAACGACGATTTTTTTAGCGACGGTTTTTTTTTTAATTTAATTTTTTAAAATATTAATTATGTATTTTTTTTTTTATGTTTTAGGATTATACAAGATTTTTTAATTGTTGTTAATGCACCTTACCGTATATTTAATTTATAGTCATTTGGAGAAGAGTTCCACCTGACCGTAGTCAGATCTATTTCGAGGAGTTTACGGTATAAAATTTAATTCATAGTATATTTAAATATATATATATATATTAACTAAAAGTAGTACTTGTTAAAATAGAAAAATAGTACTTACTTAAATGAAAGTATTACCTGTTAAATGAAAAAAAATATTACTTAAGTTTAAACAGAAAAGTAGTACTTGTTTAAATAGAAAAGTAGTATTTGTTTAAATGAAAAGTAGTATTTGTTTAAATGAAAAGTAGTACTTGTTTAAATAGAAAAAACATTACTTGTTTAAATAGAAAAGTAGTACTTGTTTAAATAGAAAAGTAGTACTTGGTTAAATGAAAAGTATTACTTGTTTAAATTAAAAGTATTGTTTAAATAATAGAAAGTATTACTTGTTTAAATGAAAGGTATTACTTGTTTAAATGAAAAGTATTACTTGTTAAATAAAAAATATTACTTGTTTAAATAGAAAGGTAGTAGTTGTTTAAATAGAAAAGTAGTACTTGTTTAAATGAAAAGTAGTACTTGTTTAAATAAAAAGTATTACTTGTTTAAATAGAAAAGTATTATTTTGTTTAAATTGAAAAGTAGTACTTATTTAAATGAAAAGTAGTACTTGTTTAAATGAAAAGTATTATTTGTTTAAATGAAAGGTATTACTTCTTTAAATGAAAAGTAGTACTTGTTAAAATGAAAAGTAGTACTTGTTTAAATGAAAAGTAATACTTGTTTAAATGCAAAGTATTACTTGTTTAAATAGAAAAGTAGTACTTGTGTAAATAGAAAAGTAGTATTTGTTTACATGAAAAGTAGTACTTGTTTAAATAGAAAAACATTACTTGTTTAAATAGAAAAGTAGTACTTGTTTAAATAGAAAAGTAGTACTTGGTTAAATGAAAAGTAGTACTTGTTTAAATTAAAAGTATTGTTTAAATAATAGAAAGTATTACTTGTTTAAATGAAAGATATTACTTGTTTAAATGAAAAGTATTACTTGTTAAATGAAAAATATTACTTGTTTAAATAAAAAGGTAGTAGTTGTTTAAATAGAAAAGTAGTACTTGTTTAAATGAAAAGTATTACTTGTTTAAATAGAAAAGTATTACTTGTTTAAATTGAAAAGTAGTACTTGTTTAAATGAAAAGTAGTACTTGTTTAAATGAAAAGTATTATTTGATTAAATGAAAGGTATTACTTCTTTAAATGAAAAGTATTACTTGTTAAAATGAAAAGTAGTGCTTGTTTAAATGAAAAGTAATACTTGTTTAAATGCCAAGTATTACTTGTTTAAATAGAAAAGTAGTACTTGTTTAAATAGAAAAGTATTACTTGTTTATATTAAAAGTATTACTTATTTAAATAATAGAAAGTATTACTTGTTTAAATGAAAGGTATTACTTGTTTAAATGAAAAATATTACTTGTTAAATGAAAAGTAGTACTTGTTTAAATGAAAATTATTACTTGTTTAAATAGAAAAGTATTACTTGTTTAAATAGAAAAGTATTACTTGTTTAAATAGAAAAGTAGTACTTGTTTAAATGAAAAGTAGTACTTGGTAAAATTAAAAGTATTGTTTAAATAATAGAAAGTATTACTAGTTTAAATGAAAGGTATTACTTGTTTTAATGAAAAGTATTACTTGTTAAATAAAAAAGTATTACTTGTTTAAATAGAAAAGTAGTACTTGTTTAAATGAGAAGTAGTACTTGTTTAAATAGAAAAGTATTATTTGTTTAAATAGAAAAGTAGTACTTGTTTAAATAGAAAAATAGTACTTGGTTAAATGAAAAACATTATTTGTTTAAATTAAAAGTATTACTTGTTTAAATGAAAAGTAATACTTGTTTAAATGAAAAGTAGTACTTGTTTAAATAGAAAGTATCACTTGTTTAAATGAAAAGTAGTAGTTGTTTAAATAGAAAAGTAGTACTTGTTTAAATGAAAAGTAGTACTTGTTTAAATAGAAAAATATTACTTGTTTAAATATAAAAGTAGTACTTGTTTAAATAGAAAAGTAGTACTTGGTTAAATGAAAAACATTATTTGTTTAAATTCAAAGTATTACTTGTTTAAATAGAAAGTATTGCTTGTTTAAATGAAAAGTAGTACTTGTTTAAATAGAAAGTATTACTTGTTTAAATAGAAAGTAATACTTTTTTTAAATAGATAGTACTATTTGTTTAAAAAAATGAATTTTTAGGACATATACAATTTTAAAAGAATATAATCATTTATTTATAATTTATAATATAAAAATATATATTATTAGTATTTTAAAGATTATTAGATAGTTAAATTAAATAAATGAAATAAAAAAATTAAAAAAAAGTGTAAAAAAAATGAATTAAAAATAAATAAATTAATATACTTTAATATAATACAATTTAATTTAAATTTATAAATAAATAAAAAATAAAAATTATTATATTAAAATGTGGTTAAATCATTAAATTAGATAATTGAAATAAATGATTTAAAAAAAAATTGAAAAAAAATGATTTTTAGGACATATAGAATTAATTTCATTAAGTAAACGCAAGAAAGCAAGTGTCCGAGCGGTTTGATCCCCGCTCTGATGCCCACAGGTCCTGTGTTCGGTCCCCCTTGGGAGCGAAAATTTGCCTCATTTAATTGGGAGGCTTGGTGGCTTATATATGATATGCTTGGTGGTTGGGTTCTACATGGTCCGTTGTTCGGGTGGTTCGGTGCCCATCCTGACGCCCCCTGGGCTTGGGTTCGAATCACCGCGAGCCATTTTTTTCGTAAATTCACGCTTTAGCGACGGTTTTAGCGACAGATTTAATAAAAAAAAAATTAATTATTGAAAAAAAATTATTAAAAAAAAAATATCGCTACGGTTAGCGACCCTCGATTCAACGTCAGATTTTTTTCCGTCGCCAAAACCGTCACTAATGTCCTTAGCGACGCTTTTTTCCGTCGCTAAAACCGTCGTTAAAACGGGTCTTTTTTGTAGTGCATGACTATTGCTAAGATTTAATACGGAGAATCGGCGTGCAAGTGCGTCTTGTTTGATTAGTCCCCTTGGGAGGCTCAGAAGTTTTATCATATCAAATCTTGCAAGTGGAATTAGTTTTTCGGTATGGATAATAATGTTGAGCCGTTCCTGAACCAAGGAAAAGATATTAATTAAAGTGAAGTTATTTCAGTGGCTGAAATTAATTAATGGACTGGATAATCTTAAACGTGGAAAATAATAACCGGGAGCCATATTAACAGTAATATGGGTTAAGATGGATAGTGCAATATTAATTATGTAGTGAGATTAATTAATATTTATGGGCTTGAATAATATTGTGGCTCAATATTGGAAATTCAAGGTCCATTGGAAGGTTCAATCTTAATTCTCCTAAAGGCCCCTCAAGTAGCCAAAATATAAAGTCCAATAACTGAAAAAGGTGCTTAAAATAAAATAAATTATTGCTGCCTATTTTTCCTAATTAATTTCGAAATTAATAAATAAAATGGGAGAAAGATTTTCTTTGAATTTTGTTATGGAATGGAGATAAGTATTCTTGGAATACAAGATTATCTCATTAAATTCAAAAAATCTCCAACTTGGTTATTTATTAAATAAATTTTCCAAAATCCCATAATATTAAGGAGGAGAAGATTTTGTTGGGAGATATTTTGGGAAATAGAATATATTGGATATATTCAAGATTGTTTCTTGGAGAAGAAGCAAGGAAATTTCCCAATGTCCCAATTGACCTAAATTTTCGTCCCCCCCTCTTATTATAAATAGGGGATGAATTTTTCATCTCCAAGGTAACACAAAAATTGATTTTTCGGAAAAATATCAGCGTCGATAAAACATCAAATATTTTGAAACGTCGACATACTATGTATTTTCAAAAAACTTCAATTGTGAGTGTGCAATTCCATGTATTGGAAAAATTAGAAATCCACAAAGGTGGTGCAACATAACTTTATTTTTCCTTTTGTTAATTGTTCGCAAGCATCTTTCCACCGGATTGTTGAACAAGGACGAGGGAATACTTGGGAAGGCTCTTTGGGTTTGTTCGTGTGAACGGGATATCCATCTTCTCAACGGTTGTCACTCCGAGAGGTTAGTTCACGTAAACTCCTAGTAATTCCGCATGCGTAGGATTTATGTGACGAATTTGTATGCATGATTTGTTGTTGGATTATTATTTGAATTAATATAGGATTAATTCATGCTAGTAATAATTGTTAGAATTAAATTTGTATTTAAATATTCATCCCGAATAGATCCGGGCAATCCATTCCCCAACATTACCGTGGATTATTTTCATATTGAGATCAATTTATCATTAATTCCCTTCTTTATTCTTGCATTTTTGTCATCAAATTCAGCTTAGATAGAAGCTATTAATTAATTGGATTTTCGGAATACACTGGGCAGGAACATTAACGCTATTCGGGAAAATGAAAGATTTTGTTATGCCTTGGGCTCCTGCTAGGTTTGAAAGTTAGGGTTTTGTGCAAGTCTCTATAAATTGTCGTGTTGTTTTTACCTCTCCTTGTCGAGAGCCACAAGTTTACTAAATTCAATATGGAAAATATGATGAGAAACATGACAATCTCAACTGAGGAGGATGACAATTTAGTCATCGAATTGGATAATGTGGATGAGAATGTGGAAAATATTGAGATGTGCATTGTGGGAAAATACTTGACCGAACAATCCACCAATTTCAATATATTGCGGAGTCGAATGGTTGGGGTTTGGAGACCAAAGAAGGGAATGACGATTAAGGAAATCGGTAATGGCAGGATGATCTGTCAATTCTACCATGTTCTCGATGTTAAACGTGTTCTGGAAGGGGGTCCCTGGACGTTTGGGAATTACCCTCTGTTAGTTCATAAACTGAAAATGGGCGAGAACCCAAAGACAGTGCCGCTAACCAAAATTCCATTTTGGGTTAGGGTTGATAATGTTTCAGCAGGTTTTTTCATGAAAAAGGTAGGCAAGATGCTGGGGAATTTTATATGGAGGTTCCTGGAATATGATGGATCGAACAAGGGCTCGGTAATGGATGAATTTTATGCGCATCCGAGTTGAGGTTGATTCAACACTTCCACTCAAACGCTGGAAATTTCTGAAGATGTCAAATGGTGTTTCCGAAAAAGTTACCTTTCAATATGAAAGGTTGAACCTTTTTTGCTTCATTTGTGGAAAATTGGATCATACTGAAAACTTTTGTGACGTTGCGTTTAATTCGGATGTGGAGGTCATTGAGAGAGGCTGGGGGCCAAAGTTTAGGGTTACAGAGTGGCGAGGATATCTGATGAAGGGAGACCGTTGGCTCCGTGAAGGAGACAATGATAATCGGAAATTCGCTGACGAATGAGAGAAAGATGGATTTTATGGCGGTCATAATGATATAGGCGGGTCTTCAGGGATTCGCGATAAAAGCCCCTTGATTGTGGTTAATTCAAACCACCAGGTTTCCAAAACTGCTCGCCATGATTTGGGGGCAGAATTTAATGCAAAGGGATTGACCATCAATCCAATTTTTGAAAAAGATCATGCTGGAGGATTTATGGAAAATGACGAAGAGACCCTTGAACTTAAAAAGAGAAAACATCTAAATGCCAAGAATGCTGCAACTCAGGTGATGACAATTAATGAGAAGGCCAAGGTGTGTGCTTCTGACGAGAAGAATAAGGACTTAATGGAGGATGATATTGAAACAGAATAAGAGGATGTTGATGAGGACCATACTCACACCAAAGAGGATCATTTTTTAACGGCAGGCCCGGGGCTCTGGGCCGGCCAATTCTAATGAAACTTTTAAGCTGGAATTGCAGGGGGCTTGGTCATTCTGCTGCAATTCTGACTCTTCGCGACTTAGTTAGCGTGCATAGACCTGATGTTTTATTTTTATGTGAGATTATTTGTCGCACCAATAAGATTGATGAAATAAAAGTTATTTTGCATTACGATTGTGCTTTTACCGTGAACTGTGTGGGTCGAGGAGGGGGTTTTTGTGTCTTTTGGAAGGATCCTACGAAATGTAGCATTACTAGTTATTCTCAAAACCATATCGACATGTTAATAACTGGGGATGAGGGTAATTGGCTTTTCACGGGTTACTATGGTTATCCGGAAGCATGGAGACGTCGGCTTTCTTGGAACTTATTAAGAACCCTTGCGAATGTAAATTCTTTGCCTTGGATTTGCATGGGCGATTATAATGATCTACTTTTGGAAGCCGATAAGAAATGAGGAACTCCTCATCCGAACCGGTTGTTTAATGGGTATAGAGAAGCAATTTTGGATTGCAACCTCCATGATGTTGCCTTAAATGGTTATGGTTATACTTGGTTCAGACGTCGTGGTGATAATAGTGCGGTTGAGGAACGCCTAGATAGAGCCATGGCCAATCCAGATTGGCATGTTAGATATTCGTCGGCTCAATTGAGGAATCTTGTGGCGCCTATTTCTGATCATAATCCAATCCTTTTGGATATGAGCCCACTGGTTACCATTCTGAAACCAAGAAGATTTAGTTTCAAGAACAATGGCTCGCCGAACCGAACATTGATAGTGTAGTTCATCGGAGCTGGGACGGGTTTCGGGATTTTGATGTTCTTTGTCGACTGGAAGCAACCTTGGGTGTTTTGTCAGACTGGGGAATACACAAAGCCTTGGGAGGTTAAGATCCTCCAACACTAATCCTAATTATTTACGTTTGGCAGATGCTAAGAAACAGCTAGCACAACTTCTGATTGAGGAAGAGACATATTGGAGACAGAGAGCTAAACTTTATTGGTTGAAGGAAGGTGATCTTAACACGGAATTTTTTCACCAAATGGCTAGTGCACGAAAAAGGCAAACAGGATTGCAGGTCATTACAACGCCAATGATGTATGGGTTTCCTCACAGACGGAGCTGAATAACATAGTTTTAGACTATTTTGGGAATCTTTTTGAGGCAACTGAGAGTTTACAGGACATTGACTAGGTAATATCGGCTATGAGTCCTAGAATTAATGAAGATGATAATTCATTTTTTACTAGAGATTTTGAGGAGGAGGAGTTCAAACTGGCCATATCACAAATGCATAAAGACAAAGCACCAAGACCGGATGGCTTTAATCCGGGTTTCTATAAACAATTATGGAGTACTTTGGGATCGGATATTGTGGCAGCTTGCATCCATTGGCTAAGTACAGGGGTATTCCCGAGAGAGTTAAATAAAACGACGGTTGTTCTCATCCCGAAATGTGACCAACCCAAGACGGTGAAAGATCTTCAACCCATCTCGCTATGCAATGTGGTGTATAAAATACTGTCGAAGGTACTTTGTAACAGGCTCAAAGTGGTTCTCCCGATTCTTATTGATGAATCTCAGTCAGTTTTTCAATCTGGTAGATCAATTCAGGACAATGTCCTCATTGCTTTTGAAAGCCTTCATGCTATGAAAAGTAAGAGGAAAGGAAAGTATGGAGATGTTGCGATAAAGATTGACATCAGCAAAGCGTAAGATATAGTCGATTGGAGATATCTTGATAATATTCTTAGGAAAATGGGTTTTTGTGAAAGATGGGTGTAGTGGATGCAATTGTGTATCCAAACAGTATCATACTTTTTCTTGGTCAATGATGTTTTAGTGGGGCCTATCAATCTGGGTAGGGGTCTTAGACAAGGTGACCCTCTATCCCCGAATTTATTCATTATGTGTGCTGAGGGTCTCTCTTGCATTTTGAGAAGGGAGAACAGTAGAGGGATTATGCATGGTTATCGTGTGAATAGAAGGGTTCCCTCTATCTCACACCTTATTTTTGTTGATGATTGCCTCTTATTCTTTCGAGCTACAGTGGAAAGGTGCATGTCGATGAAAAATTTCTTGAATCTATACGAACGTGCTTCTGGCCAGGCAATTAACTTCAACAAATCCGGTATTTTCTTTAGTCCTAATGTTGATAGTGTGTTGAGGCATGATTTGGAAAACTTATTGGGTATTACTAATCCACTCAATACTGGGAAGTATCTAGGTCTTCCGTCTCTCGTTGGTAGAGGGAAACGTGAGATTTTTAATTACATTCCGGAGAAATTGTGGGCAAAATTGCATGTTTGGCGTGGCAAGAAACTTTCTAAGGCTGAAAAAGAGGTTCTTTTAAAGGCAGCGGCTCAGGCCATCCGGCTTATTGCATGAGCACATTTCTATTACCCTCTACTCTTCTTGATGAGCTTCACCGTATGATGAACTCATTTTGGTGGGGTCATGGGACGGATCCAAAAAAAAGTGTTAAATGGGGCACATGGGAATCACTTTGTAAGCACAAGAGTGAAGGTGTCGGGGCATTCGGAACCTTCATATTTTTAATATTGCCATGCTGGGAAAACTTGCATGGAAACTCCATTCTCAGCCGCATTCATTAGTCGGCCGTATTCTCAAAGCAAGGTATTATCCGAACTCTGAGTGCTTTGATGCCCATTTGGGGTCTAACCCGAGCTATACATAGAAGGGGATACACACGGACATGGACCTTGTAAAAAGAGGCATGCGATGGAAAATTGGGGAGTGCGATTCAATTCGTATGTGGGGTTGTTGACAGTCAAATATTTTACGATTCTGATGTGGCTTGTTGAATTTGACCACCAAACAAATAAGTAATCGAACAAGAACACTGCGTGAAGAACCGTAGTTCTTCCCTGAAATATGGTTGTTGGTATATAAGAGGAATGAGGGAAACATTCCAGAGTTTTTCACAATGAAAGGTGAGGTCCTTTATATAAAGAGGACCAGCACGACAAATCATAAGCATTACAAATCATGTGCATAAAGCATGACAAAACATATGCGTAAGAACGATAATCGTAAACATGACAAATCATCTTCTGTGTGACCCTTGACCTCCTGTCGGGTCGGTTCAGGTCTTTGTGGGCCCTGCTGACGGGTGATAATTCGTCCTGCTGACGTGTGATAAATCTGGTGATGCTCACCTGTGATAAATCTGGTGACAACAATAGCCCCCAAGATTGGGCTGTGACGTTGTTCAGAGTTCGATCTTGAATCATGTCTCGACCAGATTTTATCTTTTATTGCATCTGCAGTCACACTGTTAGCCTCCGAGCTTGCTCGGATGCCGTATGAGATCTTGATCATTCAGAATGAGCCCCTGCATAGAGGATCTTACCTTTTCTCATCGTCGATCTTGTTTGTGCCCGTGCTTGGCGAGCCCGTTATCTGAAGTCTTTTTGTGCTTTCGTGCTTGAGGCAGCCCGTTATCTGAGTCTTTTCTTTGCTTTCGTACTTGAGGCGAGCCCCATTATCTGAAGTCTTTTCGTGCTTTCGTGCTTGGCGAGCCCCATTGTATGAGTCTTTTTTGTGCTCGTACTTCAAGGCGAGCCCCATTGTACAAGTCTTTTATGTGCTCGTACTTCGAGGGGAGTCCCGTCGTACGAGTCTTTTCTGTGCTCGTACTTTGAGGCGACCCCCATTATCTGAGTCTTTTTTTCCTTTCGTTTTGAGGGAGCCCCGTCAGACGAAGTCTTTTTCGGTTTCGTGCCGAGGGAGCCCCATCGTACGAGTCTTTTCTGTTTTTTGCCCTCGTCGTCGACCACTTACGGCCGAGCAGTTTGCGACTTTCCCCCGTCCAGATCGTCTTAATAGCTGTGCTATCTATACGAGTAAATTTTGCACTCCTCATCGACCACTTATGGCCGAGCTGTGTGCGACTTTCTTTCCTCTCTTTAGATACTTGAGGGATCTAGGAGAGTTTTTGCTCGTCGTCGACCTTTGTTGGCCGAACAGTTTGCAACTTTCGATGAAGGCGAGCAGGTTGACACCGAAACAAAGAGCCAATGCCGAGAAGGCGGGCAGGTTGATGTCATAATCGGCAGATGAACGCCGTAAAGGCGGTCAATCTCGTCGCCGGGATAGCGAGGAGCACTTCACTCGGCGGAATACACGTCGCCGAAGCGGAAGGCTAGTGCCTAAAAGGGGGCAAATCAACGCCGTAAAGGTGGTCAATCTCATCGTCGGGATGGTAAGGAGCACTTTGCTCGGCGGAATACGCGTCGCCGAAGCAGAAGGCCAGCGCCTAAAAGGTGGGCAGATAAATGCCGTAAAGGCGGTCGATCTCATCGCCGGGATGGCGAGGAGTACTTCACTCGGCGGAATACGCGTCGCCGATGCGGAAGGCCAGCGCCTAAAAGGTGGGCAGATCAACGCCATAAAGGCGGATGAACGCCGTAAGGGCGGATGATCTCGTCGCCGAGATGGCGAGGAGCGCTTCGCTCGGCGGAATACGCGTCGCCGATGCGGAAGGCCAGCGCCTAAAAGGCGGGCAGATCAACGCCATAAAGGCGGATGAACACCGTAAGGGCAGATGATCTCGTCGCCGAGATGGCGAGGAGCGCCGCTCGGCGGAATACGCTGCCGCGCCCGTCTGAAGGCCCGCCTAAAAGGCGGGCAGAATAACGCCATAAAGGCAGATGAACGCCGTAAGAGCGGATGATCTCGTCACCGAGATGGCGAAGGAGAAGCTCGCCGCATGAATATGGGTCGCCGGCGCGAATGCCAAAGATTAAAAGGCGGCAGATTAACGCCATAAAGGCGATGAACGCCGTAGCGATGGATGATTCGCCGCCGAGATGGCGTAGGAGCGCCGCCGGGCGGAATACGACGCTGGCGCGAAGGCCACGCCAAAAGGCGGGCGCGATCAATGCCGTAAAGGCGGATGAACGCCGTAAGGGCGGATGATCTCGTCACCGAGATGGCGAGGAGCGCTTCGCTAGGCGGAATACGCGTCGCCGATGTGGAAGGCCAATGCCTAAAAGGCGGGCAGATCAATGTCATAAAGTCGGATGAACGTCGTGAGGGCGAATGATCTCGTCACCGAGATGGATGGCGAGCGAGCACTTCACTCGAATACGCTGGCCGACGCGAAGGCGCCGCTAAAAGGTGGGAAGATCAACGCCATAAAGGCGATGAACGCCGCGAGGGCAGAGATCTCGCCGCCGAGATGGCGAGAGGAGTGCTTCGCTTCAGCGGAATACGACGCCGATGCGAAGGCCAAAAAGGTAGGCGATCAACGCCATAAAGGCGGATGAACGCCGTAAGGGGCGAATGATCTCTGCCGCCGATAAGCGGCAAGGAGCGCCGCGGTATCACGCGACGCCGTCGCGAAGGCCAGCGCCTAAAGGTGGGCGATCAACGCCGTAAGGGCGAAGAACGCCGCGAGGGGTGAATGATCTCATCGCCGGACGGGGCGAGAGCCGCCGCCGGGCGGAATACGCTGTCGCCGACGCGGGAAGGCCGCTTAAAAGGTGGGCAGATTAACGCCATAAAGGTGGATGAACGCCGAGGGCGTAATGATCTCGCCGCCGAGATGGGAGGAGCGCTTTTGCTTGCGGAATAAGTTGCCGCCAATGCGAAGGCCAGCGCCTTAAAGACGGTAGATCAACGCCGTAAAAACGAAGAACGCCGTGGGGTGAATGATCTCATCAGGGATGGCGAGGAGCGCTTCCGGGTGGAATCTGCCGTCGCCCGATGAGGAAGGCGGCGCCTAAAAAAAGGCGAGCGGTTAACGCCGTAAAGACGGATGAACGCCGTGAGGGCGGATGATTCGTCGCCGAGATGGCGAGGAGTGCCGCTTCGGCCCGGATACGCCACGCCGTCTGAAAGGCCGCCGCTAAAAAGCGCGGCAATCAACGCCATAAAGGCGGATAAACGCCGTAAGGGCGAATGATCTCGCCGCCGATGGCAAGGAGCGCTTTCGGGAATACGCCGCCACGCGGAAGGCTAGCGCCTAAAAGGCTGGGCGAATCAACGCCAGAAGGCGAAGAAACGCCGGAGGGCGAATGATCTCATCCGGATGGCGAAAAAGCGCCGCCTGAATCATACACGCCGCCGATGGAAGGCCGAAGGCTTAAAAGGCGGGCAAATCAATGCCGTAAAGGCGGATGAACGCCGGGAGGGCGAATGATCTCGTCGCCGAGATGGCGAGGAGCGCTTCGCTCAGCGGAATATGCATCGCCGATGCGGAAGACCAGCGCCTAAAAGGCGGGCAGATCAACGCCATATAGGCGGATGAACACCATGAGGGCGGATGTTCTCGTCGCCGAGATGGCGAGGAGTGCTTCGCTCGGTGGAATACGCGTCGCCGATGTGGAAGGCCAGTGCCTAAAAGACGGGCAGATCAATGCCATAAAGGCGATGAACGCCGTGAGGGCGAATGATCTCATCGCCGGGATGGCGAGGAGCGCTTAGTTCGGCTGAATACGCATCGCCGATACGGAAGGTCAGCGCCTAAAAGGCGGGCAGATCAACGCCATAAAGGCGGATGAATGCCGTGAGGGCGGATGATCTCATCGCCAAGATGGCGAGGAGCGCTTCGCTCGGCGGAATACGCGTCGCCGATGCGGAAGGCCAGCGCCTAAAAGGTGGGCAGATCAACGCCATAAAGGTGGATGAACGCCGAGAGGGCGAATGATCTCGTTGCCGAGATGGGGAGGAGCGCTTTGCTCGGCGGAATAAGCGTCGCCAATGCGGAAGGCCAGCGCCTAAAAGACGGGTAGATCAACGCCGTAAAGGCGGAAGAACACGGTGAGGGCGAATGATCTCATCGCCGGGATGGCGAGGAGCGCTTCCGCCGGAATACGCTGTCCGATGAAAAGAAGGCCAGCGCCTTGTGCGGCGGGCATCAACGCCATAAAGGCGGATGAACACCGGAGAGGGCGATGATCTCGCCGCCGAGATGGCGAGCGCGCCGCCGTATCATACGCGATCGCCGATGCGAAGGCCAGCCCTAAAAAGCGGCGAATCAATGCCATAAAGGCGGATGAACGCCAGAAGGGCGAATGATCTCATCGCCGATGGCAAGGAGCGCCGCCGACGGAATACGAAGTCGCCAATGCGAAGGCCGCCTAAAAGGTGGCAGATCAACGCCGTAGAAGGCGGAAGAACGCCGTGAGGGCGACGATCTCGCCGCCGGATGGCGGAGCGCGCCGCGGCGGAATATGCGCCCCGATGCGGAAGACCAAAGACCTAAAAAGGCGGGCAGATCAACGCCATAAAGGCAGATGAACGCCGTAAGAGCGGATGATCTCGTCACCGAGATGGCGAGGAGAGCTTTGCTCGACGGAATATGCATCGCCCGGCACGCAATGCCAGATCTAAAAAGCGGCGATCAACGCCATAAAAAGCGGATGAATGCCGTGGGATGGATGATCTCGCTGCCGAGATGGCGAGGGAGCTTCGCCGACGAATACGACGCCCGTCGCGGAAGCCAGCGCCTAAAAGATGGGCAGATCAATGCCGTAAAGGCGGATGAATGTCGTAAGGGCGGATGATCTCGTCGCCGAGATGGCGAGGAGCGCTTCGCTCGGTGGAATACGCGTCGCCGATGCGGAAGGCCAGCGCCTAAAAGGTGGGCAGATCAATGCCGTAAAGGCGGATGAACGCCGTAAGGGCGGATGATCTCGTCACTGAGATGGCGAGGAGCGCTTCGCTAGGCGGAACACGCGTCGCCGATGTGGAAGGCCAATGCCTAAAAGGCGGGCAGATCAACATCATAAAGTCGGATGAACGTCGTGAGGGCGAATGATCTCGTCGCCGAGATGGCGAGGAGCGCTTCGCTCGGCGGAATACGGGTCGCCGATGCGGAAGGCCAGCGCCTAAATAGTGGGAAGATCAACGCCGTAAAGGTGGATGAACGCCGGGAGGACGAATGATATCGTCGCCGAGATGACGAGGAGCGCTTCGCTCGGCAGAATACACGTCGTTGATGCGGAAGGCCAACGCCTAAAAGGTAGGCAGATCAACGCCATAAATGCGGATGAACGTCGTGAGGGTTGATGATCTCATCGCTGAGATGGCGAGGAGCGCTTCGCTCGGCGGAATACACTTCGCCGATGCGGAAGGCCAGCACCTAAAAGGTGGGCAGATCAACGCCATAAAGGCGAATGAACGCCGTGAGTGCGAATGATCTCATCGCCGAGATGGCGAGGAGCGCTTCGCTTTGCGAAATACGCGCCGATGCTAAAGGCCAGCTCCTAAAAGGCCGGCAGATCAACGTCGTAAAGGAAAATGAACGCTGGGAGGGCGAATGATCTCATCGCCGAGATAGCGAGCGCCGCTTCGGGCGGAAAACGCCGATGCGGAAGGCCAACGCCTAAAAAAGCGCGCGAATCAACGCCAGTAAGGTTGATGAACGCCGGAGGGCGAATGATCTCGCCGAGATGGCGAGGAGCGCTTCGCTCAGCGGAATATGCATCGCCGTCGCGAAGACCAAATGCCTAAAAAGCGGGCGATCAATGCCATATAGGCGGTGAACACCATGAAATGTTCTCGTCGCCGAGATGGCGAGGAGTGCTTCGCTCGGTGGAATACGCGTCGCCGATGTGGAAGGCCAGTGCCTAAAAGGCGGGCAGATCAACGCCATAAAGGCGGATGAACACCGTGAGGGCGAATGATCTCGTCGCCGGGATGGCGAGGGCGCGTTCGTCGAATATCGCTCGCCCGATCACGGAAGGCGATGCTGGCGGGGTAGATCAACGCCATAAAGGCGGATGAATCTGCGTGAGGGCGGATGATCTCGCCGCCAAGATGGCGAGCCTTCACTTTCGGCCCGGAATCTGGCATCGCCCGTCTGAAGGCCGCGCTAAAAAGGTGGCGATCAACGCCATAAAAAGCGGATGAAACGCCAAGAGGGCGAATGATCTCGTTCTGCCGGGATAGGGAGGAGCGCTTTGCTTTCGGCGGAATAAAGCGCCGCCAATCACGAAGGCCAGCGCCTAAAATTGGGTAGATCAACGCCATAAAAAAGCGGAAGAACGCCCGTGAGGGCGAATGATCTCATCGTCGGGATGGCGAGCGCTCGCTTCGGCGGAATCTGGCGTCGCCGATGGCGAAAAGGCCGCGCTTAAAAGCGGCGAATCAACGCCATAAAAAGGCGGATGAACGCGTCGTGGAGGATGATCTCATCGCCGAGATGGCGAGTGCATCGCTTCGGCGGAATACGACGCGACGCCGTCTGAAGGCAGCGCCTAAAAAGCGCAGCGATCAACGCCATAAAAAGCGGATGAACGCCCGTAAGAGGCGAATGATCTCGCCCGAGATGGCGAGGAGCGATTTGCTTTCGGTGGAATACGATTGCGTCGTCACGGAAGGCCGCGCTAAAAAGGTGGGCAAATCAACGCCGTAAAAAAGCGGAAAGAACATCGTGAGGGCGAATGATCTCATCACCGGGATGGCGAGGAGCGCTTCGCTCGGCGGAATATGCATCTCCGATGCGGAAGACCAGCGCCTAAAAGGCGGGCAGATCAACGCCATAAAGGCGGATGAACACCATGAGGGCGGATGTTCCCGCCGGTATTGGCGAAGGAGTGCTTCGGTGGAATACGCGCTGGTCGCCGATGTGGAAGGCGCTCTTTAAAAAGGCGGGCAGATCAACGCCATAAAGCGCGATGAAACGCCGTAGGCGAATGATCTGCGTCGCCGGGATGGCGAGCGCGCTTCGGGTGAATACACATCGCCGATGTGGAAGGCCCGCGCTAAAAATAACCGGCGATCAACGCCATAAAAGGTGGATGAATCGCTGTGAGGCGGATGATCTCGCCGCCAAGATGGGGAGGAGCGCCGCTTCGGGCGGAATCTGGCGTCGCCGTCAAGGAAGGCGATGCCTAAAAGGCGGGCAAATCAATGCCATAAAAAGGCGGATATGAACGCCGAGAGGGCGAATGATCTCGTTCTTAGAGATGGGGAGGAGCGCTTCGCTCGGCGGAATAAGTGTCGCCAATGCGGAAGGCCAGCGCCTAAAAGAAGCGGGTAGATCAACGCCGTAAAAAAGCGGAAGAACATCGTGAGGCGAATGATCTCATCGCCGGGATGGGAGGTGAGCGCCGCTTCGGGCGGAATCTGGCGTCGGCGATGGAAGGCCCACGCTAAAAAAGCGGGCGGATCAACGCCATAAAGGCGATGAACGCCGTGAGGGCGATGATCTGCCGCCGAGATGGCGAGGAGTGCTTCACTTTCGGTGGAATACGACGCTGGCGCGAAGGCCGCCGGCCTTTTAAAAGGCTGAGATCAACGCCATAAAGGCGATGAACGCCAGAAGCGACGATCTCATCGCCGAGATGGCGGGAGCGCTTTCGCCGGGCGGAATACGCTGTCGCCGCCGCGAAGGCCGCCGCCCCAAAGGTGGGGAGCAGATCAACGCCATAAAGGCGAAGAACGCCGTGAGGGCGACGATCTCGCCGCCGGATGGCGGAGCGCCGCGCTCGGCCGGAATACGACGCTAACGCGAAGGCTACGCTTAAAAAAGGCGGGCAGATCAACGCCGTAAAGGCTGATGAACGCCGGGAGGGCAAATGATCTCGTCGCTGAGATGGCGAGGATCGCTTCACTCGGCGGAATACGCATCGCCGATGAGGAAGGCCAGCGCCTAAAAGGCGGGCAGATCAACGCCGTAAAGGCGGATGAACGCCGGGAGGGCGAATGATCTCATCGCCGAGATCAAACATGATTAGTGGTTACCGTATTCACTACCCACAGATGGGAGCATACACCGCTAAACAAGTTTCAATAATTAGTGTTTGAGAATTACTCTTCTTCCCAACCTTTTTAGGCTTGGGACAGGCTGACCTCTAATGTCTTCTTAGACCGCAATTAAGCATTTTGTTTGTCGGTCTTCTTCTTGACACCTCTTAATGCCATTTTCTACGAGAACAAATTATGTATGGCTATCTCGCTTCACGATTATGGTGAGTGAAGAATTTTTTTAAGATCTATCATAATAGCTACAATGGTTTCCAAGTTATGGTGTCGGTGTTGTAACATACCTGACGTTGAGGTCAAGATGATACACTTAGCTATTTTCTTGGATCCTAACATTGCTTATGATGTCACTTATTTTCCTCTCAATCGTAGTCTTAGCGAGTCTAGGTTCGTCAAGGACGGACTTATGCGTGTTGCATGGTCAAGACAATATATAATTTCCAATCGACATATTTTCCTATATAACTCTATTGACTTAAAGTATATTAACAATGGATTAAAAGGTTGTGACATGTTGAACTGAAATAAATAACTATTGTAAAAGCACAAAATTATCACATAATTCGATCACATGAATCATATTAAGATTTCCAAAAAAATATGAACATGCATCAGCCAACATCTCAAAACAGTTTAAATAAGCCACGTGGGGTGGGTCATTATTTAAACACATTCAAGCAGGTTACAAACAAGAACAGTTACAAACCTTTAATGTCCAAATTAATAGTTGGCTCTCACTTGACCAATATAAAATTGACAGGGACTTCGGGGAAGTATATGCATATCAATTTTATACCTAAGTAATAACCATGATTAAATACAAAATTATTATTTCGCTTTGAACGAGCCTCGTGGGGTCATCGTCGCCACTAATAATAATCCACAATCATCCCTTCGGAATTTATTCATGTGAAGACCATCTTTTGGCCGTCCCATGGGGGGAATTTCTCCAAAAGAATTCACAAATAAATAAATCATGGAGGTCAAAATTAATTCAATTTTATTGTCCGGAATAAAATTGTCAATTAATTATTTTCAAAACATACTTAGTAATTTTCAAAAGTGAGATTTTTCCAAAACAATTTCTCATGCATCGCATATTTAAACAAATCAAAATAAAAATTAAACACATTGGGCACATATACCCAATTGTCACGGTTAAATTTTTTTATGTCTTGATCTTGATAAATCGTCTTCGTAGCACTCATCGTTCGTCTCGAAAAGCTCCCACTCGATCGTAACATTTTCTTTAAAATCGTCCTCTGTCAAGGTCCGAGACGAAGTCCGACATTGGGTAGCTCACGGCCCAGAACACGTATCCGCTTGTTCCCGTGCGCACGCCCACGTCCAAGCCGGCCATCCCCGCCCATCGCTCGGCGGCAGGAGCTAAGCGTACCGCACGACTCTCGGTAGCGCTCGGCAGCGTGCGCATCACCAGGGCAGATCCGCGCACGCCTATGCACGCGCTCACCCGAAGTTGTGCCCGTGTTTCACCCGACGTCCGCCATTGCCTGCATCCGTGCGCGCGCCCTTGTGCGTCCCGCCGTCCGCTCTCGCCCGTGCTCATCTCCATGCACGCCCGTGCATGCCTCTCGGCCCAAGTTCCGTCCGACGCTCTGCCACGCCTGGGCTTTTGCCCGCGTGCGCTGAGCGCCTCTCGGCCAACCCCGTACGCGACCACTTAGCACCTCGTGCTTTGGCTCGCGTACGTCCGGGTACTTGGTCGCCTCGTCTTTAATTCTTTGTCTTCGTTCTTGATCCGGTTATAATTTATTTACAAAAATAAATAAACCTAGATCTAGACTAGTCTATTACATTGATCAAATCAAACAAATCCTAATCTACTCGTGAATTTTCTCACGAGGCAAAACGAATTCGAACGAATCGAATTAAAAACCACAATTTATATGCATGTATAAATAAACATTCATCAAATACCATGACAATTGGATACCTGCAAAAAAGATATAGCAATTCTACAATCCAATTTTAAATTTAATGAAAAATGAATTAAATTACAATTTAAAATTTAGAGCTTGAAACCAAGGCTCTGATACCAGTTATTGGGGAATGGATTGTCTGGATCTATTCGGGATGAATATTTAAATACAAATTTAATTCTAAAATTATTACTAGCATGAATTAATCCTATATTAATTCAAATAATAATCCAACACCAAATGGAACTGTTTTGCAGTTGAAAGATGTGAGACATATTCCTGGATTGAAGATGAATTTAATTCCAGTGGGGCAGCTTAATGATGAGGGTTACAAGGTGATTTTTGGTTGCAACATGTGGAAGATATCCAAAGGTGCCATGGTAGTGGCTCGAGGCAATAGGGAGAGAACGTTGTACATGACAGGCAACAATCGGGACAACATTGCTCTTGCAGGTGAAAAATGGAATGCAGTTTTGTGGCATTGTCGTCTTGGCCACATGAGTGAGAAAGGGATGAAAGTTATATGTTCAAAGGGCAAATTGCCAGACCTCAAGACAGTTGACATTGGGTTATGTGAGGACTGTGTATTCAGAAAACAGAAAAGGGTGAGTTTTTCGAAGGGAGGTAGAACCTTGAAGAAGCAGAAGCTGGAGTTAGTCCACAACGACTTGTGGGGTTCAGCACCAGTGACATCCCTTGGTGGAGCATCATATTACATGACTTTCATTGACGACTCTACGAGTAAAGATATGGGTTTATTTTCTGGAAAATAAGTCTGATGTCTTTAATGCTTTCAGGAAGTGGAAGGCCCTTGTAGAAACTGAGACGGGTCTCAAAGTGAAGTGTTTGAGATCTGATAATGGTGGAGAGTACGAGCTCCGTGAGTTCAAAGAATTTTGTGAGGCGAATGGAATTCGAATGGAGAAAACTGTGAGAGGAATCTCCCAGCAGAACGGTGTGGCAAAACGTATGAACAGAACGCTATGTGAACGTGCTAGAAGTATGAGATTGAAGTGAGGGCTGCCAAAGATATTTTGGGCAGAAGCAGTTAACACTGCGGCCTACTTGATAAACAGAGGACCCTCAACTCCCTTGGAAAATGGCATACTAGAGGAGGTCTGGTCGGGTAAGGAAGTAAATCTGTCTTTTCTTCGAGTATTTGGGTACTAGTAGAAGTAAATTGGATGTTAAACCTGTTAAGTGTACGTTTATTGGATATGGCGGTGATGAATTTGGCTATCGATTTTGGGATGAGGAAAATCGAAAGATAATTTGTAGTCGAGATGTCGTATTTAATGAGCAGGTGTTGTACAAAGACAGGTCGGGGATATCCAAAGAAGGTGGTTCTGAGACTCAGGTTGTGGAGTTAGACATTTCGAACTCAGGTGGGAGCAAGGAGGTTCTAGATGATCAGGAGATTATTGAGGGAGAACCAAGTACACCACCACCAACAATTCCGCTGCGGAGATCCATGAGAGAGCATAGATCTCTTGATAGGTATTCACCTTCTCTTCTTTATTTATTGTTGACTGATGGTGGTGAACCTGAATGTTATGCAGAGGCTACACGTAGTGAGCAGGTGAGCAAGTGGAAACTTGCGATGGATGATGAGATGAATTCGTTGATGACCAACGGAACCTGGGAACTAGTTGAGCTCCCTAAGGGCAAGAAGGCACTGCATAATAAGTGGGTTTAAAGAATCAAAGAGGAGGTTGATGGAAGCAAACGTTACAAGGCAAGACTAGTTGTGAAGGGGTTTCAGCAGAAGCATGGTATTGATTATACTGATGTTTTTACTCCAGTTGTGAGCTAACTACCATTCTGTTAGTTCTGAAGTTGGTGGCTGCAGAGAACTTGGTGTTAGAACAGATGGATGTGAAAACAACCTTTCTTCATGGTGACTTAGATGAGGACATCTACATGAAGCAACCGGAAGGATACTTGCAAAGGGGAATAGTGACCTTGTTTGCAAATTGAAGAAGAGCTTGTATGGTTTGAAACAAGCTCCATTACAGTGATACAAGAAGTTTGATGGGTTCATGCACGAGATTGAGATCAATAGGTGTGAAGCTGACCATTGTTGTTACTTCAAGAGGTATGATGGTAGTTATATCATTTTGCTATTATATGTTGATGACATGTTGATAGCAGGCTCTAGTGCTCGGGAAGTGAGCAAGTTGAAGAAGAAGTTTTCTGATAGGTTTGCTATGAAGGACATTAGAGAGGCCAAGCAAATCTTAGGTATGCGAATCGATCGTGATAAGGTGGCAGGAAAGTTGTATCTTTCACAGGTTGAATACATAAAGAAGGTCTTGAAGAGATATAGTATGGAAGATGCAAAGCCAGTTCGTGTCCCGTTGGGAAGTCAGTTCAAGCTATCCAACAAGGACTCACCTAGTAGCGAAGAGGAGCGGACCTACATGCAAAAACGCTCCATATACTTCAGCAATTGGCAGTTTGATGTATGTCATGGTGTGTACAAGACCAGATATTGCACATACAGTGGGAGTTGTTAGTCGGTTTATGGGTAATCCGGGTATGGAGCATTGGGAGGCAGTGAAGTGGATCCTTAAGTACTTGAGAGGTACTACTGAACAAGTTTTGTGCTTTGAGGGCAAAAGCGTTGAGTTGGAAGGATATGTTGATGCAAACTTGGCATCCAGTGATCTCAACAAAAGGAGAAGTACAACCGGGTATGTGTTTACTTTTGGTGGTACAGCAATTTCTTGGGCTTCTAAGTTGCAGAAGATCGTAGCTCAGTCCACTGTAGAGGCAGAGTATGTTGCAGTTACTGAGGCTAGTAAGGAGATGGTATGGTTGCAGAATCTTTTGTGTGAATTGGGGAAGGAGCAAAAGGATAGTATTATGTATAGTGACAGTCAGAGTGTTATTCACTTGGCAAAGAATCCAGTCTTTCACTCAAGGACGAAGCACATTGAATTGAGGTATCATTACATTCATTACCTCATTGAGAACAAGATCTTACAGCTAATGAAGATCCGAAGAAGTGAGAATCCTGCTGACATGTTGACTAAGGTTGTGACCTTAGAGAAGTTGAAGTTATGCATGACTTCAACTGGCCTTGGAAACTGAGATGACGGTCTGACACTACTACCAGTGAGAGAGACCGTTGAAACGGAGGAGATAAGTTACAGTTGGAGTCAGTCTCCAGGTGGGAAATTGTTGGGATTGTTGGAGCCTGAGTGAAAAGGAGATAAGTTACAGTTGGAGTCAGTCTACCAAGACATGAGGTCGAGCACTTCCGCTCGACCAAGGCCCGTGTCGAGCGGTTCCGAAGGCATGTGCGCGGATTTTAGGGTTTTGGCTCAGTCTCATATTTAAACACTTTTGACTCATTGTATTTGCACATCACTCGAAAAATAGTAGATCTCCTGGCTTGGTAGTGCCCCCAGACGTAGTCATTCCTGACGAACTGGGTAACCAAATTTGTGTTCCTTAATTCTTGTTTCTATTATTTTCTCCATAATTGCTGCTTTAAATCCTAACATATTATATGTCGAATTTGATCATATGCCCGCAGGTGGGCACAAGTTTATATGTCCACCGCTTATGTGGGGCGCCACATATGCAATATCTTCACCATCATTTAGTTAGTTTCTTTAATTAATTCAATCTTCTCATTTATATATATTTCATATTTTACCCAATTTCATTAATTATATTAAATTTTTTTACCCGACCTGAACCTGAACACGACCCGAGTGGTTCATGGTTCATCCGACCCGAATGGTTCATGGGTTTAGGGTTCATGGTTTAGGGTTTAGGTTTATATAATTAATGAGAAGATTGAATTAGTTAAAGAAACTAATTAAATGATGATGGAGACCTTGCATATGTGGCGCGCCACATAAGCGGTGGGCATATAAGTTTGTGCTCACCTGCGGGCATATGATCAAATCCGTATTATATGCTCTTTTCTTTTTAATTTTAATCATTAATTTTAAGAGTGAATGACTTTCCACTCCGAAAATAGGAGTGCAAGTACTACTAGGTGTAAGAATTTTTTTTTTAGTACTAGCAGGTCCAAAATCATGTCTGAAAAGATAAAAATATCCATTTTCTTCTATTGATGAAAATTTTATCTTCCCGTGAATAGATAAAATAAGAACATGAATATGTGCATTTCAATTACAGTTTGATATATCCACATAACTAATTTAATCTTTAAAAAAATCATTAGAATATTGAAATTTTCATATCAAAATTGAAAATTACATAAATTTACATATCTAAAAACAAAAAATTTACATATCTTTGTCCAAAAATCTAAAAAATTACATATTTTCATCTCCAGTGCAACATGCACATGCATTTAAACATGCATAAGTTCATTGTTTAATGTACATATACATCTCCAAAGAAATCCCTATCTCAATGCAAATATTGAGCACAGGTCGGCGAGTCCCTCCTTCCCAATCTCAAAACACAGGGACCGTAGACAAATCTCAACTTATTATCATCACATCTTTGTAGTAAAAAAATGATTACAAAATGATCAATAACCATACATAACTCAACATAAAAAATCACAGGTCCAAAATTTCAGATCTTCAACCAAAGATTCAGAAAAAATCACAAAAACTCATATTCATAAATTTTGAAAAAATCTGAACAAAAAAACAACAATTTGAATTTTAAAAAAATAACAAAATCAACAAAACCCAGAAAAAAAATTTAATATAAAATATAAAAAATCTCAGACCCACCGAGTTGGCTTCTTTGCTTCGTTTACTAACTTTACCAAAACATAAAAATCGACGGCGGCGGCGCGGCGTGAAAATCACACAGATCTGCGCACAAGATCGGTGGTGGGTCTGCGAAAATCACACAGATTTTGCGAAAAATCGCACAGATCTATTGCGCTGCGTTCTTCTCCGCCTTAGTCTCCGCCGCATTCGTCTCCGCCTTTTGATCGGCGACGGTGGGGTGGCATCTGTAAGGGAGCTGGTTTGGGTGGGAATTAGGGTTTGGGCTGGGCAATTTTTTTAGAGAGAGATAAGAGAAATAGAGAGAGAGAAAAAAAAAAGAGAAATGAGACAATGAACGTCAGATATTGTGGGAAAGTGGGGGTATAATGAGTTTTTCAAACACACTTTTGGACCTATGAGTACTTTAATTTTTATTTTGGACCTAGGAGTATTTGATGAGCCATTTTTTGACCTAGTAGTACTTATTTCTAATTTTAAATGTCAATAAGTAATTTTTTAAATCTATTTTTAAAACATTAAATTTTATATATATATATTTTTAAATATTCTTAATTTGGCATCTATATTTCACATATAAAATTAAAATTTATATCTAGGTTTCTAAATATTAATTTAAAAGTATCAAAAAAAAATTATTGATTTTCACTATATGAGTCGAAATTAAATATTTTAGATTATGTAATTCTTTCTTCTTCTTTTTTTATGACGGGAGATTATGTAACCTCTTTCTTAATTTTAATATTATTTTATAATTTTAGTATTAGTGGTAAATTTAGTATATAATTAATTAAGTATTTGGAAGACACCTATTTATATATATATATATATATATATACTAGCACATAACCCCGTGAATTTTGCGAGATTAAAAAAAGTTTAGAATATATATTTTAGATTAATCCTCATCGTCACACTTGCAATAAACTATTATAATCAATACAAAATTCAAATTAATTACCCCAGTAATCCTTACAATTAATATATCAAAAAAATTATTAATTTAATTATGATATTGAAATAAACATTCATAACCAATTCAAACTCAATACTTACTTCAACAAGTGAGGTGATTATTTACCCCCAAGAAGAGTGACAATCATCTCCTCATGGTTTCTAATCTTTTCAAAGCTGCAACATAAGCATGATAAATTCTTCCATGAAAAATAGAAAACTACCTCCAAATGCTTCCTAGTGCATTGCAATCCTATACATACGCCAAACAAAGGTAAAGTAAAGGCTAAGCACTGTCTGTAGTGAAATTCCTTAATCTTGAGGAGCACCTTGAATTTGCAAAGGAAAATAATTTCATTTCAAATTAATAAAATCATGTTATAATTCACAAATTGATATTGCAGATCATATACATAATTTTTATAAATATTCATAGTCAATTTAGAACTCGAATTATTTACCTCAATAATACCTACAATATACAAAATAAAATTAGATTAACAAATTCATCAAATTAGAATTGATGTTACAGATCATATACACAATTTTCATAAACATTCATAATCAATTCAGAACTCAAATTATTTACCTCAATACTTCCTGCAATATACAAAACAAAATTAGATTAACAAATTCTTTAAATTAGAAAAATTGCTATTAACTGTAAAGATGAAACCCAGAATGAATTCACAAACGAATTTACCTCAATAATCCCTGCAATATACAAAGCAAAATTGGATTAACACATTCATCAAATTAGAATTGATGTTGCATCTAGGGCTGTTCACGGAGTCTGGAGATTACTGAACCCGAACAGAAATCTGAATCGAAAAAGAACCGAACCGAAAATAACCTTTGACTTTTTGACTTTTTCCGAACTGAACCGTACCGATTTTTTTTTTTGATATGGACATGAATATTACTGAATTAACTGTACCAAAAAACCGAATGAAACCGCACCGAACCGTACCGAACCGAATTGAACTGAATAACCGATTTAAATATGTAATAAATTTAATTATTAATTTATTTTGTTTTCATTAAATTGTATTATAGATTAGACAAAAACTTGTATAGACCTGGTTCATGCTATGAACTCGGTTATATAAGTATCACTGTTACATACAAAAACTCTCACTGTTATGTATAAAAACTATCACTGTTATGAACTAAAACAATCACTGTTTAGAAAATGCTTTATATTTTTAAACAGTGAAAGTTTTTGTGAATAACAGTGATAGTTTTTACAAATAACAGTGATAGAGTTCATGTGTGAACCTGGTTCACATGAGTGTTACTCTATAGATTATTGATATCCATGTAATTTAATATTGAACATACCATATAAATATTTTGGCGAGATATTAGAATATTTACTTCCTTATTTGTGATAATTATATATTTGTGATTTATAATTATCGAGAATCCTATAAAATTCTTAATTTGCAATTGCGCATCCTTATTATCTCACACCAACTCATTGTTCTGTATTATGTACCTTTCATCAATTTGGATCTACGAAAAATTCACAATAAATGTGTATTTTATTAGCCATGTTATAAATACACCATTGATGATGTCTTAGATTATTTTATTATTTTTAATTAACTATTATCCTATCATGTAATATGTTTGAGTTTGAAGGGTAGATGCATGAATATGGTTGAAGAAGTATTGAATGCATGTGCATTTTGTGTAGATTGCACCAATATTTTTAAGAAAATTGTGATTAAAAATAAAAACGAGGGGTGATAGAAAAAAATGAGAAAAATGTTAAAAAAAACCGTTTCTTTGGTCCGATTTGATCCGTTCTGATCTGATTCCGTTATAACCGAAAATCCATTCTGAACCGTACCGAAAAATAAAAAATTTGTACCGTTCCGAACCGAAGTTTTGGTACGGACACGGACACTCTAATTTTAAAATAATCGAATTTTGGTACGGACACGGATAATTTTAAATATCCGTTTTGGTTCGTACCGTGAACAACCCTAGTTGCATCATGTACACAATTTTCATAAACATTCATAATCAATTCAGAACTCAAATTAATTATTTACCACAATACTCCCTGCAATATGCAAAACAAAATTAGATTAACAATTTTTTAAAATTAGAAGAATTGCTATTAACTGTAAAGATGAAACCCCGGATGAATTCACAAATTAATTTACCTCAATAATCCCTGCAATATACAAAACAAAATTAGATTAACAAATTCATCAAATTAACTGATATTGCATAATATACACTTTTTTCATAAACATTCATAATCAATTCAGAACTCAAATTAATTATTTACCTCAATACTCCCTGCAATATACAAAACAAAATTAGATTAACAAATTTTTTAAAATTAGAAAAATTGCTATTAACTGTAAAGATGAAACCCCAAATAAATTCACAAACGGATATTATTGATCATATATACAATTACCTATTTAAAACTCAAGTAACTTACCTCAATACCCCTGCAATATAAAAAAGTTAATATAAAGAATGGAGAAAAGGATGTCATAATATCGGGAGGGGATTACGTACTGTACAGGAGGGTGTTGTGCACCCTCCCCACCTTTGGATCACACACACCCGCACAGATGTGTATGTGTGCATGTGTGATCTAATGGTGGGGAGGGTGCACATCACCTTCCTGTACTGCACCTGATCTGGTTCTCATAATCTCAACACCTTTCATGTACATATTAGCACGTAAATTAGTAAAGAAGAAAGAAGAAAAGAAATGTCATTAACTATGATAAACTCAACGCAATAAAAACTCACGTTTATCAGAGATTTGATTTGTGGGGGTAAGAAATCCTTAGATTGGGTAAGGATCTTTATAAATAAATATGATATAAACTAAAGATTTATTTTAATTAAATATATTAAAATTTTAATTTAAATAACTTTAGATATATATTTATAAATAAGTGTAGCACATATGTTAATAAATAAATATGATATGAATAAACAAACGTAGGATATATCTTAATAAACAAATAAATATGATAAGATATATTTATAAATAAGCATAACATATATCTTAACAAATAAATAAATAAAGATGATATAAATAAACGTACCATATATCTTAGGCGTAGCATAATAAACAAATAAATATGATAAGATTAAAATTTAACTTAAACAACTTTTAATGAGAACGCATGATTTTAAAATAAAATAATCTGGTTGAATTGATCTTTACGCAGAATGACGCGGTTTCGCCACATAGGTTGAATCAGGTTTACCAATATATAGTATTAAGATATATACAATATAATCTTCACATATTAGAAAAAAGTATTAAAATAAAAATTAAATATGTAGGTGAACAAAATAAATATAATTTAAAATTCTATCATCTCACTTCACATTACACAATATTCCGTAAAAAATTAAAATATTTAATTCGTGCATCAACACGGGAGATATACTAGTATTATTAATTTTCACAACTCTCTATAAATTCAAACTTTTAGATAAATTCAAAGTGTGGATAGCTCAAGTGGTTAGAGGTCCACCACCTGAGACCTTGAGGTCCCGGGTTCGAGACACAGAGAGGGAATATTATTCCCCTCTTGTGGTGGTCCCCCTGTTGTTGGGTTGCAGTTTCGGTTGCGTGCGATTGCGGTGCCGAGTTGCGGTTTCGGGTGGTCCCCCTCTTGTGGTGATTGCAGTTCCGGTCTACAGCGAGATGAAATGATGTTGACATATGCCCGATGATAGAATGAATTATTGTAACTGATTATGTTAGGAAACTATTATAATTGATTACTTTAAAAAAAAAAAAAAAACTTTTAGATAATATGAAATTCTTCCAATGAAATTCAACTTTAAATTTCTTATGATTGTTGTTGAAAAATTGAATCACAAGATTCAAGCTCAGAAAACGAAACACACAAAACGAATGAAATCAAAATTGCAAAATAAGAACACAACAACGATTTACGTGGTTCGGTTGTAAAACCTACATCGACGGGATCAGAGCACTCTTCACTATCAACAATGAACAATCTGGTACAGTTACAACCCTCAATCGATCAAGAATTAGAACAACTCTTATGAATTTCTAAAGAACTTCTAGCTTCTCTCAATTGATATGAACTCTCCAGAAAAATAACACTCTAAAAATTACGAAGACGATTGGCAAAGTCCGTAATTTATAGTAGTAAACCCCTAACAGAATTTAAAACCATTCTTACAGAAAAAATCGCTCCAACACGCGTGTGACTTTTCCCTGAACTTTTCCTTCTGAACTTTTCGTCCTGAACTTTCTCCCCTGAACCCTGAACTTTTCAGTCTGAACTATCTGTTCTGAGCTAACTGTCCTGAACATTTCCCCTGAGCTGAACACGACTTATTTGAAGGTCAGTGGAGCGACTGATGTTCAGGCCGATTTGAACAAACCCATTCAGGCTGGTTTACTTCAGTTCAGGCTGGTTTACTTCTACATCACTTAACTTCTCAATTCTCCACCTCAAGTGTTTAGAACTCCAAGTGCTCATCATCTCCAATCTTCACAGCTTCATTAATCAATCTCACACGGCCCAAGCTTCACCAGCTCAGAGCAATACTTGAACTTGCTCCCAGGCAATGCTTTTGTGAGCATATCTGCTGCATTATTTTTAGTTCCCACTTTTCTGATGTTTACATCACCTTTCTCCACCATGTCTCTAACAAAATGGAACTTGACACCGATGTGTTTCACTCTTACATGGAAGACTTTATGCTTCACCAGATGAATGGTACTCTGATTGTCACATAAGATAGTGACACCCTTCCGATCAACTCCAAACTCATGCAGAATTCCCTTCAACCATGTTGCTTCTTTCACTGCTTCTATGACTGCCATATACTCAGCTTCAGTTGTAGATAATGCTACCATTGGTTGTAAAATGGACCTCCAACTCACTGATGTACCATAAAGTGTGAATATGTATCCTGTTAGGGACTTTCTTGTGTCAATACTTCCTGTAAAATCAGCATCAACAAAGCCTTATAAAGGTTTTGTCTGCTTCTCAGTTCTCTCAAACAACAATCCTGATTTTGATGTCCCACTAACATATCTGAATACCCACTTCAATGCTTCCCAATGAGTTCTTCCTAGATCAGCCATGAATCTGCTTACCGTGCTCATTGCATAAGCAAGATCAGGCCTGCTACAAACCATAGCATACATTAAGCTTCCAACTCCATTTGCATAAGCCACACTGCTCATCTGCTTTCTTTCTTTATCACAAGATGGAGACTGGTCTTTTGACAACTTGAAATGTTGACCAATAGGGGTATTCACTGATTTTGCTTGATGCATGTAGAATCTCTTAAGAGCCTTCTGAACATACCCAGCTTGAGTCAATACAAGTTTTCCTGCAGCTTTATTTCTGATAATATCCATTCCCAGAATCCTCTTTGCCTCACCTAAATCTTTCATCTCAAAAGTTTTGCTGAGCTTTCCCTTAATGATCTGAATCCTAGTTGTACTCTTACTTGCCAGCAGCATATCATCAACATACAACAGTAGATAGGTGATAACAGATCCATTTCTTTTCTCTAAGTAAACATAGTTATCATAGGGGCATCTTGAGAATCCAATATATATCATAAAACTGTCAAACTTCTTATACCATTGTCTAGGGCTTTGCTTCAAGCCATATAAGGACTTCTTTAAGAGACATACCTTATTCTCATTCCCATGAGAAATAAAACCTTCTGGTTGTGTCATGTAGATGGTTTCTTCAAGCTCTCCATGTAAGAATGATGTCTTAACATCTAACTGTTGAAGTTCCAAGTCATCTTGAACAACTTTTGTCAATAAGAGCTTTATAGAGCAATGTTTCACAACTGGTGAGAATTCTTCATTGTAATCTATTCATTCCCTCTGTGTGAATCCTCTTGCTACTAATATAGCCTTAAAACTGACTTGTTCTGTGACCCCTACTTCTACTTTCTTCTTGAAGATCCATCTGCAACTGACCAACTTTTGATTCTTAGGCTTCTCCACAAGTTTCCAAGTACAGTTCTTTTCCAAAGACTGTAACTCTTCTTGCATAGCTAATATCCACTTACTGTTGTCATTGCTAGATATAGCTTCTTTGTAATCTCTTGGTTCTTGATACTCCACATTTTCTGCAGTGACTAAGGCATATGACACTAGATCAGCATGAGCAAATGTAGCTAAAGGTGTTATGTTCTACTCACTCTATCTCTTGCTAATTTGTAATCATTCAGATTTTCAGCTTGATCATCTACATGAGCACCATCATCATCATTTTCACCTTCTGCATGTGGTTCATCAGTGACCTTTTCTTCTTCATCTTTGTCTGATATCTCCACTTGAAGTGGAGTGTCCTCTTCAGCAATGTTTCCATCAACATCCTGAGTACTTCCCTGATGTTTATATCCCATCAGTTCTTCATGAAAAGTCACATCTCTGCTTACTATGCATTTCTAATTCCCAAGCTGTAAGCACCATAATCTGTATCCCTTAACACCCTTAGGATAGCCTACAAAGATGCATTTCAAAGCTTTAGGTTCCAGTTTGTCCTGTCTGATGTGTGCATAAGCAGTACATCCAAACACTTTAAGTTTTGAGTAATCAGAGATCCTCCCATACCAGACTTCATCAGGTGTTTTCATCCCTATAGCAGTGGATGGAGACTTGTTTATCAGATAGCTTGTCAGATTGACAACTTCTCCCCGTAAAAACTCTTGGAAGTTTTGCATCAGAGAGCATACATCTCACTCTCTCAAGTAGAGTTCTATTCATCCTCTCAGCAACTCCATTTTGTTGAGGATTTAATGGAACTGTTTTGTGCCTTGTGATCCCTTTCTCTCTGTAGAAAGCTTGAAACTCTTCAGAGAGATACTCCAGGTCATTGTCTGTTCTTAAGTGTTTAAGCTTCTTCCCAAGCTTATTCTCATACTCAGCAAGCCATTCCTTAAACTTTCCAAATGCATCACTTTTCAGCTTCAAAATGAACACACAGACCTTTCTTGAAAAATCATCAATAATGGTCATAAAGTATCTGCCTCCACCATGAGTTTCTACTCTAGATGGCCCCCAAATATCAGAGTGAACATAGTCAAACTTCTCAGCAGTAGAATGCATGTCTTTTGGAAATGATTTCTTCTTTGACTTCCCAAATACACACTGTTCACAAAACTCCAATTTTGATACACTATTTCCAGAAAACACACCTTTCTTTGTCAACTCTTGCAGGCCCTTTTCACCAATGTGAGCAAGTCTTTTATGCCACAAAGTAGTAATATCTTTACTAACAGTTGCATCAGAAGCACCAGCAACAGTTTCCCCTACTAGAGTATATAGTCCATTTACCTTTTCTTCCTTCATAACTACTCTGCTAGACTTAGTAACTTGTATGAAACCTCTATTTGTGTTGAATTCATAACCAAGTGCATTAAGTGAGCCTAGAGAGATCATATTTCTCTTAAGATCAGGCACAAATCTGACATTAGTTAAGATTCTGATCTTCCCATCAAACATTTTGCTTTTGACAGATCCACTACCCTTAACTTGAAAGCTTTCATCATTCCCCAATAACACAAGAGCTCCATCATAGAGTTTCAAATCTACAAACCAATTCTCTATAGGACACATATGAAAAGAACAGCCAGAATCAAGCACCCACTCATGAGAGAGTTTGTTGCTACTTACAGTCATGGCCCCTGCACTTTCATAGCTTTGTTCAGCAACTGCTGCTTCAGCTTTTGGAGGTTCTTGTGGCTTCTTGTCTTTATCAGGGCAATTCTTCTTCAAATGACCCGGTTGTGGCAATGGAAGCACTTTCTCTTTTCCACAAAATCAAAACCTTTCTGATCTTGTTTAGTGGATTTCCCATCTTTCTTCTTTTGAAATTTCTTCTTGCCACCCTTGAATTTCACATTCAAGCCTTCACCATCCTTTGAAGGTTTCTTGTTGTTTTGGATCTGCAGAAACTTGGTCTTGATTGCAGATTGCACTTCATCAAACTTCAGTTGTTCTTGTTTCCCAAAGATCAAGGCATCTTTGAAGTTTTCTAGAGACTTAGGCAATGAGTTCAGTAACATCAAAGCTTTGTCATCATCATCCAACTTTACATCTAAACTTTCAAGATCATCCACAGACCGGTTGAACTCATCAAGTTGCTCACTCAAGTTCTTCTTCTCTGTCATCTTGAAACCAAGAAGCTTCTGCTTCATATAAAGCTTGTTTGACACTGACTTGGTTTGATAAAGATCCTCCAATCTTTTCCACAGATCAATGGCCATTTTTCTTTAGAAACTTCCCTTAGAGGCTTATCTCCAAGGCATAGAATCATAGCACTGTGAGCCTTCTCCAGAATTTATGTCTTCTTGGCTTGCTCTGTAGCTGCACCAGTGGATGAAGCTGTTGGCCATTCATCATCAGTCTTCAATGCATTCGCCAAACCGTGTTGTGTCAACAGAGCCTTCATCTTGATTTTCCAGAGCCCAAAGTCGTTCTTCCCATTGAATTTCTCAACATCAAACTTCAGTGATCCCATTTTCTCCCAAGCTTCCCACAGACGGCACCACTTGTTGAACAATGTCGAATTGAATCACAAGATTCAAGCTTAGAAAACAAAACACACAAAACGAATGAAATCGAAATCGCAAAATAAGAACACAACAACGATTTACGTGGTTCGATTGTAAAACCTACATCCACGGGATCAGAGCACTCTTCACTATCAACAATGAACAATCTGGTACAATTACAACCCTCAATCGATCAAGAATAAGAACCGCTCTTATGAATTTCTAAAGAACTTATAGCTTCTCTCAATTGATATGAACTCTCCAGAAAAATAACACTCTAAAAATTAAGAAGACGATTGGCAATGTCCGTAATTTATAGTAGTAAACCCCTAACAGAATTGAAAACCGTTCTAACAGAAAAAAACTTCTCCAGCATGCGCGTGACTTTTCCCTGAACTTTTCCTTCTGAACTTTCCGTCCTGAACTTTCTCCCCTGAACCCTGAACTTTTCAGTCTGAACTATCTGTCCTGAGCTAACTGTCCTGAACTTTCCCCCTGAGCTGAACACAACTTATCTGAAGGTCAGTAGAGCAACTGACGTTCAGGCCAATTTGAACAAACATGTTCAGGCTGGTTTACTTCAGTTCAGGCTGGTTTACTTTTACATCACTTGACTTCTCAACTGTCTATCCATGCATCGAAGCCCATCTCTGATGCCATTTTGATTATTAAGGACAAAGTTGATTATAATAACTACGATGCAAAAAAACAGGAGAATGAGGAACAATATTTACACATGTGACTTTATGCACCCTTACGTACCATTAGCACTATTATTTGTAAAAATTCACACTTTATAAGTAAAGTGTTAGATCTTACGTACAAACAGTAGTAATAGTAGTGTATGGTTCAAGATGCACATAATTTCTTCGCAATAATTATTTATATTAATCTCTTACAAGATATTTTAAATAAAATCTAGCAATTACGGACTAATAATTTGAACAAATATGGATTAGTCTATGATATCATGGATACAATAGTGATAACAAGTTTCATCGAAAAGTATTGTGTGCACCATGTTCACTGTACACCACTATTACTATTGCTTGTAAGAATCAACACTTTACAAATAAAATATTGATCCTTACAAACAATTGTAATAGTGGTGTAGAGCTTAATACCTTCTTGACTTTCATAATGAGAAAAAAAAAAGCAGGGGAAATTATTTGGTCGCCTCTGGTAGCTTATAGGGATTAAATTTTTTGTAGTCCTGTAACTTTGTATCGTTTTAAAATTGGTCTCGATTGATTTGACTTTTTTATTTTGGTCCTGTAAATTTTCTAAAATTTTGAAATTGATCCTTTTCACCTGCTGCAGCAGGTTACTAAGCAGGTAAACACCAAATATGTAATTATTTTATTTTTCTCTTTAATTTTGAAGCACCACTTGAACTTTTTTAATCATTTTATTTTTGTCTTTAATTTTGAAGCACCACTTGAACTTTTTTAATCCTAATAATTTTGATCAGGTTTTAGGTCGGGTTTAAAACAATTTGTATATTAAAAGACAAAGCGAATTGGGGTCGATTTACTGGGTATAAACTGATCCAAAAATAAAAAAATTAAATCAATATACGTAAGAAACCATTTTCCTTTCCTAACAAAATACGAAAAAAAAATCCCGACACAAATTATTTGGATTAAAAAAATTTAGGTGGCATTTCAAAATTAAATGAAAAAATAAAATAATTAAATAAGTGGTGGTTACCTATTTAGTGACCAGCTACAATAGGTTAAAAGACCAATTTCAAATTTTTTGATAACTTATAGGACCAAAATTGAAAAGTCAAAATAATCGGGACCAATTTCAAAACGATGCAAAGTTATAGGACTACAAAAAATTTAAACCCTAGCTTTTATATATATATATATATATATATATATATATATATATATATATATATATATATATATCTTCCTAAGTACTATTTTATTTCCACTTCCAAGTCTTCAATGGAATCAAGAAAAAAAAAATAATAAAAATACCAGTCATATAAGCAAAGTATGCAACTTTTGCAAAGAATATACGTACCATAATGCTTTGTGAATAAGCCATATTAATATGCATTCGTTGACGCATATAAAGACTTAAATAATTATGTCCTTGTGTTTCTAACTTTATTTTGGCCACTAATGAAAGCAAACAAAAAAAAAAAAAGAGAAAAAAAACATACAAATATACAATGGTTTTAACTTTTTGCAGATAATATTGAAAAACAGTACAATGGTAGTTGCAGCGAACATTAAATAGAGTACAATATATAATGGATACAAATAAATGCTACCACGTAGGGGTGAGCAGAATACGGTAAAAACCGAAAAACCGAATCGAACCGAACCGAAATATAAATTCGGTTCGGTTAAATCGATTTTCGGTTCGGGATCGATTTTCAATTTTAAAAATATTGGTGTTCGGTTTTGGTTCGGTTTTTTCGGTAAATATACCGAACCGAACCGAAATATTTACTTAATATATATACCCTCCCTAACCCTAATTCAGATTTCAGCAGTACTCTCATTTTCAATTTTCCATCCGCCGCTTTCTTCACTCTCTCTAAATTCACCGCCCACCGCCCACCGCCCCACCTCCCACCCCACCTCCCACATTCGCGCAAGATCGCGCCAAGCCAGCTCACAAAATTGAGTCCGACCCACCCACGGCGCCTGCAATCCCTCCACCGCAAGGAGGAACACGCGATCCCCCTCACCGACGACGCCTTCCCTGCCCATCCCTCCGCCGCAAGACTGATTCATTTTCCGGGTTTGAATTCTTTATTTTCATTTTTTCTTTTCTTTTTTTATCTTTTATTTGTTGTGGCTTGTTTTGCGCCGAATATGCTTCTGATATTCTTTTAATTTTTTTAATTCATGCCTTGATTTATGGTCTTTGACTGGGTTAAATAATTTTGGAAGTGGGGTTTTTAGTGGTTTGTAAAATTAGTTTGGTGCTTGATATGGTTTTGTTTTATTTTTTTGCTTTGGATTTAATTTTTGGTTTTGGGTACTGTAATCTTGGATTGTTTTAAATGTTTGATCTGTTTAAAGCCTGAAAAAGATTCTTTGTAGCAAAATGATGGTATAGATTTTGAAATGTGCTTTTGACTTGAGTTTTTTAGCTCTGATTAGCATTTAGCAAAATATATCATTTTCTGTTTTAAATGTTAAACAAATGTTGCATACTCTAAGTTCAGTTTGTTTCATGTATGTAGATGTCAAGCTCGAATACACTAACTCCGGAATGAGGTGTGGGCAGCAATGCGATTGAAGAAGAAGAAAATGAACAATTGGAAGAAGAAGAAGCATCTGAATTCCTTTCTGAAAATCCAGTGAATTCCCAATCAACAGTGGATAATAAAGTGAAGAGAAAACCGATGAAACCAAGGTCAAAGGTGTGGCCACACTTCAAGAAAATCAAGAATGCAGAAGGTGTTGAGGATACAGCTATGTGCATCCACTGTAAGTTGATACTTCGATGTGATCCTAAAAAAAATGGTACTTCATCACTAAATGGCCACTATAGAAAATGCATGGAAAACCCACTTAATCAAGAATTGAAACAAGGATTATTGAATTTGGAGCCTGATCTTGATGGTAGTTGTGTTACTGTTAGTACTTGGAAATTTGATCAGGATGAGATTAGGGCAGCACTTGCACGCATGATAATTGTTGATGAACTACCATTTAAGTGTGTGGAGGGTGAAGAGTTTAGGGATTTTGTGAATAGAGCATGTCCTAGGTTTCAAATTCCTTCTAGATGGACGGTGGCAAGGGATTGTTATCAATTGTATCTTAATGAAAGGTCAGTCTTTTATGAAGATAAACTGTGAAAGAGTGTGTATTACTACTGATTCTTGGACTTCTTTACAAAGAATTAACTACATGTGCATTACTGCTTATTTCATTGATAATAGGTGGAATTTACATAAGAAGATAATCAATTTTGTACCTGTTTCTAGTCATAGAGGTGACTACCTTGGTAAAGCACTTGAAAATTATCTTCTTGAATGGGGATTGAAAAATGTGTTCACTATAACCGTAGATAATGCAAGTTCTAATGATGGGGCTATAAAGCATATGAAAAAGAAAATTTTGAATTGGGGAACTGGTGTTGGGAGTTGTAAATACTTGCATATGAGATGTATTGCACATGTAGTTAATTTAGTAGTACAAGATGGCTTAAAAGATATTGATGATTCAGTGAAACGTGTGAGGGATGCGGTTAGGTACATTAGGAATTCCCCTGCTAGAATAACAAGATTTAAAGAGTGTGTGGATTTGGAAGGAATAGAAAGTAAAAATTCATTGTGTTTAGATATTCCTACTAGGTGGAATTCAACCTACACCATGCTTAGTACAGCTGAAAAGTTTGAAAGGGCATTTGAGAAGTGTGATGAAATAGATACAAGTTAGTGGACTGATTTGGGGGAGGAAAAAGTTCCATCTGCTGCTGATTGGACTTGTATTCGTAAGTATGCTGATTTATTGAAGCATTTTCATAAGTTGACTGTGCGCATTTTGGGTTCATTTTATGTCACATCTAACACATTTTTAAGTGAGATTAGCGATTTGTGCTGCATTTTGAATGATTGGAAGGATAGTACAGATAGGGATACTAAAAATTTGGGTGAGTCAATGAAAAAGAAATTTGATAAATATTGGGGAGATGCGGAAAAAATGAATAAAATCATCTTTTGGGCTAATGTTTTTGATCCACGTGATAAATTAGGCTATTTGGAGTATTCATTGAGCGAAATGTATGGGGGGGAAAGGTGGCACCATCTTTCAATCTGTGAGGAATGAGCTTTTTGAGGTGTTTAGGGAGTATGAGAATAAGTATCAACCAGTGAGTGAAGTGAATGATAGTGGCAACAAGTCACGTTCTAGTGGTGAGTCTCATTGTGAAATAGATGGTGATGATGAGTCGTTGTCTAAAGCTAGCTATAAGAAACGAAGAATGGAGAGTGGGATAGATGGAAGCAAGCAAAACGAACTAGAAGTCTACTTGAGTGAAGCTATGTTAGAGGGGAAATTGGATGTGTTAAAGTGGTGGAGTGTGAACTCGAACAGATTTCCAGTTCTTTCAAGAATGGCTCGTGATATTTTAGCCGTTCCAATTTCAACCGTTGCATCGGAGTCTGCATTTAGTGCCGGTGGTAGGGTGTTAGATGTATTTAGGAGTTCTTTAACTCCTAAAACTGCTGAAGCTTTGGTGTGTGGGCAAGATTGGCTTCGAAATTCACGAAGTTCTATATGTGTCGAAGAACAACTTGAGGAACTTGAGAATTTTGAGAATGGTAATTAAGCTTATGTGACTAATTTATCTTTTCTTGATGTTTTAATTTTCTTGATTATTTTATTTATTAACAGGTTATTTTCTAATTTTTTTTTTCAGATTTGCCAAATGTTGGAACCGAAGGAGCTGGAGCAGCAACATCAAACACCAACACGTAGATTTGGAGGAGATAGAGGCGGGTTGTATCATCACGTACTTGTTGTTTTTAGACAGATTTGCAGTTTTTAGACTTACATTTGCATTGTTATGGACTGTAATTCAGTCTTGCATTGTTATTTGGGTTATATTTTGCAGCTTTTGGACATATTTGCAGCTTTTGAGTTATATTTTGCATTGTTATGGACTGTAACTCAGCCATAAATTAGGCTATTTGGAGTCCTTTTGTGTTATGAATTTCTGGAATGTATTGTTATGGTTATGGACTTGCAGACTTGAATTGTTATGGTTATGGAGTATGGACAGCAGTATCATCACTTAGTTGAATTTTTGTGTTATTAAATGACTTAATTCAATAATGTTAAATTTTTGGTTTTTTCGGTTTTAAACCGAAACCGAACCGAAAAAATTCGGTTCGGTTTTAATCGGTTTTAGGCTTAAATGGTTCGATTTCGGTGTATTATGGTGTGAAATTCGGTTAATTCGGTTCGGTTCGGTTTTCGGTTTTTACCGAATGCTCACCCCTACTACCATGGGCCACTTACTAATATCTCATCAACCTAGAAAATACAGATCCAAATCCAACACCTTTAAAGGCATAGTCTTAATAATTTCCACTACCTCCATCCGTCACCTCCACAATTCTTATTAAGATATTTTTGATAGCAGATACCTCGTGATATTTAAAGAGGGACCACCTCAACACCCTGAGAAATTATTCAAAAATAACAAAACCTTGTACGAGACGGTCTCATACATGAGACAGTGTACAAATTAGTACAAATCAACACCCACCACTTTTAAAGTGTGAAAATGTCATGCTAAAATTATGTTTCGTCTCATCGTCAGAACGTCTCATGCAAATGTGTCTAAAAAAATGAAGTAATTATATAGTTAGATAAAATATAGTACTATTAATTTGGATTTATCTCACAATTTATCATATATTATAAGTCGGGAAAATTACTCTTAGGTACAAAATTTTGGGGAAAATTACTCTAAGGTACATTGTGCAAAAAATGGTTTGCACTTTAGTTCAAACTAAATACTAAAGTGCAACGTAATTTTTGCACATTGTACCTTAGAGTAATTTTCCCATGATTTTTGTACCTTAGAGTGAAAACCCCTTATAAATCAAGTACTACAAGTCAATTAGTACTCGACATTATAAGATTTAACATTTCACTTGAGAATTTGTCGCTTAAATAAATATTTAAACAAATTGAAATCTTAATTGTGCAGTAATTATAGAGTCACGCTCCCGTGCACCCCATGCACCAATTTAAATTGGTGCAATTTGATTCAATTTTAATTTTGATGAACTATGCACTTTAAACCCTAACCCCTAAACAATGAACCATAAATCATATATGAGTCATTCGGGTCGGGTGAACCATGAACCACTTGTGCCGAGTGAACTATGAACCACTCGGGTCGGGTTTGGGTCCGAGTCGGAAAAAAAAAAAACCTAAAACTGAAATCTAAAGTTAAAAGAAAACTGAAATTTAAAAAAAAAAAAAAATAACTAACTAAAAAAGATTAAAAAAAAAACTCTTAAAATTAAATTGCACCAAATTTATTTAGTGCAAATGATGCACAAAGAATTTGCCGTAATTATATATACCCATGGAATTAATTATGACTTCAACTTATCTGTGTATAGAATTGCATTTGCAATGGATCCACCGTCAACTTCCAGCTCGTACATTAATATGTCGCATTTAATTGACTATATCAACTTGTGACTCATGAAGATCTTGAAAAGAGTGTTTGAGATTACTTTGTGGGGATTTAAATCAAAATGGTCTCGTAATTTTGCACATTTATTGAAAAGGTCCCGTATATATCAAATGTTTCAATTTAGTCTCGTATGTTTTCAATTTGTGCCGATTTAGTCCCAAAATCGCCAGAGACCGGTCACGCGCCCCTAATTTTGATCGGGAAATGTTGTATCACGTGCCGATTTAGTCTCAAATTAGGGGTGCGTGTATCACACGCCAAAAAAAATGACGTCATTTTAGGGTAGTTTGACCGGTTTCTGGCGATTTGGGACAAATCGGCACAAATTAAAAACATACGAGACTAAATTGAAACATGTGATATATATATTTAACCTTTTCAATAAAGGTGCAAAGCTACTTGACCTTTTTTATTTAAATCCCTTAATTTGTGGTACTAGTCTTCTGTTTTTGTGAGTTTTCTAAAAAAAAAAAAAAAAATAAATGGGTAGGCTTGGTAGTTCGGCTTTGATTCATGGCATGGGGCTAGAGTTTAATTTCTCCATTTTCTTATTTTCTTATCAATTCAGTTTCGTTATATTTCCATTGCTAGATATTCAATGTATACCGAAGAAAATTATCAACAACAAAATCTCGAAATTTAATTTTTGTTAGTCACGATTACTATGTATCTATCAGTAAACAACAAATTTCTAGTAGTGCATTTTTTAAGGTCATCAAATTGTTTTTTAGTTTATTACTCGAGTACAATTAGTGAAGCCCAACATTAGTTACATTTATGGATTTGTTAATGAATTTTATGTATATAATTGAGGGTCAGCTTAATTTGCGGTAATTAAAATTACTCCCATTAATATTGCTCGGTAATTTTGAATTTTGATACCCCATAATGGGAATAGAAGAAAGTAACTGATATATCCTACTTTCATTACTTAATTCCACTCACTCAACATTCATAAAATGATACACATTATTGATGTTCTAACCATGTAATAACAATGCAATAATTCCACAATGATTAATCCCTCAATGATATTCATTATCATTATAATTTCAAAGTCGTACTAAGCGGACCCTAAGAACATTTGAATTAGTAAAAGAAATACCAAGGCCTCATTTAAAATATACCTTATTAATTAGCATACTTCAAATTGAAGTGACACACTTGCGTGAGACGGAATCTAATTTGACATTGACGTTTAACACTTTGGATGATAGGTGTTGATTTGTGTTAATTTATACTTTGTTTCATGCATGAGACCGTCTCGTATAAGTTTTTATTCAAAAATTGAATGGTAACATGCGGTAGAATAAGTGTACCATTATGTGCCTCTAAATTCTATTAGCCGATGGGACAATAATTGATATATTCACACACAAAATGACAGTAGTAGTTATAAATTTCACCCAATTCCAATGAATCTAGCATTCATGAAACAACCACCACCTTTACTACCTCCCAACCACACACACTCTCTTCAAAACACCACCACTTCATTTCTTCTCTCAAATCCCCCCTCACCCCAATTCCTTCCCAACCAAAAAAAATAAAATGTCACCAAAATGGTGGCTTCTTTTCACCATCTCAATCCACATAGCCACCACCTTCATCACATGCACCACAAAGAAAACATACATAATCCACATAGACAACTCCGCCAAACCCCAACATTTCACCACACACAACCAATGGTATCACTCAATGCTCCAATCAGTATCATCACCAATATTAGCCGAGTCAGAAGCATCAGACCGCATAATCTACAATTACGAGACCGCGTTCCACGGGATCGCAGCCCAGCTAACCGAACAAGAAGCAAACCAACTCCACCACCAAAACGGCGTCGTATCCCTCTTCCCCGACACCGTACACCACCTTCACACAACCCGAAGCCCGACTTTCCTCGGGCTCGAGCCCGAGTCCACCACCACCAGCACTACATTCTCCAACATAACGCCGAAAAACGACGTCGTTGTGGGGGTTCTCGACACGGGGATATGGCCCGAGAGCCCGAGCTTCAACGACTCCGGCATGACGCGGGCCCCGCCCCACTGGAGAGGCACGTGCGAAACCGGCCGCGGATTCTCCACGCGCCACTGCAGTAACAAGATAGTCGGGGCCCGGACTTTCTACCGAGGGTACGAAGCCGCTACAGGTAGAATCAACGAGAAAGAGGAGTTCAAATCGGCACGTGACCAGGACGGGCACGGCACGCACACGGCCGCCACCGTGGCGGGTTCGCACGTGCGCGGGGCGAACCTGATGGGGTACGGGTACGGCACGGCGCGTGGGATGGCGCCAGGTGCTAGAATTGCTGCTTATAAGGTATGTTGGAAAGGTGGATGTTTTAGTTCGGATATATTGTCCGCGGTGGATCAGGCGGTTGCGGATGGGGTGAATGTGCTTTCGATTTCGTTGGGGGGAGGAGTTTCGTCTTATTATCGGGACAGCTTGTCGATTGCTACGTTTGGCGCGATGGAGAAGGGCGTATTCGTGTCGTGCTCGGCTGGAAACGGGGGGCCCGATCCGATTAGTTTGACGAATGTTTCGCCGTGGGTGGTGACGGTTGGGGCGAGCACGATGGATAGGGATTTTCCGGCTACTGTAAAGCTGGGATCCGGTGTGCGTTTCACAGGATCCTCGTTGTACAGAGGCCGGGAGAACTTGTTGATAAACAAGTTGTACCCGGTCGTGTACCGTGGGGTGGGGGTAACTCGACCGAGCTCAATCCGAGCTCGATGTGCTTGGAGGGAACGTTGGATGGGCGATCTGTCGCGGGTAAGATCGTGATATGCGACCGCGGGATCAGCCCGCGGGTCGAGAAGGGCCAGGTGGTGAAGGATGCGGGCGGTGTTGGCATGATTTTGACCAACACCGTCGCGAACGGGGAGGAGCTTGTGGCGGATTGCCATCTCCTCCCTGCGGTTGCGGTTGGTGAGACCGCGGGGAAACTCATAAAACATTATGTTGCATCAACTCGGAACCCCAGTGCCACTCTGGCGTTTCTGGGGACCGAGTTGAGAATCAGACCGTCACCAGTAGTGGCGGCCTTTTCATCTCGAGGGCCGAATATCTTATCCCTCGAGATACTGAAACCCGACATGGTAGCCCCCGGGGTAAACATCCTAGCGGCTTGGAGCGGGGAATTGGGCCCGTCGAGCTTGCCTTGGGATCACCGTCGAACCAAGTTCAATATCCTGTCCGGGACGTCCATGTCGTGCCCTCACGTGAGCGGCGTCGCGGCATTGATCAAGTCGAGGCACCCCGACTGGAGTCCCGCGGCAATCAAATCTGCATTGATGACCACCGCTTATATTCACGACAACATGCATAATCCTCTGAAAGACGCTTCCGTTGGTACGCCTTCCACCCCTTATGATCACGGGGCGGGGCACATAAACCCGGTGAAAGCTCTTGATCCCGGTCTTGTGTATGATATCGAAGCTCAGGATTACTTCGAGTTCCTGTGTGCTCAAGGGCTCACGTCCTCAGAGCTCGTCGTTTTCTCCAAATTCGCCAACAGAAAATGTAGGCATGCTCTGGCTAATGCAGGGGATTTGAACTACCCCGCAATCTCAGCCGTGTTTCCAGAGAACGGAAACACAACAGTTTTGAGCTTATACCGCACGGTCACGAATGTGGGGCCGCCAGTTTCTAGCTACCGTGCGGTGGTGTCACCGTTCAAAGGCGTGGACGTGAAGATTGAGCCGCAAAGACTGGAATTTACGAGCAAAATCAAGAAGATAACGTACAAGGTTACGTTTATCGCGAAAACTAGGGAGACGATTCCTCAGTTCGGATCCATAATATGGAAGAATGGGGTGCATACAGTAAGAAGTCCAGTTGCACTCACATGGCTGCCGCCTTTATGACAAGCCTCTGCCTAATCTTCATTAATAAGGAGAATATGAATATCCCAATGCTTTTTTTTCATTCAATCAAATGTTTTTTCTTGCTCTTTCGTAATCTAGTTAAAAGTACATTTAGATTCATGTATTTGATTCTTGATTTTGTGTGTGGAAAAAAGTTGGAATCTTTGTTGGGTTTTTGCTATTATTTTGTATCGTGTTTTCTTTAAGGACTGAAGATACAATTCAAGAAACTGTGATAACACACACTCACATAGCCACATGTCTATTGTCGGTAATTTTCCTGATATGTTTTTTTTTTTGACAAGTCCTGAAATTTTTCTTACTTTGACCAGAAAATTTATAGTTGAGTACTTGAGTACCAACTTCTTGTGTAAATTATTTGATTCAAGAGGCATTAGAGACTTTTTCTTTATTATTTCTTTTTTTTTTAGTTGAATTACAGCTGTGTTTCATTGAGAGATTGTCTGATATAGAATTGGGTTGGTTTTGGCAAAGCTAGAACAAGAATAGATAAATTGTTTTTCCTACTCGTCATTATTGTTGGGATTATACTGGAAAATATGATTTTACTTTGTATAATCAAACTGAATTTCGGACTTATTTACTGAATTAAATTGTTTATCACTGATGCTGTAAATATTATCGAATGTTATATATATTTACTGCATAACTGTTCAATAAATAGTACGTGTTACATTGTAGTTAATTTAGTGATATCAGATCACAGAAGATTAAATTAACAATCCCTTGTGACCAAAAGTACACCATTCACGATCTAGATGGAAATGAACAATCCATCGTGAAAGGTTGAAGTGTAACGCTCAGATTGGTTTGTCTTGACCAAGAGATTACACTAGTGCATGTCTAGTGCACTGAAGAGGACCTACAGGAGGACAAATTCTTCAGAACTGAACTAGGAAGAATTAGACCTCAATTGGTTCGTTATTTCTTAATCTTCGTCCCTTAAATAGGATTGTGTGTGGTTAGTAATTATTGCTTTGACTTATTACGGGTAGAGAATCAACGAGATTCAATACTTTATATCTTGGGCAATATTATTGGTCACATGTGTTGCTAAGATTTAATACGGATAATCGTGTGCAAGTACGCTTGTTCGATTTGCCCCCTTGGGAGGTTCATAAGTTTTATCATACCAAATCTTGCAAGTGGAACTAGTTTCCGGTATGAATAATAATGTTGAACCGTTCATTTACCAAGGATAAAAGATATTAATTAATGAAAAGTTATTTCAGTGGCTTGAATTAATTAATGGGCTAGATAATCTTAAACACGGGAAATAATAATCGGGAGCCATATTGACTATAATATGGGTTAAGATGGATAGTGCAATATTAATTATGTAGTGGGATTAATTAATATTTATGGGCTTGAATAATATTGTGGCTCAATATTGATAATTCAAGATCCATTGGAAGGTCCAATCTTAATTCTCCTAAAGGCCCCCCAAGTAGCCCAACATAAAGTCCAATAACTGAAAAATGTGTTTAAAAATAAAATAAATTTTGTTGCTTATTTTTTCTCATTTTTTCGAAAATTATGAATAAAAGGGGAGAAAGATTTTCTTTGAATTTTGTTATGGAATGAAGATATGTATTCTTGGAATACAAGATTATCTCATTAAATTCAAGAAATCTCCCACTTGGTTATTCATATGGATATTTTTGAAATTTTTGAAATAAAAGGGAAAGAAAGATTTTCTTGATTTTCTTGAAAAGATATTATGGAAGATATGTATTTCTTGAAATACAAGTATATCTCATAAATTTAAGAAGATCCAAATCTTGGTTTCTTGTTCCTATTATTTTCGAAAATTCCCATAACAAGAGGAGTTGGAATTTTTATGGAATATTTTAATTATGGAGAAAAGAATATAGGAGATATATTCAAGATTTCTTGGAGATCAAGAAAAAGATTTTCTTCCCCCTATTCCATGCCAAAAAATCGTCCAACACCCCTCTATAAATAGGGGATGAATGTTTCATTCCCAAGACAATTCCATGTCTTTGAAAAAATTAGTAAATCCACAAAGGTGGTGCAACAAATTTTTATTTTCCCTTTTGTTAATTGTTCGCGAAGTTTCCTTCCACCGGATTGACGAAAGCAAGGACTAGGAATACTTGGGAAGGCTTTTTTGGTGTGTTCTTATCGACGAGACCATTGTCACTCCAAGAGGTTAGTTCACGTAAACCCAGAGTATTCGCATGCGTAGGTTTAATGTGAACTGCTTATATGCATGATTTGTTGTTGAATTATTATTTGAATTAATATAGGATTAATTCATGCTAGTAATAATTGTTAGAATTAAATTTGTATTTAAATATTCATCCCGAATAGATCCAGGCAATTAATTCCCCAACAATTGGTATCAGAGCCTCGGTTTGGACTCGATCTTTAAATTGTAATTTAATTCGCTTTTCATTAAATTTGAAATTGGATAGTAGAATTGCTAGATCTTTTTTTCAGGGTATCCAATTGTCATGGAATTTAATGTGTTTATTTATGCATGCATATAAATAGTTTTTTTAATTCGATTAGCTTCGAATTGTTTTACCTCGTGAGAAAATCCACGAGTAGATTAGAATTTGTTTGATTTGATCAATGAATAGACTTGGGCTTAGATTCAGTTTATTTATTTTTTTTTGTAAATAAATTAAACCGATCGAAAATTATGGCGGAGATCAAGAATTAAAAAGACGGATCCTGAATCGGGCGAGGGGGCCGGCGTCATAAACGTGCCAACGGAGGCACGCTGACGCGCACGGATGATAGAAGTTTACCGACGGGCGCTGGGCGAGGGGCCGAGGGCCGAGCGCGAATGGATCGAAGCTGACGCTACATGAAGGGCGACGCCGATGCAGATGCAAGGCGGCGATTGGCGAGGCGGGCGGCGACAGCGCCGAGACGCTACAAGAAGCGATATGGGCGCTGTCGAGGGAGGGCGCTGCTGGCGATGCGGGCGACATGGCGCTGGGCGCTTTGCCACATACAAGACGTAAGCCATCGACACGGCCTGGAGTGCTAGGGAGGCACTGACCACGAAATGGGTCGATGACATGGCTTGACAAGGTGTTTTTTTAAGACGGTCAAGTGGGAGCTTTTCGAGACGAACGATGAAGGCTATGAAGACGATTTCTCAAGATCAAGACATGACAAAAATTAACCATGACAATTGGATATATTTGCCCAATATGTTTAATTTTTTGTTTTGATGTTATGCATTATTTTATGCTTATTTAAATTGTGTTTAAATTTGCAATGCATGAGAAAATGTTTTGAAAAATCTCACTTTCGAAAATTACTAAGTATGCTTAAACAATTAATTGACAATTTTATGAATAATAAAATTGAATTAATTTTGACCTCCATGATTTATTTATTTGTGAATTCTTTTGGAGAAATTCCCCACTTTGACGGTCAAAAGATAGCTTTCACATGAATAAATTCCAAGTGGATGATTTGTGGATTATTACTAGTGGCGACGATGACCCTCCCCACGAGGCTCGTTCAAAGCGAAATAATAATTATGTATTTAATCATGGTTATTACTTATGTATAAAATTGATATACATATACTTCCCCGAAGTCCCTGTCAATTTTATATTGGTCAAGTGGGAGCCAACTATTAATCTAGTTATTAAAGGTTTGTAAATGTTCTTGTTTGTAACCTGCTTGAATGTGTTTAAATAATGACCCACCCCACGTGGCTTATTTAAACTGTTTTGAGATGTTGGCTGATGCATGTTCATTTTTTTTTTGAGATTTTAATATGAAACATGTGATCGAATTTTGTGATATATTTGTGCTTATGCATATTATTATTTATTTCAGTTCATCATGTCGCAACCTTTTAATCCACTGTTATATACACTCAAAGAACACCAATTAACTGGTGACAACTATGTTGTTTGGAAAGGAAATATGAGTTTTGTCCAACCTGCACAAGAACATCATTGGGTTCTTTATGTACCCAAGCCTCGTTTGCCTACTGATGGATCAACTGATGCGGAAAGACACTTGTATAATATTTGGGAGCAGGCCAATGAACTTATGAAACGTGTAATCTTGATTTCACTGTCTAATGATTTGAGACACATTCATGAAGGTATTGAGTCTGCTGCATAAATTATGCAAAGTCTTGAAGAAATATTTTTAACAAAAGACCGCATGATCAATCAGTTTAAAAACGACGACATGGCAAGGCTAAAGATGGCTGAGGGAACACCCGTAAGGGAGCATGTTCTCAGAATAAAACACCATTTTGAAAAATTGGCTTATCTCGGTACTAAGTATTGTGATGAGGCTCAAATCGAATTTATTTTGCTAACTCTTCCAAGGTGCTTCGATGGGTTTTACTGTAGTTTTGTGATGAGTGATCACATGTTTACTATGGATTGTTGGGGAATTAATTGTCTGGATCTATTCAGGATGAATATTTAAATACAAATTTAATTCTAACAATTATTACTAGCATGAATTAATCTTATATTAATTCAAATAATAATTCAACAACAAATCATGCATATAAACAGTTCACATAAATCCTACGCATGCGGAATTGCTACGGGTTTACGTGAACTAACCTCTTGGGGTGGCAATGGTCTCGTCGATAAGAACACACCAAAAAGGCTTCACAAGTATTCCCTAGTCCTTGCTCGTCAATCAGGTGGAAGGAAGCTCGCGAACAATTAACAAAAGGTAAAATAAAAATTTGTTACACCACCTTTGTGGATTTACTAATTTTTACAGCACATGGAATTGTACATGGGAATGAAACATTCATCCCCTATTTATAGAGGGGTGTTGGACGATTTTTTGGCATGGAATAGGGGGAAGAAAATCTTTTTCTTGATCTCCAAGAAATCTTGAATATATCTCCTATATTCTTTTCTCCATAATTAAAATATTCCATAAAAATCTCAACTCCTCTTGTTATGGGAATTTTTTAAAATAATAGGAACAAGAAACCAAGATTTGGATCTTCTTGAATTTATGAGATATGTATTTCAAGAAATACATATCTTCCATAATATCTTTTCAAGAAAATCAAGAAAATCTTTCTTTCCCTTTTATTTCAAAAATTTCGAAAATATCCATATGAATAACCAAGTGGGAGATTTCTTGAATTTAATGAGATAATCTTGTATTCCAAGAATACATATCTTCATTCCATAACAAAATTCAAAGAAAATCTTTCTCCCCTTTTATTCATAATTTTCGAAAAAATGAGGAAAAATAAGCAACAAAATTTATTTTATTTTTAAACCCCTTTTTCAGTTATTGGACTTTATGTTGGGCTACTTGGGGGGCCTTTAGGAGAATTAAGATTGGATCTTCCAATGGATCTTGAATTATCAATATTGAGCCACAATATTATTCTAGCCCATAAATATTAATTAATCCCACTACATAATTAATATTGCACTATCCATCTTAACCCATATTAGAGTCAATATGGCTCCCGGTTATTATTTCCCGTGTTTAAAATTATCTAGCCCATTAATTAATTCAAGCCATTGAAATAGCTTTCCATTAATTAATATCTTTTATCCTTGGTAAAGGAACGGTTCAACATTATTATTCATACCTAAACTAGTTCCACTTGCAAGATTTGGTATGATAAAACTTATGAACCTCCCAGGGGGCAAATCGAACAAGCGTACTTGCACACGATTCTCCGTATTAAATATTAGCAACACATGTGACCAATAATATTGTCCAAGATATAAAGTATTGAATCTCGTTGATTCTCTACCCGTAATAAGTCAAAGCAATAATTACTAACCACACGCGATCCTATTTAAGGGACGGAGATTAAGAAATAACAAACCAATTGAGGTCTAATTCTTCCTAGTTCAGTTATGGAGAATTTGTCCTCCTCAGAGGTCCTCTTCAAAAAGACACTAGACATGCACTAGTGTAATCTCTTGGTCAAGACAAACCAATCTGAGTGTTACACTTCAACCTTTCACGATGGATTGTTCATTTCCATCTAGGTCGTGAATGGTGTACTTTTGGTCACAAGGGACTGTTAATTTAATCTTTTGTGATCTGGTATCACTAAATTAACTACAATGTAACACGATTATTTATTGAACAGCTTATGCAAGAAATATATGTAACATTCGATGATATTTACAAAGATCGATGATAAACAATTTAATTCAAGAAATAAGTCCGAAATTCAGTTTTGATTATACAAAGTAAAAAGCATACTTTCCAAAGATAATCCCAACAATCTCCCACTTATACTCAAAGTCCGCTTTTAAGTATACTACAAAGATGTCTCGTGTAGATCGTGACATATAATGTCACCTACACGAACCTAATAATGTCTCCCACTTATACTCAAAGCATATTTGCAATGGTCTTGACACCCATCCCTTCCACATGTCTCTCGAATGTATTCTCGAGGCGCACCTTTTGTGAATGGATCGGCTAGGTTGTCTTCCTCGACGCGATCTTTTCCCACCTTTATATCTCCTCTCTTAACGATTTCTCGTATAAGATGGTATTTCCTTTCAATGTGTTTGCCGCCTTGTGGGCTCTTGGTTCCCTTGAATTTGCAATCGCCTCCCATTGTCACAATAAACAATGATTGTGCTTTGGCAAATTCGAACTACGCCCAAGTCCACTAGGAAGTTCTTGAGCCAAACCGCTTTTTTTCGTCGCTTGCCTTTGACCTACATATTCGGCTTCCATGGTAGAATCTGCGATGCATTTCGCTTAACGCTTTCTCCATGTCATGGCTCCTCCCCATGCAAAACACACTACCGGAGGTAGATTTTCGAATCTAAGTCCGATTGGAAATCCGAGTCCGTAGTAGCCGATGGGGATTAGACTATCCGACCGATAAACCAACATTATATCTCGAGTTCTTTTTTCGAGATACTTCGTAATGTTTTTAATCGCCATTCCCAATGTTCTTTCCCCGGGTTACTTTGATATCTTGCCACCATGCCAACGGCAAAGCGGATATCCGGTCTCGTCTGCATAAAGATTGCATATATAAGGCTTCCGACAAATTAAGCATAAGGAATGCCTTTCATGTCATCTATCTCCTTTGTGTCTTAGGGCACATTTCCTTAGATAGATGGATTCCATGTCCGAAAGGTACGGCCTTTCTTGGAATCTGCATCTTTGAATCGTTTCAAGACGATTGTCTATGTATGAAGCTTGCGATAAGCTATCATCATTTTCTTGCGATCTCGAAAGTGATCTTGATCCCATGGATGTGCCCGCTTCCCTAAGTCCTTCATATCAAACCTGTTTTTGAAAGTCATGCCCTTACGCCCGATAACACCTTTACATCGTTCCCGATGAGCGTAATGTCGCCTCACGATAGTACTAAGAATAACAATGCGCTCCGACACGCTTTTTGTACACACAATTTTCGAACTCGTTTTGATCAAACCCATAAGACTTTATAACATGATCAAAACATTGGTTCCAAGCTCTGGATGCTTGTTTGAGTCCGTAAATGGACTTCATGAGCTTACAAACTAGGTGTTCTTGGCCCTTTTCAATGAAGCCTTGGGGTTGTTGCATATAGATTTCTTCATCAAGACTTCCGTTAAAAAAGCCGCTCTTGACATCCATTTGCCGATTTCAAAATCGAGATCTTGCTGTGTCGACAAGAGAATCCGGATGGACTTGAGCATCGCTATAGGTGAAAAGGTTTCCTCATAGTCGATCCCTTCTTTCTGAGTATAACATTTCACCACAAGTCTTGCCTTGAAGGTTTCCACCTTCCCGTCCGATCCCTTTTTTCTCTTGTATACCCACTTGCAACCAATGGGTTTGACCCCACTAAGTGGTTCGACTAGCTCCCACACTCTGTTATGATCCATAGAACTCATTTTGGCTTTCATTGCCTTTCTCCAAGAAACTGCATCCTTGTCTTGGATTGCCTCATCATATGTCCATGGGTCTGATTCGTCTTGACCGGGAATCAAGTCCGAGGAATCTCCTATCCCCATGAATCTCTCGGACTGTTTTACAACCCTCCCACTACGACGAGGTTCCAGTTGTGTAAGTGTGTCATTTGGTATGTCATCTTGTACAGTTGGCAATGAGGTTAGCCCCCTTAGCTCATTTAAGGTAATCTCACTTCTGGGTCTTCTTTCGTTCATATAATCTTCTTCCAAAAATCTAAAGTGGGTGCTTATTACCACCTTTTGATCTTCGGGACCATAGAACATACACTCTTTTGTTCCCTCGGGGTATCCTATAAATAGCCTTAATTCTGATCGAGGATCCAATTTTCCGGCTTCCTTGTCCAACACGTAGGCCGGACACCCCCAAATTCTCATATGTCTTAAACTGGGCTTGCACCCGGTCCATAATTCTTTGAGAATTTTGGGATCCGATTTGGATGGCACCAAGTTCAGAATGTAAGCCGCTGTTTCCAAGGCATGACCCAGAACGACTTGGGAAGATCCGCATAACTCATCATTGATCTAACCATTTCCAAAAGAGTTCTGTTTCTTCGCTCTGCAACCCCGTTTTGTTGAGGGGTTCCGGGTGCAGTTAGCTGGGATACAATCCCTTCATCTGACAAGTAGTTCAAAAACTCATCGCTGAGGTACTCGCCTCCACGATCGGATCATAGAGACTTGATACGTTTTTCCCTATGATTCTCTGCTTGAGCCTTAAATTCTTTGAATTTCTCAAAGGTCTCAGATTTATGCTTCATAAGGAAAATATAATCGTACCTTGAGTAGTAATCAATAAAAGTGATGAAATACTCATAACCTCCTCTTGCCACGGTTGACATTGAACCACATACGTCTATGTGAACGATTTCTAACACTTCTTTGGCTCTATTCCCCTTGGCTCCGAATGCCCTCTTGGTCATTTTACCCTCCAAACATGATTCGCAGGTTGGAATTGGTTCAACTTGGAGAGACTCCAGTGAACCGTCTTCTACCAACCTTTGGATCCTCTTTGGATTAATATGTTCCAATCTTAGATGCCATAGAAGTGTTTCGTTCACGTCTGATGAACATTTTCTTTTATCGAAAATAATTGATGTGTTATAGGATGCATTTCGTGAGTGGTGTGCACAGTTAATTGTATAGAGATTATTCGACAACGTTCCATGACAGATAAATTTATCATAAAGAGAAATGGTAACAACTTTATCAAAAGTAACCGAATATCCATCAAGGTAAAGTTTAGAAACCGAAATTAAATTCTTTCTAAAATTCGGAACGTAAAGAACATCTCTTAAAATTAAAACTCTGTCTTCAAAGGACAAAAACTTCTCCCATCGCTTCACCGCCACTCTCGAAGCATCGCCCGATGTGATGAGGATCTCACTCCCACTAAGTTGTCGTCCGCTTGAACCCCCAGAAAGTGAAACAAACATGATCAGTGGATCCGTATCCACCACCCATAAATGGGAGGCATACGCCGCTAAGCAAGTTTCAACAACTAGTGCGTGAGAATTACCTTTCTTTCCATTCCTTTTGGGTTTGGAACAGGCTGACCTCCAATGTCATTTTTCACCGCATTTGAAGCACCTTCCCTTAACTGGCTTGCTCACTCCTCCACCTCCCTTCACCTTTTCTTTGCCATTGGCAACACTTGAGTTCACTTGCTTGTGGTTTTTGTCCTTTTTCTTGTTCTTACCACCCCTTGGCCTAGAAGAAGAAGAAGGTCCATTTGCCACCAAGGCTTGGCTCTTTTGCCCCAATATCGCCTCTGCCGAGACCAAAGCTTGCAATAGATCAGGCATCGAGAACTTCTGATTATTCATCTGGTAGTTCAAATTGAATCGCTCAAAACTTTTTTTAGCAGAGAGGGAGCACTAAATCGATTTGGGTCTCGATGTTGTATTCAGCGCCAAGTACCTCAAGTTTGTTAAGGTGAGCCATCATCTGGAGAATGTGCTCCTTTACGGGCGTTCCCTCCACCATTTTCATAGAGAGCAAGTCCCTCATGGTGATCTGACGAGCCACACGGTTCTGATGTTGAAACATCGCTTTAAGACTAGTCATGATGTCTGCAGCGGTCTCAACGTTCTGGTGTTGGTGTTGCAACACATCTGACATAGAAGCCAAGATGGTACACTTTGCCATTTCGTTGGAACGCTCCCAGTCAGCATACTCTTTCTTAACCGTTTTAGTTGACTCATCTTTTGGTTTTTTTGGTTTAGGTGTAGTGAGAACCCAGTTATGGCTTTGTGCAGTGAGGAGAATAGTAAGTTTACGACTCCAATCAACGAAGTTTTCACCAGTAAGCAAATTGTCTGTAAGTATATTGAACAGTGGATTAAAAGGTTGCGACATGATGAACTGAAATAAATAATAATATGCATAAGCACAAATATATCACAAATCAACAACAAATCATGCATATAAACAGTTCACATAAATCCTACGCATGCGAATTGTTACGGGTTTACGTGAACTAACCTCTTGGGGTGGCAATGGTCTAGTCGATAAGAACACACCAAAAAGCCTTCTTGCATGCTCCAAGAGGTTAGTTCACGTAAACCCGTAGCAATTCCGCATGCTTAGGTTTTATGTGAACTATTTATATGCATGATTTGTTGTTGAATTATTATTTGAATTAATATAGGATTAATTCATGCTAGTAATAATTGTTAGAATTAAATTTATATTTAAATATTCATCCCGAATAGATCCATGCAATTAATTCCCCAACAATTATATCAACGTTACTAGTAACAAGAGAAAATGATGCCCTATATATATAAAATGTTTTATAGTGCATTGCATACCAAGAAGTTGAGTTATAAGAACCGGAAATTAAATTGCATCATCTCTCTGATTATCTCAAAATCTATTTGACTCTACCAAAAAAAAGGAAAAATTTGCAAATTTATTATTGACTCGTGAAAAAATTTATCCCATCTAAACATTTGAACTTGTAATTAATTCGTTTAGGGTTCGATTGGAAGGGGTTTTGTATCATATGGGATTCAGTGGATTTTGAAATCTGAATATCCTGTTATGAAATTTTTTTTATCAGTTTATCAGTTCAATGAAGATGGATTCAATATGTTTATGTAAACCACTAGTTCATATTGATTGCTCTATTTAACAAGTGCCCTCTTAGGCGTGATGTTGCGGACTCTTGGAGATGGAGCTCCAACCCCAAAGGTGTCTACTCTACCAAGTTGGCGTACTCAGCCATTGGATACCACAGACTTGATAGGGACTATGATGTTACTGATCGTGGCTTTACACGCATCTGGAACAAGTTTACACCTAGGAAGGCATCGGCTACTGCATGGAGGATTCTCTGGGGAAGACTTCCAACGAAGGATAACCTGAGGAGGAAAAATATTCTTAGTGAAGACGAAGACTTGTTGTGTGTCATGTGTATTAATTGTCCCGAATTCGTTAGCCATATTTTGATCGATTGTGCACTGACACGCCAAGTTTGGATGGAGTGCTATGAGTGGCTCGGATTACCCTTGATCAATCATAATAGCTTGCTGCCTCATTTGCTCGACTTTGGCAGCGTTGTTCCGGGTAAGAATGGGTGTTTGTTTGCAACAACGGTGTGGCTCTTTGTTGTGTGGGTACTATGGAAGTGGAGAAATGCTCATATTTTTGAAGGAGAAATGATTGAGCCCGTTAAAATTGTTGAGGAAATTAAATTAAGACTTTGGAATTGGTTTTATGTCAAAGTTTGTAATTTTTGTAACTTTTCGTACTCGGATTGGCTAGATAGTCCTAGAGAGGTCTTAGGGTGTTGATTTTTTCTGTTCGCCCTGTTATTCTTTCATTCTTTGTAGCTCCCTGTAATACTATGAGTATTAATACCATGATATATATAGTTTTCTTTACCATTTCAAAAAAAAAAAAAAACCCACTAGTTAATAAGCCCATCTAAAATAGAGAAATATAAATAAGTTACTACAATTAATATCAAATGCTTAAAAAAATTTAATGAAACTTTTAATTTTATTTATGATACAATCGGTAACATCATTTATAATATGACAAGTAAGCCCAAATGCCTAATATGTTTTCATGCTTAAAGAGACGTTCTACATGTTTCATGTTTCGAAGGTTAAATAATAAATTATATCTTTAAATATATTATGTAAAGCAAATTAAAATTAATTTAATAATAATCAATACAATTATATGAGATATTTTATATAATCGTTAAAATTATATATAATTTGTTTAGATGACCATTAAATAGATTAGTCACGATCCTTTTAAATCAGTACAAATATATAAAAAAAAACAGAAATCAACACGTGGCAAAATCGGTAGACGACGATACAGGTTATATTAACTCTCTAATAGATATATAGAGATCTGAACAAAATATCAAGTGATATTAAAATAATAGAATTTACACAATTTTTTGTCAAATTTTTAAGTCACTTACTCCCGACTTTTTTGTCTTCAAAAGAAATATTCTTGACTTTGAAAAAAAAAAGATTTAAATAGATATGGACTTAAACGTAATTTATTGCAAGTAATTACTAGACATAACAGCCAATTAGCAATATACTAATATAAAAATCTATTTCCTCCTATAAATAGACTCGGAACAGAAAGAAGGAAAAAAAATCTAGGAAGGAAACTTATTCAATCATGGGGTAAAAGGAAGCTCGAAATCAAGCTAATCGAGGACAAACCAAAACGACACACCGTCTTCACAAAACGGCGCCAGGGTCTCATGAAGAAAGCCGATAAATTCTTCGACGACAGCGGTTCCGCTGGGGCGGTTATCGTTTTCTCCCAGGCCGGAAACTGCTTCGTTTATGGCCATCCAGTCGTCGAAACGGTGTTGCGCCGCTATATCGCCGCCGGAATCCAAACGGCAGTGTCGGAGGCGCAGTGGAAAATTTGTGAGGAGTTGGGGAAGGAGGGTTGGAGTGAGACGATTCAGGGGTTGGGGATGGAGGGAGTGGTTGAATTGCTGGCGGAGATGGAGGATATTGAGAGGAAAATTGCGGCGGCGGAGTCGCCGGAGGTTCCAAGTTCCGTCGGAGAAAGTAGTAATCAGGAGTGCGAGAAGAAATCAGCGGAGATTTAATATTTATACTTTTGTAAAATACGTAGTCTCCAATTTTAGTTCCTGTAAATTTTATTTTTTCAGTTTTTCTTTTTCTTTTTCTTTTTCTTTTTCTTTTTCTTTTGTCAATTTTGATCCCTTTGGATTGGAATTGAGTCAATTAGAAATACATACTAATATTGAGGTAGCAAATAAGGCTTTAGCAATTCATACTATTCGTATAGTAATTACAAATGAAGTTTAAGCAATTCATACTATTACAACTCTTAACTGGAAAGTAGTGTTCAATGCATCCAATGTTTGGAGAACGACTTATATTTGGCTAATAATATAAACTCAGATTATAATGCAAATAAAATGTCGAGTGATAACTTATTTATAATATAAAGGCATGGCATAATATTGAAGCAGCTACTGGTTCCCAGTAATGGGACTGTCTTTACCTTTCTTGAAGTCATCCCAACCTCTCACCCATGGCTGCCCAGGTGCTGCTCTTGTTTCGGGTGCAGTATGATTGTTGAGGTTATTCACCACCTTTTCCCGAAGTGCCACGAAAACCTAACATAAAATTCGAGTTTTAGTATTCAAAAGCAGGAATAAAGAAAGAAAAGGTAATAGTTTTTTATTTTCTTGTCTTACAGGATTTTGGTTCAGTGCCTCTGGTGGTGAATCCTGGCAACTCAGCCATTTCCATAGATCTGGATTTTCCTGAAGGTGAGAGGAAATAATAGGGTCAAACAAATGGACAACTTGAGAACCATACAGTTAACTTAATTGAGCAGTCCTGACAAGGCTGAATATAAAGATATTAGCATACGAAATAATGCTCGACTCTATGTGTTGTTCTCAAAAATTTTAAGTGTGATACTTCATATACTAAACAGTATTACCGAGTTCAGTGGACCAAGTTCATAAAAATTTTTGTCAAGATAAAATTACAAGGTTTTCCTTATATGAGATGCAACTAATGCCGAAGCTGTGATAATCTTCATTACACCTAGTGTAAAGTTTTCTTCTTAACCTCAGAAGTGCATCTAGGGAGTCTGATGATAGTTGCATTCTTACAAAAATTTAACAAGAAGACACAATATGATCATTCATTCAAACTGCTGAAAATGAAGTAACATGTTTTAAATGGAAAAAGCTATAGTCAAGGCAGATTAGCTTAATAATCATGAAGATGTTTACACTGCAAGCAAGTTTGAAAGGGAAAGTTATAAAAAAGTGCCATTTCTAGTCCCAACAGCAATCATCTGAATTAAAATTCAAAAAGTTAATGAGAAACTAAGTTACATACATAAAGACAACGTCTTCTCCTCTCCTATGTTTAATCCAATGCATCCAGAATCCATCAGGTTTTAATCTTGATAGGCCATACAATTAGTATAAATGTTTGACATAATATTTGACATAAGGCATATGGACACTACTTTTTTCAGCAAAACTAAAGATATTTTTGTTAAGTTAGACCATTCGAATGTCAGTACAGAAACGAATACAGCGTTTACTATGATCCCTTGTAGATCATGGCAACAAAAGGGTTTAAAACCATTTGACCAAACAACTATGGCACCTAAATCATCCTCTTAACAACTTGTAACCCTGAGCATGGCTTTGGTGACAGAGAATTGAAGAAATTGTAGAGATTTCATAAACAACTAATAAAAACATATAATTCTCTAATTCCAGGTCCTCAAAACATATGCAGCTAAAAAAGAATGTGATACACTAAAAAAGTAAGTTTTTACCAGATCAAGTACATAAGCGAGGGATCTAATTCCACTTTCATCCATGGAGTGAATGTTATCCTCCACCCATGTTCCGAGGACCAAATCCAGCTCCAGGAAACCCCTCTGTTTACTCCTGTACAAAAGCCTACATTTTCCCCAAAAAACCAAATCAATCACTCATCATATAAAAAACCTAAACATAGTCAAAATCGTAGGGAACAACAAACAGATACAGAAATTCAAAATAGGCCTCAATTTGAAATTCAAACTGATTACCTGTTACAAAGGCGCCTCTTGCTTTCTTCATTGGAGAGATCAATATCGAACGATTGATTCATTTGATTGGTTCCATTCGTAGAATAGGAACGCGAGAAGTAGCCCAAAACAGGTCTAAACAATTCCAACAATTCGTATCACAAAATCGCGATAAATAATAAGGAATTTTTTTTAACAGACACATGGCGAACGGAGCTTAAATTGACCTGTGAAAAACGTCGGCGGAGGCAACGGAGGTTCGCCTGGAGCTGAGAACACGAGGGACGGTTGATAGGAGAACTTTTCTCAAACTCGCCATTTTTTGTGGATTTTAGTGAGGAAGGACTACGGCGGCGGCGTGTGGCGGAAACGACCAAACTTTTTCAATTTCACTCATCATATAAAAAAGTTAGGTTTCAAACATAAGTCAAAAATGAGTTGTATTTGTTGCAGACGTGTTTTAACAAACAAAACCCACAGAAATTCAAAATAAATGGCCTTACAATTTGAAATTCAAACTGATTACCTGTTACAAAGGCGCCTCTTGCTTTCTTCATTGGAGAGATCAATATCGAACGATTGATTCATTTGATTGGTTCCATTCGTAGAATAGGAACGCGAGAAGTAGCCCAAAACAGGTCTAAACAATTCCAACAATTCGTATCACAAAATCGCGATAAATAATAAGGAATTTTTTTTTAACACACATGGCGAACGGAGCTTAAATTGACCTGTGAAAAACGTCGGCGGAGGCAACGGAGGTTCGCCTGGAGCTCACCGGCAATCTGAAAGCAATCGGCCTCAAACAAGGAACACCTCCAGGATGAACTTTTGTGTGTCAATCTCGCTATAAACACCCTAAGGTGATCGTTTAGAGGCATTCAAAGGAATTCCAAGACATGACACGAGGGACGGTTGATAGGAGAACTTTTCTCAAACTCGCCATTTTTTGTGGATTTTAGTGAGGAAGGACTACGGCGGCGGCGTGTGGCGGACGGAGACGACCGAGAACTTTTTCCGGTGATTGATTTCTCGCCGGAGCAAGCAGTGCGTCGAAGTTAGGTTTCAGTTTCGATACTCCTGTGGAAGTGATCAAGGAAATGAGTTGTATTTGTTGCAGACGTGTTTTAAGGTGATTTGAGTGGTTAGGCAAAACCCAACAAGTAGTACCTTTTAGTTTTTGTGTTAAATAAATGAAATCGTTATAATAAAAAAAAACATGTTACTTTAATTAATTTGAATCTAATCTAAAAAGACTAATGAAATTTTTTGATTTGAATTAGAATAAATTCACGTAAAATTCTTTCCCAAAGAAGAGAGTATAGAATATATAAATATCTTCTAACTTTCACTCCATGGATCCGCCACAACTTTGTAATCCCGCTAGAGAACACCTCCGAATTTTAAGTATGGATCTTCATCTATCAACTATCAAGAATACTCTATAATTCAAATGCAATTTTTTTTAAATATATATATGTACACAAATTAAACATTTGTAAATCCATAAAATCATATTAAAATTACATTATGTGCCGTTTTGTTGATAACATCCACCACAAGTTCGTAAATTTTAGCATCGTAATGAGTGACATCAAGTCCCACTATGTGCCGAAAAAAAGACGAACAAAAAGGGTTGGCTTTGAGTGCATAAAAGGCTCAAATTTGTGTCGGAGTCTGCTTAGGCTTGCAATATTCGATGGGAGAGGAAGTTATCAAGAGTGTATCAAGTAAGAGTGGATAATGGATTTGAGGTCTTTCTCGCTTTTTCAAATTTGCAAAAATTTATGGACAAATTAAACATATAAATTAATTAGAAAAAGTTCACTTGGGATTGGAATCGAATAAGAATATTTCATTGCAAATCAATAAAATTATGTTCAATTCACAATTCACATTCCAATTGTCTTTGATGACTTTCTCACAATTTTTTTTAAAAAAATATATATATATACACAAATTAAACATTTGTAAATCCATAAAATCATATTAAAATTAACAAATCAAATTAACAAATTCATCAATAAGAATTTTCAGAAATTAAAAATTAAAATCTACATAACAAATTAACAAATTCATCAAGAAGAATATTTAATTGCATATCAATAAAATCATGTTACAATTCATATTAAAAACTCAGATTATTTAATATTAAGATATATGTGCATATGTGCATATATGTAAACGTGGTATTCGAAAAGAATGAAATATTCAAATGTTTGTTTAAAAATTGTTAGTTTCACAGGAGAAAATGAAATAATTGATTAGAAAATTGCTTAATGTATGCATTGCTATGCTTGTTTTGGGTTTCCTGCTGCTGCTCAGATGTGGATGTTACGTTCCCGTCTTGTTCTGTTTTAAAATTTAGTTTAATTGGATTTTGAAATTCAACTCTCATCTTCACCTAAAAACATATACTCGCTATTATTGAACTTGCTTCACAAGTAGTTCATCAAAATTTTGACCAAATTAGTATAACAAAACCGTGTATGCTAAGATTTACAATATCAATGTTCCTCAAGATTTTGGAACATCTAGATTTCATCATATTTCCACCATTCATAGTAAATCTCAAACAAACACATCCAAGTTGAGCACTGATTTTATAACACTATGATCACAAACAGTAATTCAGTTGAAAATTCCAACCTAAATTAGCTCCAACTTAACTCGACTCGACAATAAACTCAGATCTTAAAACTTACACAAATTCAATCCAGTATGATTAGTGTGAGTTTCAAGCACATCAATGTGATCGTTGATAGCTCATAAGGCATGTTAAATAAGCTTGTTCCGAGCAGTGTTCCTACGATTCTTGCCCATTTTTTTGATGACAAATTGCTATATCCCGTCCCTACTTTAGAAATTTATCTCTCGTCTCTCAGCGAAGAATTTCCCACTTATTGATTGATCTGGAAATAGGGCAAGCCAAACGGATGTATCAGCCCCTTCTGCAGGACTAGTATGCCCGTCCCAACCAGTCATAGCAGTCTTCACCCACCCAGGACAGCAGCAGTTGATACGTATCTTCGGGCCTTCGGGCTGACTGGAGAATATCCGGGTCATCAGCCTAGTGTAAGAGTTAACTCCTAATTTCGATAAAGAATAGTCTGTGTAAACTTGAGGCCATCCACCATCTTTCCAACTGCCGTCGTTTACTTGTTCTAAGAATGTATTCATTGTCTGGTCAATCAGTTCCTCAGATAGAGATTCGTTGTCTTGAAGCTTTTTCCTCAACTCGATATCTCCAATTCTCTGCACAAATCATACAAAATTGATAACCAATGGCCTTCTAAATGTATACAATTATTTATATTTGCCTCAGAGATAGAAAACGTAAAGGAAAATAATCTTGTCAACAGCAGAAAGGGACTTTGTATAAATATCACTCAAACAATTTAGATTTGTACTTTTAACCTCCCTTGGATAACCAACAAACAATAAATATTTTTAAAAAAAGGAAAAAGTTTCAAAAAGTTCTCAATCGAATAAATTTCTAAACGGAGAGGACCTGAAAAAGATTGAAGGGTCTTGCTGAGATAACCAACTCATAAATGCTTCTCCAAATAAGAACCAAAACTGAACCAATTTTTTTCACATTTTGTGATAATGTGATCTCTAATTATAATTCAGATGAGTCATTGGACCGGGTAGCTAAGTTTTAACAAACATATCTGTGATGACAATGTTAACAATTTTTGAGTAAGGTAACTTGACATGACTTCTCAGTGGACAAAACAGACAACTACGTAAAATCTTCTGATCCTATTTTGTCATTCCTGGAATTTCCAAATAGGGGTATAATATGCCTAAGTGGTTGCTTAAAGATTATACTAATTTTCTTTTCAATGAACTAGCATTTGATATTATTTACAAAGATTTATTATATATGTAGGTTAGATTGTAGAACTCACATATACAACTTATGTTTCAGTCATTTTCCAAGCAATATAATCATCCCCATACATGGAAAAAAACACACATCTTTAACATTGGGAAATTGTAATAATAAGGTAAGCCTCTTACATTCCGCCGCCCATTCAATCTTCCCAATCTCGAACTGACGTTAACAATACGAGCACCAGAATCTGAAGGTCTCATCAAAGGGATCATGGTTTTGATCATGTTTTTGGTCCCATAATAGTTGGTAAAAATAACTCTTTCAGCAAATTCCACAGAATTGTCTGACCCTGTATTGTAATTTACTCCTGCATTGTTTACCTAGAAGTTTGCATGTATTCAATGAAGTGAATTAAGAAATGTCACAAATAGATGTACTTTTAATGTCTGATGCAACACATAGACATCAGATAACAACACTAAACAGCTGGAAAGTGAGTATACATAATAACAAATTAATTTTCCTATAAATTTGGCCAGAGTCAAAATTTGGAATGCGAGAACAACATGAGTAGGTAATGCACACAAGGCCATATATCAGAATCTCTTTTAAAGGGTTAATATCATTTTTTGTCCCTTAACTTCACCATTGTTCAGTTTTAGTCCCCCTCTTTCACCCACTATCACATTTGGTCTCACCGTTAGTTGACAGTCTATTAACAGAAGGAATCAACTAATTGATGGTGCTAAAAGTAATTATTTACAAGTTTTGTACCTAGATGCAATTGTCAAAAAAATAAAAAATAATTCAAAAAACTTGTAAATGTTACATTTAGCACCACCCAAATAGTTGATTTTGTTAGTCAACAAATGGTCAACTAACTGTGGGACCATATGCGGGAGTATAAGTGTACTTTCAGGATCAAACTTGATAGTGAGTGAAAGAGGGTGACCAGAACTGGAAAAAGGGTAAACTTTAGGGACAAAAAATTGATACTACCTCTGTCCTGATTTAGATTGTCCATTTACTATTTGGCTCGTGTTTTAATAAGCGAGTTGTTTATTAATATTTGAAATGATAAAAAGATTTTTAAGGTGGGGTATACTAGTCCTACCCCTGATCTATCCTACACCTCCTTAAAAGTCACTTTATCATTTCATATGTTAATAAACAACTCGCTCGCTAAAACACGAGCCTAAAGTGAAATGACCAATCAAAAATAGGACGGAGGGAGTATTATCTATCTTTCAAATTTCCTGGTTTTTAGAAGCACACAATCACACCATAATAAATATTGTTAAACAAACATTCATTTGGTAATTGGTACTGTAAAATAATTACTTGCGTAAGTATATAGAAGAAGCCACTCTACCAATATATCTATACCACCATAAGTCTCTTTTATCCATATAGCAAATGCTTCAATTGATGAAGGGTCCAGAATATCTAGTTGATGGACGACCACGTTGAGACCTGCTTCTCGTACGACCTTTGCTGCTTCCTCTCCAACACCAGTGTCTCTAGAGGTGAGAATAACTGTCAATCCAAGAACCGCTAGTTGGTTTGCAATCTCAAATCCAATTCCCCTATTTGCACCAGTCACCACTGCAACAGTATCGGATGTCCACCATCTGAAAAAATATTAATGAGCAAGAAAATCATGGTTCGAAATCAAAATTTAAGTAGAAATCAGTTTTTAGAAGTATAGATTAGATGCTTCTCAAAATCAGTTTAAAGAGTGATTTATTAATTAGATAAAAGAAGCACATAACCATTTTCATTAGGAAAAAAAAAAGTAATTTTAAGCAAATCACTTGCCCTTCAATTCGTGAGAATCAGTAGTTTGAGTAAATGTAAAACAGTACTGCATGATCAGTGGTCATGTATCCAATGTAAGAAAGAAATTTCCACTTAAACACACAAGTTTTCACAAATGAAATAGCATTTTGAAGTCAAGGAAATTGTTGCTGATTCTACCAGCCTTTGGCTTCACTAGAATCAGTTTAAGTGTTCATGAGAGCCGGGAGATTCTCCAAAATCTGAAACAGCTAGAAGTCAGAATTTGGAAGCTGTGTGAGGTGCTTTTGGGGGGCTTATGGCATTTGCTAATATAAATGCACTTTTTTCAAGAAATGAACAAGTTTGAAGTGATTTTGCACATAAAAACAACTTATGTATTTTTTTGGGCTCTAAGCTTCTATTCCTAACCTGCCTATTTGTACTACCAAGTACCAACTTCAACAATCACATCACTCACCAATTTTCAGCAAGCAATGTGCTAAAATCGACAATTATTCTCAAAAACTAGTCCAAAAATAAATGTTTTGCCCTAATTGCATTCTCTTGATTTTGAGACTTAATTAAAACGATTGGTGATTCCACAAAAGAAACAATAAGAGTAGAGATTTATGATGGAGTATAAAAATTGAAGTATTATTTTACCTGTGTTGATCGGGATATGGAATTGTACGGAGAAGGGAGATCTGTTGGTGGCGTTGCTCTCTTCTCTCTTTCGCCCTCTCTTTTTTACCCATCACCAACACCCCTCCTCTTCAATTTTTCTGATGAACTGAGCTCTTCTATTATTTTGTTCTTGCATTTTTTGTTTTATTCCCTTTTCTTTTTTGAGCGGTATTTTGTAAAACTTTTTTCATATAAATATAGATATGACCCTTAGCTCATCACTATACCCTTCTAATTTATACATATATAAAAATAGTAAAGTTTAAAAAAAAAAAAAAAAAACTGTTCCCACCTAATTTTACTCTCTCTCTTTCTTTCTGACAGTGTTTTGAAACAATAAAATAACTCAAGAAGCACTTATTTTTTAATAAGTTAGGTCACACTTAGAAGTAGTGTTTTGAAACAATTATTTAACTCAAGAAGCGTTTTTTTTCAAATGAAGAAATTAGGTGTGACCTACTTAAAAAAAAAAAAAGCGCTTCTGACCTGACCTAGGAAATAGAAAATGAAAACAGGCCTTTACTTTCAAAATAAGTGTTTCTGCACTATTCCGTGTGACTCAAAACAAGCCCTCTCCCAACCCCCCCACCCCGCCTGTCACAACAATCAAGAATTTCTTGCTTTTGGCGTCGCTTAGAGGTCGTGGGTGGTTCGTCGGACCGATCTCCCCCACCGGAGTCACGGCAACCGTTGGGCGATTTCGGTCCGTCGGATCTTTAATTTTTGTTTTATTTTGTGTTATCTTTACCTTTTTCCTCTTCTCTGCTTGCTCCTTGTAAGGGGTTTGTTGTGAGTTTTCTTCCCTCTGTGGGTTTGTTGTTTGTTTATTTTATTGTTTTCTTTCGGTTCTGGGTTTTGGGGGTTTGTTGGTGGTGCTCTGTTTGATGCAATCCTGATTATATTTTCGGACAAGGTTTAAGCCTGTGTGCTTTTACCTGGATTGAGGTTCTCCCCTCCTCTGTTCCTCAAGATTGGTTCGAGGTAGGTACTGTTCCAATCGGTGTTTCGACCGTTCGTCTGAAGGACTTGTGCTTCGTTTGAAGGATTTGTAATTTGTACTACTCTTCATCTGTAGAATTGTACTTTGTACTTCTCTTTACTCTTATTTGTAAGTCCTTTTCTCAAAACAAGCCCTCTCTCTCCTTTACCGTAATTGTGCCTATTTCTCTAGGACTCCTTCTATTCTATCTCTCTCCACTTTCTATAATTATGCATTAACATCATTTTCTCTACATTTTCTAATTAATTAATTAAATTATTATTTAATTTGAATGTGTTTTGAATTTTTTTAATAATATTATTTAATTGTTTTATATAAATTTAAATAGATACATTCTTATTTTATAACACAGATATAATAAATCATTAGTTTGAAAAAAAATTTAATATAAAATTTTCTAATCAACCTAATTATTTTAAACTAGCGCATCTTTTTTAAATTTCATTGGTTAATTTTATAATTGTCGTACTCATGACACAATATTATTTTACTAACGTAATTGATATTTTGCTATCTATTTCATTAAATAATTTGTTTTTAGATGAATTTTTTGGAGTAGATTTTAGACAAATTTTTTTAATTAAAATTTTCCTTTCTTCTTTAAATATTTAGTTTACTTAATTATATATATGTATATTAATTATATCATAAAATGTCTAATTACAAGCTAACAACACTATTTATTTTGTCAATCATTACATATAACTTTTAAAAATGTAATATAACTAAAGTTTTAAAACACTAAACCTTATTTATACTCTTCTCATTTCTTTTGAATGCTTTAATTAAAAAATAATAATAAAATAATAAAAATGAAGGGTAATTTTAGATATTGGAAGTGCTTCTATACCTCTTATTCAGGTGTCATGGCAGTTGAACAAACTTTGAAAGAACTCGCAAACCCACAGCCTGTGCATCAATTACTTTGCATAGTTTATCCTCCCGATGTTAATAATTTTGCGCTTAAACCTAATTTAATAAATTTGTTGCCTAAGTTTTATGGTCGTGCAGGAGAGGATCCATACATGTACTTGAAGAAATTCCACATGGTGTGTTATAATACGAGACTTGCGGAGGCGACTGATGAAATTGTCAAATTGAAAGTCTTTCCTTTCTCACTGAAGGACTCAGCAAATGAATGATTTGACTATTTGCCTTCTGCAACGGTCACTACTCATGCCATTATTTTTACCTATAAAAGGTCATTTACATTAATAATAAAGTAGAAAATACAATACTCTCAATTAAAAGTCATTGTATCCCTTCAAATACTAATAAGCAACTTTCATATTAAAACTCGTGTCGAAATGGTTAAACAAGTATTTGACGGATGGAGTATTAGTTTAACATTAGAGGAATAATTTTTACGAGTACCTGAAAATTTAAAGTAGTTCTTTTATATTAACTTTCAATTCAGTAGGGCTAACATGTTGGTATTCGTATTAAGAGTGATATCTTATTGATTTCCGGTTGATTAATTTTCCTTTCTTTTTTTTAGACGAATAAAATTACGGCTGTGCCCAACTTCGTATGGCAAATTCTTATCTCAGGTGTTAGAACTCACTGCAGTTGTCCTTGTTGTATTGAAGGGTAGAAGTGGAAAGGGAAATGAAGCCTTTGAAGCAATTTTATGAGCTTGTGTCCATATTATGGCAATACTATGAGATGTGCTTCATGTTGATCAATATAAGTTATGAAGATCGTGCAAGTTGAGTATTTCTGTAATACATACGTTTGCCACAGTTATTAAATAAATGAGGCACATTTGTGTGAAACAATTTCACGATGTGACGTAACACAATTTGGGCATGACGTTATAACACTTTGAAAGGAGATAAGTATTAATTTGTACTAGTTTGTATCCCATCTCATACGAATTTTTGTCTTAATAAAATTGTACTGTACTGTAGTAAGATTGAAAACTACATCAAAAGTCCTGATGCTAAATTTGTCCAAGATCAATATTTAAAAGAACTTGAGCTTAAGTAGTTAGCAGGGATGAAATCACATCTAAAAAATTTGATTCTACTTGTCAGATAAAAAAAAAAGTGATACTGACCAAAATGAACTAAATTGAGTATTAAAATATCGAACCGTGTGGCTTCGATTAATAACATGCTCATAACTTTAAAGCTACATAAAAATCGAACAAATTTGAGCAACTCAATCTAATTACACTTCTAATTAGATAACATCTCCACAATCACAATTACATTATTTTGCTCCAACTTAACGAAGCACAAATATGAGTTACAAAGATTTTTTAAAAGAAAAAAAAAAACCACTTTTTGAGAAAAGGGAGAAGACTCGAACTGCAAAAGAATACATGGACAAGAGCCATTTGGTTCAGCAAGAATTGCTACAAAAGATTGCAAAAAAACTATATACACCAGCAAAATAAATACTCAGAGAAAGAATATCAAAATCTGTCATTTGTGTACGAATTTATACATTTATAGTAAAATTGCAAGTACCTCAGCAGGGCTGCTCCTCCTTGTTAGACCACTGGAATTCTATTTCCAAATTTCTCGAGGGCCCACTTTTGCTCTCAGGCAGCAGGGTATATTCACCCGCAACAGCACCTAGCATCACTACACGATCGATTTGTATAGTAACCTTTCCAAATGAGCTCTGCATAAGGGCAAGAAAGTAATTAGAGTAGGTACGAGAGATGTATTAAAAATGAGCAAATACAAGAATTCATCAAAAGTTTGTCACTTTAGTTTATTTACCTTGCCCATTTTGCTCTTGTTCTTGCATGAAATATGAAGTTTCTGGCCTTTGGGAGGACTTTCAAACGACCACGAGAAGCTCTCATCCCATTCAGGATTAGGGCCGGTCGATACAACCTAAAAGTGAAAGAAATTTGCATTAATTAAAACAATGGGGCTGAAATAAATGAGTTTGTAGATGAGTATTTTCTTTGGTTAATTTCTAGATTTGTGAGGAGGAATGGTATAAAATGACGTTCAGAGTGCACTTCATGCATTTCTCTTCAAAAGAGAGATGAAAAATTAACTTCATCTTTCAGGAAAGGGGGGTGTCTTTTGGCACTTTTTTTTTGGGGGGTGGGGGGCTGGTCAACCATTTCTTTTGAAAAGTTTTGCAAATAAATTCACGTCCTTTTATTATTGTTTCAATTTAAACACAACTTTTTGTTATTGTTTCAATTTAAATACAACCTTTAAATCTTTTTGCAGTTTCACACACTACCATGTCAAAAGGACTTGCCAGAAATTCAAAATAGTCGAGTGATAGAATTGCAACAATTTTAAGGAATCGTGTATTGAATTGCAAATTTAAAAAACATATATTTTAATTGTAAAAACATGAAAATTCATGATCTTTTTGCAGTAATCCCCCTTTTTTCAAACGAGTCTCTTTCTTTAAGATAGAAGGAGTATGTATTTTCATACCTTGGTCTGCCGAGGGGGTGTATTTCCAAGAGTTAGCTTGCAATATACACTGGGGTTTCCAACAGATTGCCTCATATTGTTTCCTTGCTTGATTATCACAACTAGTGTTCCTGGCAAACACTGCAGTAAAAATTCAGCTTTCTCCTGAAACCGTGGTGGGCCCGACTGAATCAAGAATTGCAATAGGGGTATTGCATCGGCGGCTGCAATAGATTGTGCTCGAGAAACTTCAGCTGGACATGCCGACCAGGCTTGCCGCAGAAAAAACAGTGCGTCCAAGGAAGCTTCTTGAGTTGCCTCTGATCCTATCTTAAGAGACGTAACGAGATGAGGAATACTTAGAGTTGCAGGTTCGGTGGCTCTGAGACGGGGAAAGTTGCCAAATAGAGCGTTCAGAGCCTTCAGATACTCTTCGTTTACCACCCCAGTAGCCCACAAGTCTTTCTCGATTGCAGCTACAATAGACAGATAAATTATATCACAGATTCATCAAAATTTAGAGATAATTTCACAAATCGCCCTGTATTTTTGCCGAATCCAATTTTCTAGTCCTTTTTCATTTTACTTTATTTGGTTCTTTTGGTGTCAATTTGTTCCTCTTTCGTGGAAAATTCTTTTTTTTTTTCCAAATTAAAAATTTGGGTATGTCATCTTTGAACAGTGATTCCTCCACCAAAAACAAAATTCCAGAGTTGTGGTAATCGGATTGAGAAATTGGAGGTAGCAATAGAACGAGTTGGACCAGACGAAGAGTTCGGTATAGGAAACAGCCTTCGATTCACAGGAAAATGACCAAAAATCGGCAAAGCACGAATTCGTGAATGAATAGTGATTCATCCCACCAAAAAGGAAATTCCTGGATTAGATTTAGAAATTGAAACTAGCAATAGAATGGGCTGGATGATACGAAAAGTTTGGTATAGGACCAGAAAATGGATTTTCCGGCGATAAGGACTAAAATTGGATTCGGGCAAAGATTCAGGACGATGTGTGAAATTAAATCCCAAAATTTAAGTAAGAAGAGATGAGTTTTACCTGTTATAGCTCTCACGGTTTCACTTGAAGCATATTCTTGAATGGTGTTATTAGAAAAAAGAAGTTTAACAAACATTGCTGCCTGTATTGATGTATCAGGGTCACTAGAACCAATCAAATCAAGCACAACTTGAACACCACCAGCTTCTGCAACGGCCCTTTTGTTTGATCGACTGTACATTACGAGGTTCTGTAAAGCACATATAGCTACTACTTTCATTTCTTCTGTAGGTTGATCTTCTAGAAGATTTACTAAAGCTCTACAGGCTGAAACAGCATCTGATGATCGAGCAAGACCCTCATTCTGGAACAGGTCACCTAGAGCAAGGGTTGCCAGTAACCTTGCTTGTTGGCCTTGCGTTTGAGGATCCAAAAGGTATTGGGACAAGGGAAGAATTGCTGATTTTGTAGCTTTAGACTCCCTGATCTTAACGTTGTTCAACAATACCTGATGGAGATGTTGAAGGTAAATATAAGATTTTCAGATTTAGGTTTTATTTGTGTTTCTTGTTCACTGAGGGTATTAGAAAACCGGATACGGGATTTTGAAATCTAAATCTGGTTCTACTTTAAGATCTAGAATCCAGTTATTCAAAACTCAATACATCCACGCCTAGTCGCCTACTAATACATATAATCCCTATGAATATCTTCTTTTTTTCTATACCACACTCTCCCCCATGACTCATTAAAACAGAGATGATTTTTTTGTTCATCTTATTTTATTTATCACTTTTCATGCCTCTTATTCTCACATTTACAACTTTCAATAAAACACACTAATTATTACACAATCATTCAATCATTACAAGCAACAATAATATAACAATACATCACACTCTTACACATCAATTTGACACAAAGTTAAGCCCTACTCCACTTAATCTCAAAACAAACACATACCATTACTTTTTTTTATGACTCGTTATGGACTAGTCCATCTCAGGAATTGATCGCACCTTGGGGGTTTCGAACTTGAGATCTAGAGAAAAACATACTCCTAAGTCTCAAGCCTACACCACCAGGCCAACCCCTGGGGGTTAAACACATACCATTACGATTTATCAGGATTTTGAAATACATTAGATTTTGAAATCCAGATTTCAAAATCCAATAAATCCCAAATCAAGCATACCCTAAATTATTTCATATTATAAATAGACAGGTTTTACATTGTGATTAGGGAGTTGATTTTGATTAATGAAAAAAAGAAAGTTCTAACCTCTAGTAGTCTCGCAGCTGTTTCCTCACACTGATGGTTTCTAAGAAGGTCAAGAAGTGCCTCAATTGCTCCACTTTCAGCCATTGCTTCAGCACTGGTGGAGTCATCAGTCTCCAACACTAGAAGAGCATTCAAAGCACCAACAACTGTTCCCTCCGATCCTGATCTCAGCAATCTAACCAAAACTGCCACAGGTACTTCCAAATAGAATTCAGAACTAAACTGCAAAATACTCGATAAAACAGAAGCAGCAAACTCCCACAAAGCATGAGGGAGCAAAGGATCGGATTGAAGTATAACATTTGACAGCTGTCCTACACCACCCTCCTTCGCAATTTCATTCGGATATAAAATTGCGACGTTTATTAAAGCCCGCACGGCCCGTTGTTGCAAAATTGGAATTCCCGAACCAAGAATGCGTACCAGAGGCCCGATCACGTGCTGAGTCAGCGGGTCCCGCTGAAGATGCTCCTCCGAAAGGAGGTGCGACAGAAGTTCGGCCGCCAGCTGTTGCACAGCTGAAGCTGGAGAGTCGAGCAACGGTAATAGGGGCTCGATAGCTTGCTGTGATGTGAGGTTATAATCAGCCCGGCACTGTGGATGCTCTAAGATATTCACAAGAACTTGCAACGTGCTGTGCTGTCCATCGGGCCCAAACTCCGATTTGGTCAGCAATTGGAAAAGAGGCTCGACAACTTTCGCTGCAGACGGGCCTTTCGCAATGGTCGCGTTGTTCGTTAGTATTCTAAGCAATTCAGCGAATGCAGCACAGAGGAAATCCGGTGCTTCATAGAGTATATCGAGTACGCTCTCTATCACTCCTGCTTTCACCATTTCTATCTTGCAAACAGGCCTATCTTTACCCAACTTAACAAGAGCTCTAGATATAGCTTCATGGAGCTGATAATTCCGACCGTAGAGAAGCCCCACAAACGGGATAACAGCACCATGCGCAGCTACGAGCTCCGCCAGCTGTTCATCATCGAGGAGTTTATCCAACGCACGCACAATCGAACAATGTGCAGGACTATACTCGGTAACGAGCAAAGAAACTAATGGCTCAACACATCGGGCTGCTGCTACAGTAGATCGTATTCTCGTATTGCCAAAGAGTACACAACATAATTCAGCAGCATCCCCTTTCAGATCCATTGAGGTATTCGATGAAAGAATTTTGCATAACACATCAACAGCATTCATTTCCACATCAGCAACTGCAAGGGCCTTCGATGGATTCCCGTTTAGTAGTCTAACCAAGGCAGCAATAGCAGCATGTTGCTCCTTCTCCAAACCCGTACTTAAAATCTCCACCAAAGGTTTGACAGCCTGGCGCGCTGAATCAGCATTCCGTACATGATCAGCTGAGAATAAATTTTCCAAGGCTTTAGCAGCACTATATCGAGCAGCCCTTCCACCTAAGCGTAAAACTGCAACGAGCTGACTCACTGCACCGGCTGCTGAGTCATGCCTCCTTATCTCAGCTGTGCTGAAAAGAATTCCTAGTAAATCAGTAGCAGCTTTCTCGTACGCATCTTGTGGGCCCAGAGAGAGATACTTTGTTAACCCTTCCAAGGCCCCCGATTCCACCATAGCAATTTGATTAGAAGGACAATCTGTGGCAAGTTGTATTAGAAGTCCTAGAGACAGAAAAGGTGCACCAGGGCGATCTGGAATAGGTTTAAGTAAATCCACTAGGGCTGGAATGGCTTTCCTAGAAGTAGCTCCAAGCCTGATATCGTCAACCCTAAACAATCTCTCGAGGGCCACTTGATCGGGATAACGAACCAGAGCAAAGTCGTCGGCCAATTGTAAAAGGTCATTTATGTCCTCATCAGCACAACCAAGCAAGGAAATGAGTCCTGTTGCTACTCCTGAATTTGCAACCGAGAGAAGAGTTCCCCTGCTGCCATTACAAACGAGACTGGCCACAGCTTGGGCAGCAAAATATCTGTTTTGCCCCTCTTCTGTCCTCAATAGGCTTGCCAGTACTGGAACAGTTTTCATAGTTGCATGTGAGCGTATGATCTCTCTGTCATGGAACAGTATCGCTAACAGTAACACACAAATCCATATGCTACTATCCTCTTTATAATCAGTCTGCAAAATTTTAAGAAAAAAATCACAAAAAATTATTAAATACATGCCAGGACATTATATAAATCATGAGTAATAGAAGGAAAATTTTATGAGTAATGCTTTTGAAATATCAATACTTTCTCATAGGTTATGATCAGGATCAAAGATGGTAATGGGGCAGGGCGGGTACCTGAAGACCCAGAAGCGTCCCATTTTCTAAATGGGGCGGGGCTTCCCCTTCTAAAAATATTTGATTATGTTAAAAATAATAAATAATATGTTTTAGATATATGACATAAAATTAAAATTTCAATTGAAAAATAAATAAATAAATGATATTAAAAGCATGTTTATGTATTTAATTTCACATTTTAAAGATGTTGATATCAATAGGATTGTTTGTTGAAATATCATATTGTATTTCATATTATGTTTTATCAATATATATTGGCCTAGAAATTATACATAAAGTTGAAATTGTTATTTATAAGTTATATATACTAATAAGTATGAAAAATATAGTAAAGTATTATATTTATATATATTAGATACAACATATATATGTATATTAAAAAATTATCAATGAAAAAAGGATCAAACTGAGCCGATCAAGGCAAAGGTGATACCCAGACCCGTCCGCTCTGCTGCGTGTCACGAGGCGGGTATGCCCAAACACTACAGGTTGGCGGGTGGGTAATAGTGCATTAAGAAAAAGAAGAAATAGAGAGAGAGAAGAAAGAACTAAATTGAATACCAGAGTATGCTGAGACAACGATTGAGAAATTCTGTCAGTAAGAACTTCGATGGCACCAGCTTCCATGATCTCAGCTTTACTTCTGTCATCGTGACTAGCAAGTACCGAAAGAAGCCATGTAGCTATATTGGCACCACTAATGACCGACGTACTTTTCTCAAATGCATCATTACTTGCTTCTTCTTCTTCTTCTTCAGTTATCCTGGAGACACTTATAACATCCTTGCTGTCCACATCTCCGGCTTGAGAAGACTTTGAAGAAGTCAACATTCCAACAAGACAATAAATGAGTGAAGCACTCAAACTCGATCCATTCAAATCTTCAACTACTCTTTGACGATCGACTTTTTCAGTGCATACAAGAAGGGCAGCTCCCCCAATTTTAACCCTCGCATTTGAGGAATCGATCACACGTCGAGTGATCGATGCAATGCATCCAGTAGCACAGGAAATTGAGGTCCCAAGAATAACGGGCTGTGCCCGTGAGAGACGGATAATATTTCTATAGCCTTATCCTGCAAAAGTGGGGTGGCATTTGCTATACATAAAACTATTGGCATAATGCTACTCGGATATTCAGCAAGAACAGCCCAAGCAGGTTTAACGTGCCCAATATCTCCAACCGATTCCGAAAGGAAAGCAAGTGCATCTAATGCCTCAGACGTAGCAACACTTATGCTATCAGCAGTTTCCAGGAAAGAAACGAGCGCCAAAACTGTTCCATTACGGTTTACACATTCAGTTAAAGCAGAATCAACTTGACGGGATTGGAGAAGACGGGCAATTGCTGCTGATGCATGGGCCTTTCCGTCATTTGACCCCTCACGTAGAACTCTAGTAGCAGGTAAAATAATCTCATCTGAGACAGCTTTCTCCGAAGCTTCACTGTCTAAAAGGAGATTTCCCAACGCACAAACTGCTTGCTCAGCTACCTGCAGCACTGTACAGTTTGCAAGAACCACCAATAAAGGCAAAGCCTCTCTAGCGGCAACCGCCACATCCCGATTCTCTTTAACCGACAGAAATATAGCAGCAAGACACCGAGAAGCTTCCACTAAGATGTTCTCAGATTCGAAGTTTAAAAGTTCGATAGCTGACCAAACAGCCTTAACAGCAACACTAGTTTCACGCAAATCCTTTCTGAGATTGAAGATTCCCGCGAGAGCTCGTGCGGACTTCGCCTGAGTCTCTTCTTTAACGGAGCCTAATATTTTTATCATCGTCTCGATTGCATCATTTGCTGCGCTACCTTCACGTACTAAATCTTTCAGCGGGGCCACACAGAGCAAGCTTTTCAATGCATCCAAGACGTAAACTTTGGATTCAGGCAATTCGCTGAGTAATAATGCGGTGAGTTGGCTGATCGTTGCTGTATCTGACTTGTGAATCAAATGATTTAAAGTCTTTGCAGCAATCTCCTTTCCGTTGGGGCTCCCATTCTTTAGAAGCCAGAGTAAAGCAGGAACAGCATCAGCACTTTCAACACAGGCCCGTATATCCTCACTATGATTACAAAGATTCCCAAGAATCGTTGCGGAATCTTCTTTAGCTTTTGCAGATCCTGTTTCTAGAATTTGTACTAGTGGGGGAATACCACCAGCAGCAGTAATAGCCCATTTACTTTCGTCGTTTTCATAAGACAAAAGGCAAAGTAAAGCAACAGCACACTCTTGTTGCTGCTCCGATGAAAGACCGAGAAGAGATATCAAAAGCTGAATCCCTTCACGACCTTGGAGGGCCTGCCACAAAGTACCATAATTGTTGCATAAAACGAGGAGGGATTTTATCAACTCTTCCTGAACTTCATTTGTGGCCATTGTAATTAACCCAATGAGCAGCCTTTTTGCATCAGAACTTGCGAGTTTGCTCGCTAGTATTCCGTTCCCATACAAACCGGCAAGGGCTTCTACTGTGCGCTCCTGGATCAAGAACGACACCTGAGGTTTAAACTGTTGTACCAGTGTCTTCTCTACCTCCGCTGGATCTGATGGTCGAGCATATTCAGCTTTATCATCATATACCATAAGAGCGGAAGCTATCGCACCTAATGTGTCGGCTACTTGTGCCGGAGAGGAGCACGATTCTAGGCTTTGACCGAGACTGGAAATGACGTTCGATAAGCCACCAGATATGTTCGCAAGAGCAGACATCGCATTTTCTTGCAAAGCTTGAGCAAACTCACCTTGCATGAATTCTTTCGAAGGAGCTATTGTAGCATTTATCAGAACAGGAATACCATTACTCTTAGCAATCTCCCCTCTGGCTTCTTTACATTGTGCAGAAAGTGATTTAAGGGCAGATGCAGCTTCTGCTCTCACCGAAGCTTCGTTTTCGGGCCCAAGTAGCTTAAGGAGCAGCTTAGTGGCTTCTGCATTAAGGATCTTAGAACAAACCAAAGCATCTTCCATCATCATACAAGCTAAGAGAAAGCACACATTTGCTTGAGTACTCGATTGGCCTGTGGTAAGCAATTTGACTAGTATATCAACTCCTCCAGCTTTAACGGTTGAAGGCCAAAATCCCTCTGTGCTGCTAGAAAGATTTCGTAAAGCTCCGGTTAACAAGTCATCAACCACATTTCCAGCCTTAATCCCCTTGTGTATTTGTTCCCACAAAACGGGGACGACTCCTTCTGTAGAAAAGATCTTCGAGCCAACATGATCTTTGGCACCATCTTGAGACACAGCATGTATGGTATTTGCTGCTGCAATTTGGCCTTCTCTTGAGTTTGACTTCAGAAGACCGAGCAATGGGGGAATGCAACCCCCAAGCAGTACTCTAACCCGCAATTCGTTCTCTTTGCAGAGAGAACCTAAGACTGTAGCAGCTTGTATCTTTATCCCGAGTGATCCAGACCGAAGAAGAGACACAAGAACTGGGACCGCTTGAGAATGCGATCCAACGGCGCTAAAAGCACTCTCCCGTGTATTAATTAGCTCGAGCAATTCGCCCAAGCAATTCTCTTTTTCTTGTGATGATGAGGAATTCTTTCGCAATTGCTCGATACATTGTGCAACGCTTGCTAAAGTCCCGTCTAGGTCCTCCATGTTGCTCCTATCTCTGCAGGTAGAGAGACATGACTATCATCAGAAACAGTAAAACCTGGTTTGCGTAAAAAATTGAAATAAAAACTATATTTGGCAAAATACCTCGAATCAAAACAAAACCGAACCATAAAAAAGAAAACAGTGTTGAATTTAGGCCTAGGGCTTAAAAGAAAATTGGAAAGAAAGAAGAAACTGGGTAACAACACTGCTGCCCTTATACGTTAGGTTCTTCTCCCCCTTTTTTTTTTCTTGGTGAATCTTATCTCTGTAGCTGCGTTTTTTTTACTTATGATGAGAATGAAAACTAGACTATACATATGATGTTTTGTGTGTGTTAATGGAGTCTAACTTCACAACTTTAGTGTTCATTTCATGTTTATGTTATGTTCTAATGTTCATGAGTTGACATTTGGGTATTATTATGCAATTTTATGTGGTACTGAACTTTATTGTATGATAATATGTGTCATATTTATATATATATATATATATAAATGATGTTTAGTGAAAAAAGGACAAGAGGCGCACCTAAGGCGCGCGCTTACACCTTGTTTCATTGTTCACTTGCGCCCTTAACAACTATGATATATTTAGCATATAGGAGGAGGCAAATGGCAATCATAGAACTTAGAGTAACTTTAATGTAGATTCATCCACTTATTAAACTTCCATGTCTTATATTTTTGTAAGATTTCACAAGAACCTAATTAGATACAAAAGAATCTCATTCAGGTTTATTGTGAGCAATATCCAAGTCCCGCAATATTGATTCCATGGCAGACTGATCTAGGAATATTTAGAATAACCAAGTTATCTTCTAGCAACTAATCTCTGATTTTAACTTTTTAAGGGCCGATTTAAGGAAAATCAACTCTGGATGCAAGGTTTGCTTACTATCTTAGTCGGAAATGCTTTGAATAAATTGTTTATTTCATTGTATATGTTTTTCGTTTTACATTGTGATGTTATAATTTAGCAATGTACTCCTAATATAATAGACAGAGCTGTACCGGTTATGCTTAGAGGTCTCCTTTTCTTCATTTACTTAAGGAGTAAAGACAGTATCAAAGTCATCAAAAGTTTGAATGCATTTATTTATTAAAGATATAATGAAATAACAGACTAAGTATTTATTTTTTCCAAGAGAAAATTGAGTTAAATGAATTTAACAACTGATGAATTTCAAATTCTAGCAACTCAAACCAAGCTTAACCAAGTGCACAAAAACAAAATAAAGCTACTGACCAACCTTGAACTCATTTTCAAGAGTGAATGTGGGGTTGAAGGCTCTGGGTCATGAAGTCTAGCTTCCCCATTTCTCTCCTACAACAGAAAAGAGAAGGATGAACTATTATATATACAAGAACACAACCAAAAAGTTCATGGCAAAAAAACAGTAATTGGTTAAACATGCAAGCGAGCAGACAATATAAAACTTGTACTGAGAAGAACTGAGAATGGTAACTTTTTTAACAAATTGCTAATGCTGATAGCTAACAAGCCCACCTGTGTTGGTAAACTCGCAAAAATAACATGAACTAGAATTAAGTAAATATACGAAAGATATAGCCAACTTTAGCACGATATATTGTTTTGTTCAAAATTTTCTCAACCTACATAAATGTATAGCACAAGTAAACACAAACAACCAATAATCAAACCGCAGCATGAACATCACTATAAGTAGTACATGAGATCTGAACATAACAAACAAAGTTTGAAAAATTCCATTAGGTCCAAGCAATACATCAGATTTCAGATTTGATTACACACAATCATATAACTCACAACTAGAAGTTAAATTAAAATTTTACCATATAGTTTTCTCAAAAGAAAATAAAATTACCAAGTCATTGGGGGCAATGGTGCTGCCATTGGTAGCAGGAACCATCCAACCCAGTGTAGCCGCCAGCTTTGCTGTGATGTCAACTCTGATATCCCCTCTTCAGATCCGATCGTCTCTATATATACAATTTGAAGGAAGAAAGGCACAAACCAAATCAAATCAAACTAGAGTAAATGCCAGGAATCTGAATTTCAAAAGCGCTGAATGATGGAATAAAGAGGAATAACATGGATCTAATTAGCAATGATTGCCTAAAAATGGAAGTTGAATCTACACCCAAAAACATCATCTTAATTAGATTTAGAATTTAACCCAAACCCAAACCCCAAACTAATCAATAAAAATTAAGCACAAAAAAAAAAAAGGAAAAATCCTTCTAAAATCCAAGTAAAATACTCCAAAAAATCAATAACGAAGACCACAATTCAAGCGGAAAATGAGTGAACCAACCCAATACAATACAGCGAGTGGGCAGAACTAGCATAAATGAGCAAGGAAACAGTAAGATCTAGCAGAAACGACGAAACCTTCAATTAGATTCAAAAAAGCACATGAATAAGATTTCTCTCTTCAGCGCGAATGGCGGTGTTGTGCTACAAATCAACGTAGATGCTCTCTCTCTACTCCCTCCTCTCCGATTTGCGAATTGAGAGATTCGCAACAAACAAGAGAGGAAGATAAACGCTTTCAGAGAGTGTGTGTGAGCGACAGTGTGTAGTAGAGAGCTATGTTTTAAAAACCGGAACCGGAAGTTGAGCCGGATGACCCCAAAAAAAGGTTGGACCAAAATTTTCATGACCGACAGGTTTCGATGACGCCATAATAAATATTATATATATATAATATGCATTATTTTTTAAAAAATTCAAAATATAGAAGATGATAAGTGAATATAAAATGTCTCTTTTTTCAAAATTTAATTCATCATTATGTTTTTCTTAAGCATTTCATCAAACACATTCAATGCATCATCAATCATCTCATTCTTCAAATTCTCATCAATAATACTAATCCAAGAAACCACATTCCTCACCTCATCCATGATGTCTTTCATTTTGGATTATTTTAATTTTGTTTATAGTATATTAAATGATAAAATTATTTTAAGATATGATAGGATAGATGAGGGGTATCTTATCATCACCTTAAAATTTTCAATATCATTTCAAATATTAATAAATAACTTCGCTTCATTAAGCAGTCGAAATAAGAATCGTTTAAAGATGAAAGTAGTTGTTAATCAAAATATTAGTAACACCACAATTCACACAAATTGACACTTTTAAGGCACACATCTATAATAAATAAAACAAGTATAACTATCTTAGCAATAATAATAATAATAATAATAATAATAATTCACTTAATTAACTCACACACAACCACATACCACTCACGCATACACACACACACAACCACATATCACTCACACGCACACTTACACGTATACACACCACACTATTAACACACACCAAATATCACATAATTAACACACATCAGAAACACTCACGCACACAGATGAACACATCGCACGCACTCTTCTCCCAATTCACAGATGCCAAATAGGGAAAACGAAGATGAGATCAAAAGCACCACGAGAAAAGACTGATTCAATTTCAGAGGAAGTTTTTTAAGTTTTTTAACCTTAATTTTTCCGGCGACAATCGACGGCTGTTCCCAGGTCCGATCATTAAATTGTTTGAGGGCTTTTGTTCTACTCGTCAAGGGTTTTCAATTGGTACCAGAATAGAGACTAACATGCGGCGGTGCGACGGCGGCGTTTTTGGAAAAGGTAAGAATCGAAACTTTAAATTGAAATTACTTTCAAATGAAGAGTTATATGAACGATCGGTTTGTGTATTTAGATTACCCGTGTTGGGGGGAGGATTTTGGTGTATGGATTGGGTATCACGGCGAAGAAATGTTGGAGCGGCCGATGTTGATGGAGGTGGTGGCGGGAAGTTGAGACGGCGACAGATCTGTCCTTTTTTTTTTTTGGTTTTTTTGGTGAAAACCGGTGAAAACCGGCGGTTCACCGGTTCACCGGTTCCCGGTTTTCACCGGTTTTCGAACGGTTTTTCCGGTTTTGAGGGGGGCGGCCCAATAGCGGTTCTATACACCTCTATTGGGCCGCTTGGTGGCGGTTCACCGGTCCGACCGGTCCGACCGGCCGGTCGGACCCGGTTTTTAAAACAGAGGTAGAGAGAGAAAGCTTTGCTGTGTGGGGCCACCGACAGGTTTCGATGGCTTCGGCTCGTTTTAAATTGCCATAATTTTTTCTTAATCACAATTTTCTTTTAATTTAATTCAGGATGTCTGTTGTAGGATTTATCACATATATTATCCATGATGAGGTCGTTTTATCTTATGGATTAATTTGTTATTAATTATATTCAGATGTTGGATTATTTTATGTATGATAATTATAAGGGTAATTTTTTTATTAATTGAAATTTTGACTGCCTAAATAAATGTTTAATTTCCTATAGTTTAGAAATTAAGCTTTTAATGAGATTCTATCTCAACAGTCAAAAGCCATTATCAACTTTCTTTGTTATCCATAAATATTACCACTCCCCCGAAAATAAATGATTTTATTTTTTAGTAGAATAATAATAAATTTATCCTTAATTAAGGAATAATTTTCTCATCACATTTTATGATTTTCGCTGTCTACAAAATATCTTTCTTTTTTATATCTCTATACATTTTTTTTCATGTATGGTAAATTAAAAATTATGACATTTTTATGACAAAAACTCACATGAACTCATGCATGGGATGTGGTACAACTTAATACAAATCACACTCACTTCTCCCAAAGTGTAAAGCGTCAATGCCCAATTTATGCCTCGTCTCACCATGAGATAGTCTCATACAAGTGTGTCTCATTTTTATTGGAGAAAATATTGTAAAAAAGATTCAAATATCATTTAATTTTGCACAAAAATATAATGCTAAAACATTATTTATTTTTAAACGGAGGGAGTATGTGATTTTTGTCCATGTATCAATTTTTTACTGAAGTTTTAGTATAAGTGAAAAATCTGATTAAAAAGGTACTAATTATTATCAACTATCTTTCCAAGAAAATTATAATCAAATATATTATTAATGTTGCAAATTGCTCATAATATAAGACACTTATCTTTGGTCTATTTTTTTTTTTTTTTTTTTTGAGAGATATTTGTGTGAGAATGCACTCCCCTTGAATATTTAGATCGTACTCAATTGTAAAATATAATTGAATATAATTAAATGCACTGTCTTGTACAAATTTTTATTGAGTTGATTTTATTGAAACAGTCGCACAAATAAATTGGCAGATGGAAAAGATACAAGTTCATTACAGTTTCTGGAAATTGTTGTTGCACTGCTTTGTGACCGTTGAACCAAAAAACGCAAACTCTTTACTAATCTCAAGAAACTGAAAATTAATTGAGGATAACCATAAAAAAATGGTTTGTGAGGAAGGGAGAGTAAAAAATTGGAACCATCCAGTATTTATGTTACACGTTTGACATATTTCCTCAATTAATTAGGTCCTTCAAAATGGTCTTTTTTAATAAAATAATTACATATCATTTTAACAAATAATACATTTGAATGATTCAAATATTTGCCACAAATATTTGTTTTGTAACTATTAGTATAAAGTATAATTTAACTCTCCCTCACGAGTATTACATTTTCAATGAAGTTGCAACCCTTCAAACAACATGACTCTATGATAAAATTGCAACATTTTGGTGCAACTTTCGAATGTCTATAAATACTTTAAATGTCTATAAATACTTTAAAAAGTATGGAGAATTGAGATAAATACAAATTGAGTTTCTCTGCACACAGAGAAATGGAGTCTCTTACTTTAAAAAAATTGTCTTATTTAAATACTTGTGATTTCTACTTCTTAAATTTGTTAGAGTGTGACACTCTCATATTTTCGTGATATAGGTTTTATATGATTAATTTCTTATGAATCATTTGCACCAATGACAAAAATCACGAATGCAGTAAGAAAAGGTCAACACATATTTCATGGCAATTACTAGCGGGAGAGAGAAGAGAATATATATGGGCTTTAGGGAAATATTCAACATACGATTTACCGGGATTTTAAAGTTTCTATATTCTAAAAGTCGCAATCACATTTTTTAATGTATTTTTATATTTGTAATTTGTTTGTGTCCCCATCATGAAAAGTCATGGATCCATCCCTACTGCTCAAAATAAAAGAAATGAGTGCGCAAGATCCGTCCAACACCGCATCACACTTATAGTGCGTTTTAACCGATTAATTCGAAACATTTTATCTTTGAATCGTGCAACTATTAAAATGAAAAAATAGTTGCACGATTCAGTATAAACAAGTTTTATTTTTCAGTATAATAAGTTGTATGGTTCTAAAATGCACTATGAATGCACGATATACCTGAATGCATGCAAGACTTAACCAAACCAAAAAACAAATATTCATCGTATGATTTATCAGGATTTAAAAGTCATTTAAATTCCTAAACAAATTTCATGAAAATATCCTCGTAGGTTGGTATTTCAAAAAGTCGTTCAACAAGTGTCACTCACACTACTCAAAAGAATTTCATGGCAAACATTAACTCTTTACAAACTTGTGGACTAATTGTGCAATTTTTTACATACACGAGATTGATTGTGCCTGCAAAAATTGTTTTGCGATCAAAGGTACGAATATTGGGACCAAATGCGCAAAGATGTGTGGTTGGAGACCAAAATTGCAAAAAAAGTAATAAAAGGTGCAGTGTATAACGTACTACATTTATTAGCAAGGAAAATGAAAAATGAAATAAAAACAACAATATATGATAAGTTTTTCAAGAATATGGAAATTAGAAGCATTCTTGAACGCATACTAATTTATTCAAGGCAAACATATATTTCGAAGTTTTTTTTTTTATCTCGAAAGAAATAAAGGCGGTGCAGCAGTTGTTGACGATGTTAAGACAATCGAGGTTGCTCCTTATTGACACCAATTGTTGTAACATGGTTTAGCATAGCAATATTGATCATATATATCTGGCCATCTCACGACTGCACACATAAGGATTTAAAAATACTAGTATTAATATTATGAAGCAGTAACACATGCATATATCCAACTTGGGATCAATACAAGTTAAAATTCAATCGGGTCTCATAACTTTGTATTTTACTGCAAAAGGCCCCAAAAAATGTAAGCTATTCAATTTTGTCTCATATGATTCCTTAAATGGTCCGATTTCAGTCCAAAAGTTGTCAAATTCCACGAATGATGTCGTGTTGACGCACACTTTTTGGAATCTTTTGCAGAAGAGTTCCAATTAGTTGTGAGATGAAAAGTTTAAAATTCAAGTGAGAAAATGACATAAATCAGATCAATTATTGAGTTATGAGACAAAATTGAAAATCATGATCTTTTTCAGACATTTTGGAGAAAAGGTAAAAATTATGGGATGAAATTGTATTTTAACTCGGATTGATACTATGTAAATTAGGATGCGAAGATACCTGAAAAGATACACAATGAATACATATTTTGGAGCTTGAAGAATTGGTTATCAATGCTCCTCGCATCCGGGACATATCTTGAGCTCAAATGGATCACCCCATTTAAGTTTTCGTTTTCCTTCCGCCTCTTGTTTTACTTGTTCGATTTTCCTGGCTGCAGGTTCAGTTGCTTCCCTGCTAACACAGTCGATTTCCAGTTTCTCCAGGTTTGTTGCCAGACACTCTGGAATTTCTTGGAGTTTTTTACACTTTTTAAGCATAAGATACCTAAGTTTGGGAAAATGGTCCCCTGTTGGGTCTGTCCAAGAATTTAAGTTTGTGTCTATGATGAGTAAGAATTGGAGACACTTAAAACCATCACCATTAGCAACCCATATATCTCCTTCGAATGCATTATTTTTCAACTTGAGTACCTCCAACGTGGGGATCTTTGCCAGCGTGGACATATGCTTCCAATCAAGAGATGTTGCTGATAATGTCAGGGTCTTCAGATTTGTCATCTTACTCATAGGCACCAAATTTTCAGGACAAATGAACTTCCCGGAAATTCCCAATTGCTTTAGTTTACGGGCCCTTTCCAGGACAGCTGGCGTGCAAGATTCAGATGACAATCTACTCAATGTTTGAAGGTTCCCACTTGGCTTTGCCTTTCCATTTTTTGTTATCCAAAACAATTTCAGCTTTTGTCTTGAGATGCCTCAGCCGACCCATCTTCCATAGATTGGCTTTCATTGTAATGGAGGGCGAATCCGTCTCGATTATGAGAGTTTGTAGGTTCAGCAACTGGGAGACTTGTTTAGGAATGAATTTTAGAGTATCTATGGAAAGAGTGATGTACCTCAAGTTAGTTAGGAAGGTGAGTTTGCCTAGGAAAATTCGACGCAATTTAATGGGCTTGGAGTCGAAAACCCTGATCAAACTAAAGGCATTATGGATAGTCGAGGTGACATCGTCGTTGTTCGTATCCGAGGCTGCAGATTCATTGGAGAAATACAAAAAGGAACGAACTTTTGTGTAGTCAATAGATTTTTCAGAAAGGAAGACTCCGAGGTCAGAATGGAGGCAGAGACGGCGAAGCTCTTGTGCCTCAATATCATGATAATGTTCATCATCCCTCGATTGTTTAATGACTTGGAAAAGATTCTGCTCTAGCGCTTTAGATGTGCAGAATGCATGTATGATATTAGGAACACGGCATGTTTTAACTCGATCCAGCATTTTTTTTCCAACTAGCAATAAGTTGTTGTTGATAAGACATGACAGATGCTCTTCCGCAGTTTCTTCCAAGCTCTGGTCATTCTTGTGTTTAATAAATCCTTCTGCGATCCAAAGCCGGATAAGCGTCGAAGCAGAAATCTCATGATTCTCGGGAAACACCCCCATGTACAGAAAACAATTTATCAAGTCATACCGCAATCTGGCGTAACTCGGCCCTACAACAGCTGAAATGCGATTCCCCTCGTCCGATTGTAGAATCTGACCAATATTATTACACACCTTAGTCTACTTGGGTTCAAGTGCAGTGTCTGATCTTATTTTCACGCTCATGTCCCTAAGAATTTTCCCAATCATGACTACTGTGAGCGGCACTCCACCACATTGCTCTGCTATACGATTCCCGATGTCCTCCAACTTTGTGGGACAACACTCCAAATCCTCAAATACCTTTAACTGTAAGAGTTTCCAGCTTTCCTCATTTCGTAGTAACCGTAGCAAGTGGGGGTTCCTTGCAGTATTAGCTTGCATGCCCACTTCCTGCTCACGGCTAGTAATTACGACTTTGCCGCTTATCCCCTTGCCGTTGGGCAACACATTTTTATTGTATCCCAATGTTCAATGCTCCATACATCGTCTAGAACCAACAGGAATTTATTCTTCTCAAGCCTTTCACGGGCTTTCTTCTTTATTTCTTGATGATTCGAGATTGGAGATGGAGTTGATTCACCAAGAATGTGGAGAAACAGCTCACTAATCTTGAACCCTTCTTTAAGGGGAGGAACCCATATGCGAGTAGGGAATTCTTTCTCGATTGTTTTGTTGTAAAAAATATTTCTTGCTAGTGTTGTCTTTCCTAGGCCAGGCATGCCAATGATGGATATCACATCTTGTCCCTTCTTCGGTTCAAGTATATACTTAATTATGATCTCCTCCTCATCTTTTAACTCCACAAGGTCCGCCACAATTCTCTGGTCATCATGTTAAAATAATTTAATGATTGGAAACAAATAGAGAGAAATTCTACTAAATCAACAATATATATAGATTAGATGAGTTAATATCAATAAGCATTATGTAACTTAAGTGGTGTCCAATTTTAGTCCTGTGTATTTTTCTTTTTACAATTTTGTCATTTTGGACTAAAATTGAAAAAAAACAAAAAAAAACACATAGGACTAAAATTTGGAGACAATGAAGGACAGAGAATGACACCAGAAGAATCAAATTGAAGAATATAAAAACATGCAGGACCAGGACCAAAATCGAGACTAAAATGATTAAAATTGAAAAAAAAATAGTTAAAATTTTAAAAAGTAACAAAATGTTGGACTTAAATTTGACTACCTAAGTTATCGGACGATTCTTGATATATATTAACTTTTGAATCGTGAATAGGTACATAGTTGTATTAAGCCTAGGGGTGAGGAAAATATCAAAATTTTGCGCTATACCGAAATTTTCTGTACAAGTTAATAATCATATTTACAAACCTCGTACCTAAAAAAACCAGTTTGTTCGATATTTCCATAAAATTCTATATAATATTTCAAATTATACACTAATAAATTAAGATTTCAATATATACTAAAATTTTGGTATGGGGATCCTCCTTATTTCTCACGTTGTTAATTGTCGTCGTTTTGATGATGTTCGGTTGTTGGGTCTTTTGGTTTTTCCTCACACACAACCAAAAATCAATTATGAGTCAGTAAACACTGTAAACTTACATTTGATTTTCCTGTTAATGTCTTAATTATTTTCTGAGAAATCATTTGACATTCATAATCGAGCAACAAAGAAAATCCTAGCATGCGGCAAATTAATATGTTAATAATCTTTATATTCTGGAAAGTGGATTTCCAGTTTTGGTTAGTGTTTCGTTTTCTAGAGTTTTGAAGGCTTCATATGAGTTGTGGCATTCCCATATTAATAAATACTAGAAAACACAAATAATTTTTACTAATATTGACTAAACAACAATCTCATTCTTTCTCACATCACACTTTTCACCGTTGTTAAAGTATGAAAGAAGAGAAAATTGAGCAATGAATGGATGTTGATTTTTTATTTTTTTTTTTGTTAGTATTGTATGATTGTTGTCATATGAATTATCTAGAAAAACTATTATTGTTATGTATTTTTTAAATTTGTAATTCGAATTTTAAACATGGTTATTTTTTCTGTATTTTAATTTTATATATATGATATGATTTTGGTATTTTATTGTGAAAATGAGATTAAAACAAATGATTTTAACCATGATTTTGCAACTGTTTTGATCCTATATCACTACTACACATTTGATATCAAAGCAATTTAATTATAAAAAAAAACAAAGACAGCAAACAATAAAATTTGTCTAAATATCTGACTTGCGACGGTTAATAGATATATATATATATATATATCTAATATATATTCGAACCGAGACCTAGCTCTCGATTCTTTCATTTTTTCTCTCCATTTCCTCTCCCCCCAACCATGGACAAAAAAGGTTCACCTCAATTCATCTATATTCCCCTATTAAAAATATTAAAACACTTAGTTGGTATGGCTTTGTGGGATCTTTTGAAACTTTTTTTAACTTGCTATTATATATTTTGTTCAATCTTAGTTTTGTTTTTATATTATTTGCTTTTTGTTATTTTGTTTATATTATGTTGCTCTTGTTGGTTTATATTATGTTGCTCTTGTTTTTTTTTTCAATATTGCTATCATTTTTGAATTGTGTCTTTTATGGTATAAGAATTTTTCTTGGTCTACTTGATAATATCTTTTCATACTAAAGAGTCTATCAACCTAAATTTTAATTTACCATCTCGTGTACCTCCCACAACCTATGATGATGCGAGATGTAACTTATAAGTAGATGTATCATGTATGCATGCATAGATAGTTCTTAAAAGTGTTAATATTCTTTGGAATCATGGCCTGAATGCTTTCTGCTATGAAGTAATTCACGGGCCATGTGATGCATGATTATTGTGCTGGTAGAAACAAAGAGGATATTCATGTAATGTCCGCAATAATTTAGGTTCTTATCCCGACCATGTTATGGTTTCTATACAACTTTCTCCTATTGTAAAATCACACACCATTATGTCCTCCCCGACACGCTATGTATGATTGTACCTTGGAAACAGAGTTCGATATTTTGGTCTAGTAATATAGAAGAGATGAAACAATAATCTGTATGCCACATAGAAATGTTGTTAATACATGAAACATCCTGGTTGTGAATATTGTTTGTTTTTGTTTATTAAATGTTGTTTTTTTTCTGAATCATGTCTCGCTTGCCATATCCCTTTATGATGGAGATTCATGGAGATCATGGCGATATGATCATGGTGCATATGATGACTTGAGAGTGTGACATCGATGCTCCCACCACCACTTGCAGCTAAATATAATCACCATGTCATCTATTAAGAGAGCCAAAAAAACACTTCGTAATTTTATTACAATTGAACAATTTGAAATCGATAAATATATTGATTGATCATTGAACCTAATTAAATACTATGTTATTGCGAAAATCGCTCAATGAGTTTGAATATAGGTTGCGCAATTAAAAATCCCTATCGTCTTTGACATCAAACTGAAAGGCTTGAAGGAAAGATTATGGGACGAAAACGATTGTTAATTATATATTTATTGAAAGTTGTAGTATTTAAATTTACTAAATTGTTATGTTATATGCGTATAGACTACATTGGACCTCACAAAGGAAATATTGTCGCATCTAATGGCCAAGAATTTTTTGGGACTTGGTTGAAAAACACACGAATCCCAGTAAAATCTTTACTCGGCTAGTCCGCCTCCTGACAAATAGCCCTATGGTGGCTCTATCTTTGGGAGGAGGAGTTTGGCCGGAGGATGATTTCGAGATCAATGTCATTTCCTCAATTTCTAATGCCCTAAGTTTTTCAAAGTTTATCATATTTCTATTATACTTTGTAGAATTGAAGTAATAAAAATCGCGATCAAGCCAATTGATGGAGTACTAAATTGGTAGGATCAACAAAGGTTATGAAATAAGAGAAAATATGGTGAGATCAAAATCCTAACTTTTAATTTTTTTTATATATTCACTTTTAATATATCTAATAAAGGACACGCTCATCACTATCGTAGAAAAGAAGAAAGAACTCAAATTAGTCTATTTTTTAGACTTATTTCGGACTACCGGGGTCGAGGCAGGAATATTCACGATCCCAAAATCATCGAGAAATTATATCCATTAATTTATCTTTCAATTACAAACTATTATTTATAAACAAATAATTAAATAATAATCTTTTGTTTTTTGTGATTAGGGAATTTATCCTCGGACCATGACGCCTTGGAAATTTTCTATTTGACCAGGCAGAAAACATATTGACCTACTATTAACATAGTATCGCTAATGCTTATCCCCACTTCAAAACGTCTCCCGATATGCATGTCTCAAAATTAAATATATTAAAATTTTCTAAAAATATCTTATTCAAAAAAACAACTTTTAAATAAATTTAGGATCCCGACGAATCAAATGATTCATGGTCATCCCAAAGATATGTATATGGAGAGGAGAATTACCTCGATGAAGCTTCCTTCTCCACTTCATCCTCCTCTCTAGCACCATGGGGTAAAATATTTGTTATTAAAGTTCATTATCTTATTTGTGGTTCTAAATAATATTGGTGAATCTGTCGACCCGTCCATTTTGAAGACTTGGTTATCCATGACCTTAGATCACGATGATCATTTATGGCCCGGTATCGTCTAATGCTTTCGATATCGTCACAGTTCACATGCTTGCTCACTTTCATCGAATACTTTCCAAGAATTAAATCGATGAGGAACATGACCTGTTGAAAGGCAACCACCATAGCCCTTTTTACCTCGGATGTGTTTATAATTCTCAATATTCACTTTCTCGTATAGTTTAATTTTCTTTTTTAAATATTAATTAAGCGTATATATGTTGGTTAAAGATATTTGGGTGAGTTAAATCTCTCCATAACGCAAGTGGAATGTACTCCTTCGCCGCCCCAAGTGTCTTGCCAATGGGTGATAAGTGTCCATGGATGGGTTCGTTAATCATATCTTTGAATCTAACCGGGAGGCGATCATCTCATTTTTTTGGCCAACAAATGTGGGGTGAGTGATAAACATTTCGTTAAAATTTGTATTCATGTTTATAATATTTGCACATATATATGCTAAATTTGCGATTAATTTTAATACTCTCAATATAATATAGAACCATTGGGTCCTACATTAAGTGTGTATTTTATGGACCCAAAATTCATGATGGAGTTTATTCAAATCGCCGATCTCGTTTCATATATGGAAAAATTTTTAATATTCTATACAATGATTTGTTTTACTTTTAAAATTATGCATATTTAATCTATTTTTATTTTTTAATTATAATAATAATAAATGAATGTATCCAGGTCGGGAATAATGAACCGGATTAACATTAAGGTAAATTTAATTTAGTAAATTATCAAACTAATTAATAGAAAGAAATCATAATTGTAAAATTATATTGTTAATCAAAAAAAAGATAATGACCATTGTGACATTTTGTGTGTATTTATATGAAGATATAATATAAAATCTAACATTCCTCCCAATGTAAGTCAATTATTGATTTATTTAAATTATTATTGATTGAATAAAAATTCATACTATATTGATTGATTTGTTGTTTGCGTTTGTCTATGAATCAAGTCTTACTCTAAGAAAAGATTTGAGAAAAAAACGATTGATTCAATACCTTTACAATCGATTCTTATATTCATTCCAATATTGAGAGAATGTTGTTTGAAATATTGGTAGCATGTAATTAAATTATATATTTGTGATGATATATATTTCATGTTTTTGGTGTATTGGACGTTGTTTATGATTGTATGTTTATATATTTTATATTTTGGTATATATATGTGGTTTATGGTTTTATTATAGGATTTTTGGTTTATGTTATATGGTATTGGGCGTATATATAAGTTTTGGTTTATAGTTTTATTATAGAATTTTTAAAATGTAAATTAATAATTAAAAAAAAGATATTGGACAAATTTTTCAAATAGTATAAAAATAATAAACAAATTAAAATTATATATATTAGCTTGGACAAATGTTATCAACCGTTGTCAAAAACTTAAATCTGAAAAAACCGCTTGTCAAGTCTTTCTTGGACAAATGGTTTATCGATTATCCAAGCTTGGACAATCCTTGGTTATAACCGCGTCTTGAAAATTGCCCGTGCCCAAATGTGTATTAGTGTATATTCAACAATATCAATTTAATTATAATAAAAGCACAATAAAATTTGTGTTAGATATTCAGGCGATTAGTACCCTTTTACTTAAAAACCATGGACAAAAAGGTTCAATCGTTTATCTATATTATATTAAAAAATGGCTTGGGGTTAAGAAATATTTTTGAACCTTTTTACCCTGCTATTTTTTACTTTGTTCAATTTGGTTCCTTTTTAATTTTTATTTTTTTTGGATAATTGAAGCATCTGTTTGATTTTTTAAAATAATAGTCTTATTTTTCTATAATATCTTTTTACTAACTACTTAAATATCACGTGCAACGCACGTTGTATAAACAATAAACTAGTTTTTAAAAAAAAATCGAAAGCAAGGGCCTAAGAATTAATGGGACCGGGAAATAACAGTATGAACAATTACGATAAAAGGGGATCTTGGTTAAGAACCCTATATATAGGGACACTATGTTTACGGACCTATATATAGAGGGACAATATGTTTACGGACCCATAATTGTAGGCTCGCAACTTTAACCTCAATATTTTAGTCATATTGCCATGTGAACACCTCAATTTTGGCTAAATATCATTTATTTAGGCCAAAAACACCCTTAATCACAATAAACGGTAAAGCTGCGACAAAAAATCAAATATAGGTGCGCAATTAAAAATCGAGGACATCAAACTGAAAGGCTTGGAAAGACGAAAAGATTGATATATATATATATATATTTCATGCATGGAAGTTGGCCGGAATCTAGCCGACAAAAATTGAATCGTAAAATCGAGCCGACAAAAGTTGGCCGGAATTGAGACACAAAACTACAAATTCTAGGTGTTGCGGCATGCGAAATTGATACTAGTACTAAATTGGTAGGCTCAAAAAGATGAAGAGAATAGCGCATTTAGCTTAACACTCGAATTAAATTGCAAGTAATTAAATTGGAATTTTAACTCAAATTAGAGTTTTTCGGGTCAGTTTAATTGGCTAAAATATGAGAAAAAAATTAATTACCTAATTTTACCAGGCAGAAAACATATTGACCTACTATTAACTGTTATCCCCACAACTATGCCACTAAAATAAATATATTATGTAAAATACAAAAAAAAAATTGTAAATAAATTTAGAGAATCAAAATTCTAAAGATATGTATATGTTACCTCTTCCTTCTCCTCCTCCGGGTGGAGCACTTCGTGGTCGGTGGTCGACCCGTCTTTGAAGGCCATGACCTTGGTCGTTTGTGGCCCGACCCGTTCTCTAAGCGCCTTGACCTGTTGCGCGAGGATGATGAATTTGGGAGTAAAGCATCGCGTGAGGATATTCCCATCGCTGGTCGCCGCCTCTTGGGTCAACCACTCAGTGATCGTGTCCTCCACGTCGTAAACAAGCTCCCTCACCTACACGGATGTATTCAGAATTTTGTCAAAAAAGGACAAAAAAATTCAATAATGTAAAATTAGAAAAATCTTATAATCCAGGGGGAGCAAAATGACAAATTTTACAAATTGAAAATATAAATAAAAAAAAACAATTATATGTATATATAAATTGAAAGTATTAATTAAATAGGTCATGTACGTCTAAATCAAAAAAGTAATTGGGCTCAATTCTTCTATTCCATTAATTTTTATTTTTTCACTAAGATTATCCAATACAGAGTAATTAAATTGAATTTAGATAATATAATTATCAATATATTAGGGAGAAATTTTAGTAGTACCTGGCGCTCCATTTCTCTGAATACTTTCCGGTTGGTCGGATCCTTGGCCGCGTCTTGAAGGAAGGCGTTCAATGTTTTAAGTTCATTCTGGAGGTGCTTGAACTCGGTTTTCGCCCCGTCTACCAGATTTCTGTGATCTTTCACTACCTCCACCAGCTCATGCACCAGGATTGACATCGCAATCTCCGCCATCTTTGAGACACAAGAAAGAAAATAACTCAAAACCCAACCCAATTTCAGGTGTAATTAATTAAATTAGCCAGTCTGCAATTAATATTATTCATAGACGACATTTCATTTTACTCAGTCTTCTCCGCTAAAATAAAATAAATAATGATAATAATTGACAACAAATCATTTTTAAATTCATACTTCATGTGCTTGTAAGTCGTAGTATGAATGCAAAATTTTATGTGTATACGACATCAGCGGTAATTAAGACTGGATAGATATCCCAGGAAAAGTCGTACATATCATAGAAACACTACAATAAAATAAGAAATTTATTTTTAATTTTCAAAATAATTTCATTCGTAAATAGTTTTTATTGCTTATTTTTTCCTCTTAAAAACTTCCAATCATATAGGCATTTTTATTCATAGGTAATTTTGCCTACGAAAATGTAATTTATAGGTAAATTGTAGGTCATTTTACAAATATATATAATTGTCTACGCAAATGAAAATTGTCTAGGGAATTATTTGTATAAGTAATTTGTTTGCCTACAAAAAATACAAATGTGTATGTAGTTTGCTCGTTGGTAATTTATTTGTCCGGTGAATTATTTGTTTATGTAATCTTTTCATAGATTAGATCTTAAAATTGGTAGGCATGTCGTAGATAATTCTCATTTTTCAAGAACTAAATTATTTTTGTAAAAAAAAATTTATAGTCATTTAAAAATTTTCGTAGACAATTTGTAGTGGAATAACATATTTTCTTATTTTATTTTTCTTAATTTTATTTTTTAAAAAATTGTGTCGAACACAGACCTCAATGTCTCTTATACCTGCCATGTTTATACAACCCCACTACCAGTAAACATAAAAATATGGAATACTTGTATAACATGGTTTCACGGTGAGCTGAGTATAATTTAAACATATATATTGTTTTAATAATTTAAAAAGAATGATTTGTGTTTATATGTATCCCGTCATATACGCTTGTCATTATTGTAACAACTAACAAAATTGTTTGCATTTGTTTCTAATTAATTAGATTATCTTTAATATATGAAGACTATTGACTTTAATGTAATAAAATTGTTTGCATCTCCATTTGACAGTGTACTAGGTTAGATTCATTTCCCCAATTAAATTATTGTTAAGACGACGACAATTTTTTTTGGACAGTAAGACGAAGACAATTTTGAAAATGAAGAATTTAGTGATATATTATTCTTCGCTTAGTCAAAATTAAATAATACAACTTTCCTTAAAAAAAATTAAATAATGCAACTGTTAATTTGTTTATTTGAATAAGATTATAATATTCCATTGTCTACCACAAATGAGTTGGTATGCTGTGAAACTTGTTCACCGTGAAACTGTTTTTTTTTTTATAGACATACACTTTAGTAATATAAATCACACACTTTAGTAATATAAGTCACACACTTCAGTTATCACTACGACACTATTTGTTATAATATAAGTCACACTCTTCACTTTTATGAGTAATACACTTTAGAGTAAAAAATCACACACTTTAGTAATATAAGTCACACTACTTAACCAGTTTCACCGTAAAACTTGTTCACACTATACTTTGCCACCACAAAAATATGTCCAAGTGAGAATGTGTATTTTTTTCTCATTTTTGGTAGGTCAAATTTTTTGTTACCCAACATCTAGAAGAAAAAGAAAAATAAATCAATACCTCCTATGATTGTTCACAAAGTTAGGAGATTATCGAATTCGAACCGAAACAAAAAAAAAGGAATCGAAAATAATCGTTAACTTAGTGACTTTTTTCTGAATCGAACAAAATCGAATTTATTTTTGGATATGGATCTGGATATTAACGAATTAACTGTACCAAACCGAATGAAACCACAACGAATTGTACTGGACCGAACCAAATCAAATAACCGATTTAAATATGTAATAAATTTAATTATTAATTAATTTTGTATTCATGATCAAATTGTATTATAAATTATTAATATCATGTAAATAAATATTGAATATATCATATGAATATATTGGCGAGATTCAAGAATATTTACTTCCTTATTTGTGACTTGTAATTATCGAAATTCTAAAAAATTCTCAATTTGCAAGTACATATTCTCTCTCTCTCGCACCAACTCATCGCTCTTGCCGCCGCCAAACATCAGACGGTCTACTCCGTAATCTATAACTCTTGTCAATTTAGACCGACAAAAATTCACAAATATATTTTAATTGATTGTTTAAATGTGTATTTTATTTATCATATTTTAAATACACTAGATTGTTGGTGTCTTGCGCATGGGCGGATTCAAGGGGTGGGTTGACGAGCTCAAGCCCAGTGCATCTCTTCTCCAATTCTTTGTATTATATATTATATGTGATTAATTTGGATTGTTATGTTTGTAGCCCAATTTATCTAAACTCAATTTATATTTTAACTCAATTAAATTATATTTTTGAAATAGAAAATATCCAAAATCAATACACTAAGTCCACATATAGTGTAATTGACATGTATTATAAAATAAATATTGTATTAGTTTTACACGTGAATAAATCTTTCAACTTTCGTTTGGACGTCATTTAATTTTATTGTTGAATTTTTATGACTTTGTTATCTGGAATATAAGTTGCACGATTCAGTGTAAACAAGTTGCATATTTCAATGCAACATGTTGCATGATTCTAAAATACACTATGAAGTACACGGTACATCTAACTAGTGCATACAAGACTTAGTCTTATCAAAATTATATTTTCTAGCCCACCCCTCCATCAATTTCTGGATCCATCCCTGGTCTTGCGTTATTTTCACTATTTTTAATTAGTTATTATCCTCTCATATATTACGTTTGAATCTAAAAGGGTAGAGGCATAGATATGGTTGAAGATGTATTGAATTCATGTGCATTGTGAGAAGATTGCATCAATATTCTTAAAAAAAATGTGATTAAAAAGAAAAATGAGGGTGATAGAAAAAAAAATCACTATTTAAGAATATAAAATATTTTATAAATAATGAGAGTTTTTGTGCATAACATTAACAGTTTTTATGCATAGCAGTAATAGTTTATACACATTAATGTGGTATTAAAAAAAATCGAGTTCACCGTGAACTCGGATTCACACAAGCTTTTGTCAAATAGTTACAAAAATGATTTGAAAGAATTCAGTCTCATCTAGAAGTTCGAACTTATAGAGATGTGTGAAATTAATTCATTTATTTAATTTCCATAACACTCCCCCTAACTCACTCATGCATTGAATTCTCTTACTCCATTATTGGAGAAGACCCATCGAGTAGACAATTTAATATGTTTGGAGTTGCTTTCAGTGGGAATCGAATCTCTGAATACTCTGTAAGATTTTTTTAGACTTTCAAAGTCTGGAGGTATTCAATCCGGATTTTTAAAAGTCTTTAAAAATCCTGAGCTATTCAATACAGATTTTAAAAAGTCTTAAACAATCTTTAGGTATTCAACAGTCTATGAATTTTAATACTCTATAGATTTTCTTTAATTCTCTTCCAAAAATATAATTAGATTTCACTCTCCAAAATATCTTCTAACAACCAGAAATTTCTACGTATTCTCTCAAAGAACTCTGAAGAAGAAAGGTCAGAAGAAAAAACCCTTCGTTGTTCTCCTGCCATCGCCGCCTCCCACTGTCGTCGCCGCCGTTCTCCTGCCACCGGACGACGCAGCGCTCACCCCCGTGTTCTGCACCGCTGCATGACACAGGGTGCCTCACATCTCGATCGCCGAAGTGGCACCGCTGCCCTCCGCCCGACGTAGTCCTCCCTCCGCCCTAGCAGCCCGCCGCAAGTATGCAGTTTTTTATTTTTATTTTTATTTTCATTGGCAGAGTGCTAATTCTGGTTTTTGTTTCTTGAACCCTCTGTTTCTTGGAGTTTTTAATTTTTACCAAATGAGATTCTTGATTCGGCTGCATGTCTATTGTTGTAAATTGTAATTGAGCATCATGAAGAAGACATTCAAAGTAGAACAGATTGGGTTGGGTCAAATTGATTGTGCAAGGCATTAGTGATATGAATGAATAGTATACAAGGAACTTATTTAGGATTTTAAGTTTGCTTTGAGATTTTTGTGTGTCACTAATAAAAATCGCAATAGAAAAGAGGATTTGTGGCAAGATTTGTGTGGTTATAGAATTGTTATAGATTTGTGTTATGATTCACGTGATGTGGATGATTCACCACATCTCGACATGGAAGAGGAAAATTTGGAATTGCTTTCTCAAAGCCAACTACAACAAATAACGAAAGATAATGCATGGAGAACTAGTATTGCTAATGCTATATGGGAAATTAGGCCAAGGTATAACGGTGATGGAATTGAAGATAATGAGAATGAAGATGAGAAATGAATAATAATGTATTTTTTTGGAACTAATGTATTTTTGGTATTTTTTCTAAACAATTTGAATAACTTTTTTTATATACAAGTGTGTTCCATATACATTTGCATCAATAGTTTCACCGTCGGAGTCTATATAAATCCATGTAAATCAATAAAAAAAGTGTATTCCTCCCGTCAAGTCTATGAAAATCCATATAAATCAATAAAAAAAGTCAGTCAAACTCTGCATGGAGTCTACGATTTTTCTAAATCCACAAACTTTTTAAAGTCCAAAAAAATCCAATATAATCTCAATTGAATACACCCTCCTTATAGAAAGATGCAAAATTAATTCATTTATTTAATTTTCGTAATATGATCACAAATTTAAATCCATATTATAATCCTAGAATAAATAAAACTAGTCATCATTACGGAAACAACCAAATTTAATTAATATTCCATAATGATTACAATAAAATATAAACGAGATCCCATTTTCAGGGTAATTTTTACTACTTGACTCAACAACCACACTATCGACCTTATCGAAACCTACGTACAATATTCTAACCTCCATATATAGTTGATATTTTTATATATAAGTGTAGAGAATTTGGAATCGACATTCTAACCTTGAATTGAAATGAAAGAAACGATTTACAGATGAGTTTGTTACAAGATGGTAAAACTGAATGAATGAAAAAGAAGGAGGCTGAGACCTATTTATAAGGTGCGGTCAACAACCTGGACAACCAATACGAAGATTAGTAAGATAAACTAAAAGTATTAGTAAGAAAAAATCTATCCTATATCTTTAGATCCCCCCTCAAAATGGGAGTGTATGTTTAATAACCCCATTTTGGTCTTGATTTTGTTGAAGTCAGCAGGAGTCAATGGTTTTGTCAAGGCATCTGCTAAATTCTCAGAAGTGGGCACCTGTATGAGCTTCACAACTCCTTCTCTTATCTTTTCTCTGGTGAAATGCATGTCAATCTGGATGTGCTTTGACTGGTCATGAAGAATTGGATTGTGAGCAATCCCATAAGCTGATTTACTATCTGTGTAAATGAGTCCAGGCTGAGGATGTGGGATCTGCAAGTCTTTCAAGATGTAGAATATCCACTGAAGTTCACATGTGGTAGCACACAATGCCCTGTACTCTGCTTCTGCTGAGGATCTACTAACGGTGGATTGTTTCTTGGATTTCCAGGATATGAGTGAATCTCCCAAATAGACAGTGAATCCAGTGATGCTTCTCCTTGTTTGATCACATCTAGCCCAATCTGAGTCAGAGAAAGCTTGCAGTTTGAAGTTAGATTTAGTAGGATAGAAGAGGCATTGGTCAATTGTATTTTTCAAATATCTTAGCAATCTATGAACAACATGTTGAGGAATAAGTTGCACAGATCTATTCGGGGTGAATATTTAAATACAAATTTAATTCTTGTAATTATTACTAGCATGAATTAATCCTATATTAATTCAAATAATAATCCAACAACATATCATGCATATAATTAATTCACATAAATCCTACGCATGCGGAATTCTACGAGTTTACGTGAACGTACCTCTTGGGATGGCAGTGATCTGGCTGATTAGACTAACCAAAAGAACTTCCCAAGTATTCTCTTAATCCTTGTTCGACTATCCGGTGGTAGGACACTTGTGAACAATTAACAAAAGAAAAATAAATTATGTTGCACCACCTTTGTGGATTTACTAATTTTTCCAGCACATGGAATTGTACTTGGGAATGAAAGAATCATCCCCTATTTATAGAGCACGAGTGGTCGAAAATTGTGGGCAAGATAATGTGGAAAAATCTTTTCTCGATCTCCAAGAAATCTTGAATATATCTTCTATATTCTTTTTCCCATAATTATAATATTACACAAAATCCCACTTACTCTTTGTTATGGGATATTTTCGAAAATAATAGCAAGATTCCAAGATTTGGATCTTTTTGAATTTATGAGATATTCTTGTATTTCAAGAAATACATATCTTCCATAATATCTTTTCAAGAAAATCAAGAAAATCTTTCTTGCCCTTTATCTTTCAAAAATTTCGAAATCTTCTTTATAAATAACCAAGTGAGAGATTTCTTGAATTTAATGAGATAATCTTATATTCCAAGAATACATATCTTCATTCCATAACAAAATTCAAAGAAAATCTTTCTCCCCTTTTATCTATAAATTTCGAAAATAATTAGGAAAAATAAGCAACAATATTTATTTTATTTTAAACACCTTTTTCAGTTATTGGACTATATGTTGGGCTACTCAGGGGGCCTTTAGGAGAATTAAGATTGGACCTTCCAATGGATCTTGAATTATCAATATTGAGCCACAATATTATTCAAGCCCATAAATATTAATTAATCCCACTACATAATTAATATTGCACTATGCATCTTAACCCATATTACGATCAATATGGCTCCGGTTATTATTTCCCGTGTTTAAGATTATCTAGCCCATTAATTAATTCAAGCCACCAAATAGCTTTCCATTAATTAATATCTTTTGTCCTTGGTCAAGAAACGGTTCAACATTATTATCCATACCGAAACTAATTCCACTTGCAAGATTTGGTATGATAAAGCTTATGAACCTCCCAAGGGGGCAAATCAAACAAAGCGTGCTTGCACCACGATTCTCCGTATTAAATCTTAGCAATCACATGTGACCAATAATATTGCCCAAGATAAAAAGTATTGAATCTCGTTGATTCTCTACCCATGATAAGTCAAAGCAATAGTTACCAACCACACGTGATCCTATTTAAGGAACGAAGATTAAGAAATAACGAACCATTTGAGGTCTAATTCTTCCTTGTTCGATTCGGAAGAATTTGTCCTCATGTAGGTCCTATTCGATCATCGATCATGCACTAGTGTAATCTCATGGTCAAGACAAGCCAATCTGAGCCTTACACTTCAACCTTTCACGATGGGTTGTTCATTTCCATCTAGGTCGTGAATGACGTACTTTTTAGTTACAAGGGATTTGTTAATTTAATCTTCGTGATCCCATCACTAAATTAACTACAATGTAACACGTCTATTTATTGAGCAGGTTATGCGAAAAATATATGTAACATTCAATGATATTTAAAAGCATCGATGATAAACAATTTATTTCAATAAATAAGTCCGAAAAATCGGTTTTGATTATACAAAGTAAAAAGCATACTTTCCAAAGATAATCCCAACAATCTCCCACTTATACTCAAAGTCTGCTTTTAAGTATACTACAACATGTCTCGTGTAGTTCCTGTCGTGACATCTAATGTCACCTACACGAACCTAATAATTTCTCCCACTTATACTCAAAGCAGTTAGCGGCAACGGTCTTGACACCCATTCCTTCCACATGTCTCTCGAATGTATTCAGAGGCAGACCCTTTGTGAATGGATCCGCTAGGTTGTCTTTAGACGCTGTCTTTGCCACATCTATATCTCCTCTCTTAACGATTTTTCGTATAAGATGGTATTTCCTTTCACTTTGTGTTTGTTGGCCTTGTGGGCTCTTGGTTCCCTTGAATTTGCAACTACTCGGCATTGTCACAATAAATGTTGATTGTCTTTGGGCAAATTTAACTACGTCCAAGTCCACTAGGAAGTTCTTGAGCTAAACGGCTTCTTTGTTTGCCTCATGACGATTACATATTCGGTTTCCATGGTAGAATCTGCGATGCATTTACGCTAACGCTTCTCCATGTCACGGCTCCTTCCCCATGCAAAACACACTACGGAGGTAAATTTTCACGAGTCTATGTCCGATTGGAAATCCGAGTCCAGGTAGTGGCCAGATGGGGATTGACTATCGGACGATAAATCAACATTCTATCCCGAGTTCTTTTTCGGATACTTGAGGAATGTTTTTAATCTCATTCAATGCTCTTTCCCGGGTTACTTTGATATCTCGCCACCATGCCAACAAAAAAACAAATATTCGGTCTGCATACGCATTGCATACATAAGGCTTCCGGCGGTAAAAGCATAAGGAATGCCTCTCATGTCATCTATCTCCTTTTTGCGTCTTAGGGCACATTTTCTTGGATAGATGGATTCCATGTCCGAAAAGGTGAAGCCTTTCTTGGAATCTTGCATCTTTGAATCGTTTCAAGACAAGGTCTCACGTATGAAGCTTGCGATAAGCCTATCATCGTTTTCTTGCGATCTCGAGTGATCTTGATCCCAATGATGTGTGCGGCTTCCCCTAAGTCCTTCATATCAAACTATTTTGAAAGCCATGCCCTTACGTCTGATAACACCTTTACATCATTCCCGATGATCGAGAATGTAAATCTCGATAGTACTAAGAATACCAATGCAGTTCCGACACGCTTTTTGTACACACAACTTTCAAACTCGTTTTGATAGAACCCATAGGACTTTATAACATGATCAAAACATTGATTCCAAGTTCTGGATGCCTGTTTGAGTCCGTAAATGGACTTCATGAGCTTACAAACTACGTGTTCTTGGCCTTTTTCAATGAAGCCTTGGGGTTGTTGCATATAGATCTCTTCATCAAGACTTCCGTTAAGGAAAGCTGTCTTGACATCCATTTGTCAGATTTCAAAGTCAAGATGTGCAGCAATCGATAAGAGAATTCGGATGGACTTAAGCATGGCTACGGGTGAAAAAGTTTCCTCATAATCAATCCCTTCTTTCTGAGTATAACCTTTCACCACTAGTCTTGCTTTGAAGGTTTCCACCTTCCCGTCCGGTCCTCTTTTTCTCTTATACACCCACTTGCAACCAATGGGTTTGACCCCATTAAGTGGTTCGACTAGCTCCCACACTTTGTTATGAAACATAGAACTCATTTCGGCTTTCATTGTTGTTTTCCAAGAATCTGCATCCTTGTCTTGGATTGCCTCGTCATATGTCCATGGGTCTGATTCGTCTTGTCGGGGAATCAAGTCCCAGAGGACTCTCCTATTCCCATGAATCTCTCGTCGCTGTTTCACAACCCTCCCACTTCTGACGAGGTTCCGTTGTGTAAGTGTGTGCGTTTGGTATATCATCTTGTGCATTGGCATTGAGGCTAGCCCCTTAGCTCATTTAAGGTAATCTCACTACGGGTCTTCTTTTCGTTCATGTAGTCTTCTTCCAAAAAATCTAAAGTGGGTGCTCATTACCACCTTTTGATCTTGGGACCATAGAACATACACCCTTTTTGTTCCCTGGGTATCCCACAAACAACCTTAATTACGACGGAGGATCCAATTTTAAAACTTCCTTGTCCAACACGTAGGCGGACACCCCAAAACCTCATGTGTCTCATACTTTGCGCCCAGATCCACAATTCTTTGGGAGTTTTGGGAACCGATTTGATGGCACCAAGTTCAGAATGTAGGCAAATGTTTGTTTTTCAAGGCATGACCCCGGAATCGACTTGGGAAGATCCTCATAACTCATCATAGATCTAACCATTTCCAAAAGAGTCCGGTTCTTTCTGCAACCCCGTTTTGTTGAGGGGTTCCGGTGCGATGGTTGGGATGCAATCCTTCATCGGATAAGTAGTTCAAAACTCATCGGTTGAGGTATTCGCCTCCACGATCGGATCGTAGAGACTTGATACGTTTTTCCCTATGATTCTCTGCTTGAGCCTTAAATTCTTTGAATTTCTCAAAGGTCTCAGATTTATGCTTCATAAGGAAAATATAACCGTACCTTGAGTAATCATCAATAAAAGTGACAAAATACTCATAACCTCCTCTTGCTTTGGTTGACATTGGACCACATACATCTGTGTACACTTCTTTGGCTCTATTCCCCTTGGCTTCAAATGCCCTCTTGGTCATTTTACCCTACAAACATGATTCGCAGGTTGGAATTGGTTCAACTTGGAGAAACTCCAGTGAACCGTCTTTCACCAACCTTTGGATCCTCTTTGGATTTATATGACCTAATTTTAGATGCCATAGAAGTATCTCGTTCGCGTCTGATGAACGTTTTCTTTTCTCGGAAATAGTTGATGTGTTATAGGATGCATTTCATGAGTGGTGTGCACAGTTAATTCTATAGAGATTATTCGACCAATGTCCCATAATAGATACACTCATCATTTAAAGAAATGATGTCATTCTTATTAGAAGAAACTTAGTGTCCTTTAATCAAATTTTAGAAACTGAAAGTGAATTCTTTCCAAAACTAGGAACATAAAGATAATCTAACAAAAAAACCTTCATCTTTAAAAGACAGGTGCACTTCTCCCACTGCTTTAACCACTACTCATGTAGCATTGCAATATCTGCTACTTGCGTAGTATTGCAATAACTGTTACTATCGTAGCATTGCAATATCTACCACTTACGTAGCATTGCAATAATTGCTACTTTCGTAACATCGCCCAGTGTGATGAGGATCTCACTCCCACTAAGTTGCCGGATTAGTTTGTACCCGTGAAACAAACATGATTAGTGGATCTTGTATCAACCGCCCACGAATGAGAAGTATACACCGCTAAACAGGTTTCAACAACTAGTGCGTGAGAATTACCTTTCTTTCCGTCCCTTTTGGGGTTGGAACAGGCAAACCTCCATTTGTCCTCTCTCACCGCAGCTTAAGCACTTATTTTTTGATTTTTCTTGACACCACAAGCATTCCTCATCTTACCATTGCCCTTGGCAACAATTGAGTTTTATTGCTTATGGCTTTTGGTCCTCTTCTTTTTCTTGCCTCCGTTGGCCTAGAAAATGAAGACTTACCACTTGCCGTTAAAGCTTGAGTTTGGTGCCCCATCAATATCTCTGCCGAGACCAAAGCTTGCAACAAATCAGCTAGCGAGGCCAAAATGTTCGAAAACTTTTTGGGCGGAGAGAGTGAAATACCAAATTCATCCGAGTCTCCAGTTATTATAACTGCACTTTCGTCTCAAGTTTGTTCGGATGGGCCATCTATTTTGAGGGCGTAATCCCTTACGGGTTTGCCCTCCACCATTTTCAACGATGACATCTCTCTTAAGGTGATTTGACCAGTCCGCATTTTTTTGACTTCGTCGGTTGGCTCATCCCGATTTTGGTGTGTCAAAAATCCACTTGTGCTTTTGTGCGATTAGACAATTATAATTTTTCGTTTCCAATCAATATAGTTTCCATACATATTGTATTGACTTTAAAGTATATTAATAGTGGATTAAAAGGTAAATCGACATCTTTGGTAAAAATAAATAATAATATGCATAAGCACAAATATATCACAAGGTTTGATCACATGCATCATATTAAAATCTCAAAAAAAATATGAACATGCATCGCCCAACATCTCAAAAGTTTTAAATAAGCCAAGTGGGGTGGGTCATTATTTAAACACATTCAAGTTAATAAACAAAAACGAAGCACAAACCTTTAATATCCAGATTAATAGTTGGCTCCCACTTGACCAATATAAAATTGACGAGGACTTGGGAAGTATATGCATATCAATTTTATACCTAAGTAATAACCATGATTAAATCTGAGATTATTATTTCAGTATTGAACGAGCCTCGTGGGGAGGTCATAAATTAAGCCACTAATAATAACCCACAATCATCCATTTGGAATTCATTCATGTGAAAGCTATCTTTTGACCGCGTCCGTGGGGATTTCTCCAAAAGAATTCACAAATAAATAAATCATGGAGGTCAAAATTAATTCAATTTTATTATCCTAATAAAATTGTCAATTAATTATTTAAACATACTTAGTAATTTTTGAAGGTGAGATTTTTCATTGGGCAACTCTCATGCAAACACATTTAAACAAATTAAATAAAGCATAAGATAGCACAATAATAAATCAAGCAAAAAAAATAAACATATTGGGCACAAATTATCCAATTGTCATGGTTTGATTTTTTTTCTTGGCTTGATCTTGAAGAAACAAATCTTGAATTTCTCCCTTCGATCGTCTCGAAAATAACTCCGTCTCAAAAGCACACCAAGTAGCTCGCCCATTAGGATGCCGCGCGCATCGGCCCGCCACTTTTTTGTCGACCTCGCCCATTCGGCGAGGCCGCGCCCGGTGCCTCGTGCAGGTCCGTTAAAAAATTGGCCAACGTATCTCAGCGCATCAGCGCCGCGATGTGCTTTCGCCCGACCACTTTATCCAACCTCTGCGGTCCCCTTGCGTCTCGCGTCGCCCCGTCCGTCACTGGCCGCTCTCACTTAGCGGCTTACTTTCCGGATCCTCGCGTCGCTTTCGGCCCTTCGCCCGGCGCCCGTGCGTGCTGCGTGCGTCCAGCGTAACGCGTGCCTCCCTTGAACGTTTTCTTGCGACGCCGCGCCGCCTATGCCCTGCTCGATTTTATCCTTTAATTCTTCGTCTCCGTCTTCGTTTTCGATCCGGTTACAATTTATTTACAAAAAATAAAAAAACCTAGATCTAGACTAGTCTATTACATTGATCAAATCAAACAAATCCTAATCTACTCATGGATTTTCTCACTAGGCAAAACGAATCCGAACGAATCGAATTAAAAAACACAATTTATATGCATGCATAAATAAACACATTAAATTCCATGACAATTGGATGCCCGCAAAAACAGATCTAGCAATTCTACTATCAATTTCAAATTTAATGTCGGCGAATTAAATTACAATTTAAAAAAATTCAGAGCCCGAAATCGTGGCTCTGATACCATTTGTTGGGGAATAAGTTGCACAGATCTATTCGGGGTGAATATTTAAATACAAATTTAATTCTTGTAATTATTACTAGCATGAATTAATCATATTTTAATTCAAATAATAATCCAACAACATATCATGCATATAATTAATTCACGTAAATCCTACGCATGCGGAATTCTACGAGTTTACGTGAACGTACCTCTTGGGATAAAAATCCGATCGGATTAGACTAACCAAAAGAACTTCCCAAGTATTCCCTTAATCCTTGTTCGACTATCCGGTGGTAGGACACTTGTGAACAATTAACAAAAGAAAAATAAATTATGTTGCACCACCTTTGTGGATTTACTAATATTTTCAGCACATGGAATTGTACTTGGGAATGAAAGAATCATCCCCTATTTATAGAGCACAAGTGGTCGAAAATTGTGGGCAAGATAATGTGGGAAAATCTTTTCTTGATCTCCAAGAAATCTTGAATATATCTTCTATATTCTTTTTCCCATAATTATAATATTCCACAAAATCCCACTTACTCTTTGTTATGGGATATTTTCGAAAATAATAGCAAGATTCCAAGATTTGGATCTTCTTGAATTTATGAGATATTCTTGTATTTCAAGAAATACATATCTTCCATAATATCTTTTCAAGAAAATCAAGAAAATCTTTCTTGCCCTTTTTCTTTCAAAAATTTCAAAATCTTCTTTATAAATAACCAAGTGGGAGATTTCTTGAATTTAATGAGATAATCTTGTATTCCAAGAATACATATCTTCATTCCATAATAAAATTCAAAGAAAATCTTTCTCCCCTTTTATCTATAAATTTCGAAAATAATTAGGAAAAATAAGCAACAATATTTATTTTATTTTAAACACCTTTTTCAGTTATTAGACTATATGTTGGGCTACTCAGGGGGCCTTTAGGAGAATTAAGATTGGACCTTCCAATGGATCTTGAATTGTCAATATTGAGCCACAATATTATTCAAGCCCATAAATATTAATTAATCCCACTACATAATTAATATTGCACTATCCATCTTAACCCATATTACGATCGATATGGCTCACGGTTATTATTTCCGTGTTTAAGATTATCTAGCCCATTAATTAATTCAAGCCATTGAAATAGCTTTCCATTAATTAATATCTTTTGTCCTTGGTCAAGGAACGGTTCAACATTATTATCCATACCGGAAACTAATTCCACTTGCAAGATTTGGTATGATAAAGCTTATGAACCTCCCAAGGGGCAAAAATCAAACAAAGCGTGCTTGCACACGATTCTCTGTATTAAATCTTAGCAATCACATGTGACCAATAATATTGTCCAAGATAAAAAGTATTGAATCTCGTTGATTCTCTACCCATGATAAGTCAAAGCAATAGTTACCAACCACACGTGATCCTATTTAAGGAACGAAGATTAAGAAATAACGAACCATCGAGGTCTAATTCTTCCTTGTTCGATTCGGAAGAATTTGTCCTCCTGTAGGTCCTATTCAGTGCATCAGTCATGCACTAGTGTAATCTCTTGGTCAAGACAAGTCAATCTGAGCCTTACACTTCAACCTTTCACGATGGGTTGTTCATTTCCATCTAGGTCGTGAATGACGTACTTTTAGTTACAAGGGACTGTTAATTTAATCTTATGTGATCTGGTATCACTAAATTAACTACAATGTAACACGTACTATTTATTGAACAGTTATGCAGTAAATATATGTAACATTCAATGATATTTAAAGCATCGGTGATAAACAATTTATTTCAGTAAATAAGTCCGAAAATTAGTTTTGATTATACAAAGTAAAAAGCATACTTTCCAGTATAATCCCAACACAGCAGACATATGAAAAGTGGTGGGCTTACTCATGTATTGACTTAATGTTTGCACAATATAAGAGATATCAGGTCTGGTCACAGTCAAATATAACAGTTTCCCAACAATCTTTCTGTATTCAGAAGGGTTTTCCAGCAAAGGTGCATCTCTGTGTGTGTGTTTAGGATCCATAGGAGTGGAACAAGGTTTACTATCAAGGAAACCACAATCAGTAATAAGATCCAAAACATATTTTCTTTGACACAATTGAATACCCGAATCATTTCTAGCAACCTCAATGCCTAACATGTATTTTAAGGAACCAAGGTCCTTAATGGTGAATTTTTCATGCAAATGAGCTTTAACACTGAGTATCTCATCTAAAACATTCCCAACAATGATGATATCATCCACATAACATACAAGAACAGTAAAAGAATCAGAAGTAGCTTTTGTAAAAAGAGAAGTATCAGCTTTTGATTGAACATAACCAAAAGCTAGTAAAGTATCAGATAATTTGTTAAACCATTGTCTGGATGCTTGTTTCAATCCATACAGACTTTTGTTTAGTTTGCACACCCTAGTATCAGTGGGAGAACAATAACCAGGGGGGGAATCATGTAAACTTCCTCATCAAGATCACCATGTAAAAAAGTAGTATTAACATCACATTGATGAAAAACCATTGTTTAGCTACAACAATAGAAAGTAGAATCCTTACAGTGGTGATCTTTGCTACTGGAGAAAATGTGTCAAAATAGTCTATACCTTCTTCTTGGGTGTACCCTTTTGCAACTAACCTGGTCTTGTATCTCTCAATGGTGCCATCTGAATTGTATTTTACTTTAAACACCCATTTGCACCCTATGCAGTGTTTTCCCTGTGGTAAAGTAACAAGAGACCAAGTTTTTGTCTTTTCCAATGCCTCAATCTCTTTGTTCATAGCTAAAACCCAATTTTCATTTTAGATAGCTTGTTTATATGTTTTAGGTTCCACAATTTGAGAGATTTAAGCAGTGAAAGCTCTATGAGTAGAAGAAAACATGTCAACAGAAAGGTAGTCAGAAATAGGGTACTTACATAACATATTTGCCTTTTTAGAAGTATGAGTAATAGAGTTAGTCAAAGTTGTTTTGTATACATCAAGATAAGTAGGAACATGTCTCACCCTCTCTGATCTTCTCTGGCCATCAGATTCAATGTTGTGTAAAACATTTTGATGCTCAGTTATGACAGTAGGGTCATCATGCAAAGAAGAATGAATGTCAACAATAGAATCATCTATGTTGTCAGGTTGAGGGTTATCAGTAGAATATGTATTTGCAACAGGAATATGTGACAAATTCCCAGGTTGAGACTCATCATAAAGAATAGTGTCATGGGTATGTAATGCAGCTTGATCAAAATCAGAAATAAGTTGATCAACAAACTTATCAGTTTGAGGTTTATCAGAAAATGGATAAATGTGTTCAAAAAATTTAACATCTCTTGAAATAAAAAGTTTTCCAGTGGATAAATCATAACATCTATATCCTTTAGTACCAAAAGGATAACCCAAAAACACACATTTTGTAGACCTTGGATCAAATTTTCCTCTGTGATTTGATAAAGTACCAGCAAAGCATAGACAACCAAAACATCTCATATACATGAAAGATCAGGAATGTTCTTATACAACATCTCAAAAGGAGATCTATTTTGTAAAACAAAAGATGGAAGTCTATTAATGATATGTGCTGCAGTTTGAACACAAAAACTCCAAAATTTCAAAGGCAAACATGACTGAAAAAGTAATGCCCTTGCAACTTGTAATAAATGCTGATGTTTTCTTTCTACAACACCATTTTGTTGAGGTGTTTCCACACAAGAAGTTTGATGAACAATACCCAAAGTATGATAAAATTCATGCAAAAGAAATTATGTACCATTGTCGCTTCTAAGAATTTTTACTTTGGTTTGAAACTGAGTGTGTACCATTTTGACAAAATTTTCAAGAGAAAGTTTGACATCACTCTTTGCCTTTAACATATAAACCCAAGTACATCTAGTATGATCATCCACAATAGTAAGGAAATACTTATTACCACCTAAAGAAGGAATAGAGAAAGGTCCCCAAACATCACAATGAACAAGATCAAAAGCAGCAATAGAAATAGAGTTACTAACAGGAAATGAACTTATTTTCTGTTTTGCAAGAGGACAAATATCACACACATGAGTATTCAAAACTTTATTCAAGTGTTTTGGCATATTTGGCAAAGGAAGTTGTAACAACTTCTTATTAGAAACATGTCCTAACCTTGTATGCCACAAAATAGGGCTAACAACAAGAACATTATTAACAGATCTAACAGGAACAGACTTGATGCAGTATAAACCTCCAAATTGTTCAGCATTACCAATCACCTTCTTGGTGAGGTTGTCCTGCAAAACACAATGTGAGGACAGGAAGCTAACAGTACAATTAGAATTGTTAGTCAAATGGGATATAGAAAGCAAGTTGAAAGTAAAGTCAGGAACATAAAGGACATTATAGAGAGTCAAAGACTCATTCAAGATTACAGTGCCTTGAAAAGTAGCAGTTGTTATTGCATTATTGGGAAGTTTGATCTTTATGTTAGATGGTTTTGGTACTGTGGAAAATAAAGTAAGATCACAAGTCATGTTATCAGTTGCCCCAGTATCAAGAATCCAACTAAACTTGTCAGAAGAAATGGTATGAAAACAAGAGTGTATACCAGGTTGCATACCTGCAGAGACATCAGCAGGAGAGACAAAAGCACCAGCTACACTATGAGAATTGTCATTTCCCTTTTGCAATTTTGCATAGCTCAAGAATTGCTCAAACATGACTTGTGTGAATAGAGGATTTGTCATTTCAGCAGACTCATCATTCTTAACCATTACATTAGCTGTAGAGTCAGTCTTAGCACCAGAAACAGGGCCTCTAGGACCCCTAGGACCCTTCCAACCAGGGGGATACCCAATTAGTTGAAAACATCGATCCACTGTGTGACCAGGGCCCTCACAGTGGCTGCATTTCAAAGGCTTTTTCTTGTCTTTAAAAAATTTAGCATTCTTGGCTAACATAGCTATGGACTCAACTGGAGTAACATCACATTTAAGTGCCCTCTGAGACTCTTCTTGTAAAAGGACAGAATAAACTTTGGCCAAGGCGTAAGAAGATGATTGCATCAAAATATGACTCCTAATAGCCGAATAACTATCATCCAACCCTACCAAAAACTTAATAATAACATCCTTCTCTTGAGTCCTAGCCACAATCTGAGGAATCTCACAAGTACATTGAGCCAAAGCACCACAGTTGCAAAGTAAAGCAGGTCTATAGCTTAACCACTCATCCCAAAGAGACTTGAAAGTATTGTAATAAGCAACTAAGGACTTAGAACCTTTAGAAATGGCACTCAAGGAATTTTCTAACTCGTAAACTCGCGTATCAACGGATTTAGAGTACCTGATATGCAGCTCGTCCCAAACGTCTTTCGCCGAGGTAAAGTACTCCAGTGTGCGCTTTATATCCGGTTTGATAGAATTTAACATCCACATCAACACAAGATCGTTGGCACGAACCCAGGCCGCACGAATAACCATATCACCATCTTCAGGCGGAGGAATCAACGTACCATCGATGAGAGGAGCCTTATTCTTCACACTGAGAGCACGCTTAACAGCGTGACTCCAGGAAACAAAATTGGTACCGTTGAGAGGTTCCAATACAATCGCGACAGCCGGATTGTCTTGCGGATGCAAGGCCAATGGAGAGAGAGGATTCTCCACAGGATTGAGGGAAGCACCGTTATAGGCCATGAAAAACGAACAAGAAAACCCAAGAAATTCGATGAAAAATCGAAAAGATAGATCGTGATAGACACGAAAAGAAGCAAGATTCGAGGGAAAAACCCAAAGAAAATCAATCGAAACAACACGAATCGACCGGAGAGGCAGCGGAAAACAGGATCAATCGAATCCCCAAAGTGAATTCGAAAAAAAAAAACTACGAACCCTAGCGTATCTTCAACGAATTTGATGAATTAAACGATCAAAATGTTAACTGATACCATGTAGAGAATTTGGAATCAACATTCTAACCTTGAATTGAAATGAAAGAAACGGTTTACAGATGAGTTTGTTACAAGATGGTAAAACTGAATGAATGAAAAAGAAGGAGGCTGAGACCTATTTATAAGGTGCGGTCAACAACCAGTCAACTAACAGTATTAGTAAGATAAACTAAAAGTATTAGTAAGGAAAAATCTATCCTATATTTTTAGAATAAATTTAAATGTTTTTTTTCTAGTGGAGTAAATTTAGCAATTGGGTATACCTGTCTTTCATAAACAAAAAATTAATCTCAAAACTAAAATATTGAAAGCTAAAGTATATGCGTCACCAGTGATGTAATTTACAACGTATCGATCCAATGGTAGTGACGATAATTTTTCTTTTAAATAAATCAACTTGTCATTTAAATAAAATTGCTTCTTTAAATTAGTCATTGGAGATTGACTTTTGAAATTGATGAACGTGATCAGAAACTTACAAGTTACAAGTTACAACCCCATCAATCTTACCAAAATTTAGAATATTTTAAGTTTCTAACAACCAAGATTATTTTTTATTCCAAGATTTTTTATATTTTTTATTGGAAAAATTACAACTAGATACAAAATTTGAGTACAAATAAATTTTCTGCACTTTGTACCTGGTTGTAATTTTTTGGATGACTTTGTAGTGAATTTTTTTTTTCCTTTTTTATTTGACTTGGACCCACATCTTCTAATTTGTTCCAATTTTGATCTCAAAGTCGTCAAATATTACAAAATATCATTGTTTTTAGTCGCATGTTCGTCAAAATATTGCAAATTTCTGACCCACGTGGCATTTTAAATGCTTTTGATAATTTGTTTGAAAAAGGTACTAAAATATTTAGAAAACTCAATTTAGTCCATATATTTTTACATAACTCGATTTTGGTCCTACGTTCCCTAAAAATTGATATGGCGTCACTCTGTATCACATGTTTGCCACATGACAGATGGAAAAGTAAAATTTCAAAACTAATCTTGTAATTTATGTCGGTTTTATTTTTAGTCCTATAATATTTTATTTTATCAATCTTAATTAAAAAGATATCAATTTTAATCATTTTTTATTGATTTTTTTTTTAATTTTCTCAGCAATCAACATGTGACCAATATAAAATTGAACTTTTTTATTCGTCGATCCATTCTGACACGTGGTGGTACAACACGTTTAGCGTATTGGCCGAAAATTAAAACTCTCCAATTCTAAACTGGTCACGTGCGCCTCACGTACTGATTTCAACAAAAAATCAAAATTTCCAAGCGAAAAAGATTAAAATTGAAGCTTTCATGACTAAAAAATAACAAAATGAAAAGATACCGGACTAGAAATAGAAAAGAACTAAGTCACAAGACCCGTATTAAATAATTCCCATTTGATAAAATTGCATTAATTAAATGAGTGAGTCTCATGTACGCTCAGATGCATCATGCATTCATAGTGCATTTTAGAATCGTGCAATTTATTATACTGAAAAAAATAAATTGTTTACACTGAATCATACAACTATTTTTTATACTAATAATTGCACGGTTCAGTATAAATAAGTTGCACTTTTCAGTATAACAAGCTGCACGATTCTAAAAAACACTATGAATGTACGGTGCACCTGGATGTATACAATACTTAACCTAATAAAATAGAGTGCCAATCAAGTTATCAACAACCCCCATTCAAAATTGAGAGATCGATAAATTAACTCTAGTACACATTAATAGCAAATCATATTGTCTATTAACAAACCGTTGCATCTCAAAACTCAAGTTGACTCCTACAATTCCTAACTCTATCCATCTTCATGGCGCAAGCAGCAGTTTGTTTCCTGCTGGAGCATGTGAATGACGTGATCAGAGTGCACAAAGATCTAATATCCGACCAGGAGAAGGATGTGTTCCTCCACCTGGTCGGGGACCTTGACTTACTGAGGGCGTTCCTGCACGACGCCCCCAGTAGGTCAAGGAAGCGGCGCCTGCTCCAGGAAATGGAACGTCAGATAAAGGAGGTCGTTCACGAGGTGGAGGACACCATAGACGTCTGCCTGGCCGTAGCGGCCGCGTCCAAGGGCCGGAGGCTCCTGCGACTCCTTAATCCGAAACGCGTCAGCCTGGGGATGCAGATCAAGGCGATTAGACAGGATAAGCTGATGCCCATGTTCGAAAAGGCGAAGAAGGACTTTTCCAACATCCAACCGGCTGCAGGGGGACCGGATCCCGACGATGAGGACTGGTTCGTCAGAAAGGTCGGATTTTTTTATACTTTGGAATCCTATTCCTACATATATATATATATATGCACCTTGAAATATCCTATAAAAATATCACATCTCATATCATATCATTCAAACTTTTTTTTTTTCGTTCATCCTAATTATGAATGCATTCATATTAATTTAATTAAAGGGTTTTTTTTTTTTAGTTCAATAACTTTACCTCGTTTTGAAATTGATCCCGGTTGTTTTGACTTTTTAATTTTGATTCGGTAAATTATCTTTTTTTTTTAAATTGGTCATTTAACTGCGGTAGAAGATCACCAATCAGGTAACTGTCATCTATTTAATTATTTTTATGTATTCCTTTAACTTCGAAATGTCACTTAAACTTTTTTAATCCTAATAATTTTGGGTCGAGACTTTTCTGCGTATTTTTTTAGGGAGAAAGAATGATTTTCTGCGTATTTTGATTTATTTTTGAATTTTTTTCGGTCAGTTTAGAAACAGTAAACCGACCCGATTTGCTTTGTCTTTAATATGCAAATTGTTTTTAGACCTGACCAAAATTATCAAGATTAAAAAAGTTTAAGTAGCGCTTCGAAATCAAAGGAAAAAATAAAATAATCATAGATGTGTCAGTTACCTGTTTGGTAACCTGCTACAGCAGGTTAAAGAACCCATTTAAAAAAAAATTGAAAATTTACAGGATCAAAATCAAAAATTAAAAAAACATTCTGGACTAATTTCAAAACGATGCAAAGTTACTGAACTACAAAAACTTAATCCCTTAATTATAATATTATTTTATGGCTTAATTGGGTTCACCATTAATTTAATTTAGAATTTTGGATAACTATGATGAAGTGGAATGACTCAAGCGGTTAGAGCACCACTACCTATGCCATAAGGTCATGAGTTCGAGTCACCACTTGCCCGAACAAAAAAAAAAGAGGAAGAATTTTGGATAATTATGAATAAATTTTAATTTTTTTATATTCTTTCAAATTAATCTTATGATCGGTCTCTATGTAATCGTTTCTTTTACGTATGCGAAATGATGACGCCCGGATTAAGAAGTGGTTACGTCGATTGACCACGTCAAATCCGAGTACAAAAGTGGTTGTCCGTAATTTTAATTTACAACAATATTTAAAGGTGATAATTTATTTGAATCTATTCAAAATTTTAAATTCGATGATAATTAAGCGAAAAATTATAATTTTATTTACAATTAATTCTAATTTTATTGGATCAATTTATTATAACATGTCCATTTTTTTTTAAATTAGTCGTGATGACTGAAGGGTCATGCCTGTAAAAGCAAAATCATTTTCATGGTGAACAAGGTTCACAACATACCAACTCTTTTTAAAAATAACATAAAAAAAAACTACGTGTTTGATGATCGATTCCCCCGTGACTTCTAGCTTTTATGTGTTAAAATATTATGAAAATATTACTTTTAAGGTACAAACTTTTTTAAACTATTATTTTGTGGTACAAGTTTTATTTGTAATAATTCAAAATATAATTGCACTTGCACATTCGACTACATTATGTATAAATTTGAGTATATATATACAAATACGAAAAAAATTGTACCTTAAAGTAACAGAGTCTTTCACTTTGTCCCTTAGAGTAATGATCCCAAAAATTATTATGAAGGATGACAACAAATTATAGATGGTTTTTTTTTATAAAAAAACAACACATTATAGATGTTAAAAAAGTGATTATGACTCATAGTGTCAAACCGAAAAAATCAAGAGTTAGGGTTAGATTTTCGTAGCCCGTTTAAAATCGAGTTGTTTTGGCGATTCGAATGGGCTAGGGGTTAACCCGGCATGCCGTTAAATATTTCAAAATTAAAAAATATAATTGAATCATAATTTTACTATAATTTATTTTTATCAATGTACATATTTCAGATGAAATGGGTTAAAAATAACATCTTATCTAAATATGGGTAAAAATATTGTGCAATAGTGATGTTATTATATACTCCATCTCATTTAAATACATACTCCCCATTATTCATAATGATTGTTGTTCTATGGGAGAGTATTTGTTTCTAATTGATTGTTGTTTTATTTATTTTTCCTATATTTTCCCTCTTCTACCCTTATTCCAATTATCCCATCAATCTTACACAATTATAATACTAGCTTAATGGAGTAATCAATAAGGTTATATGTGTCATTTTATAGCTTTTCTTAATTTTTTCCTGAAAATTTAAAACAACAATCATTACTGATAGGAGGGAGTATCATTTTAGATCAATGTATATATATTAAGAAAATTATTGGCTTCCTGTTATACCCTTAATTAAGCTTAAGAGTTCTACATAAGTTTTTGAAAGGCAATACTCCATCTGTCCCATGATTATTTGCACATGTAGATGAACATACATATTAAGAAAGTGGAATAAAGAGTAATTAGGGATTTTTGGGGTAATTATATAAATTTTATATATAAAAGAAAATAGTTGAATAGTATGTGTGGGCCCAAAAGTAGTGCATTTTGTATAAATTTGTGAATATTGTGAGGTTGAAGTTTATGATTATTTTTTATTTTTTTTGGAGTTTACAAGTAATGTTAGGACATCCTAATAAAATAATTGTGCAAATAATTGCGGGATGGTGGGAGTATTATTTAAATATATTTGATGACTTAATTTAAGGGAAAACTATGAAGCAACATAGCACTTAATTAGTCTTTTTTTTTAGACAAAATTTAATACTTTTTTAATAAATTTTAAAAGTTTTCGTAAAAAATTATAACGATTTTTTTTCTTAAAAAAATTAGAATAATTTAAAAAACTTAAAATAAAAAATAAAATGTGAAAATTTATTTAAATTTATAATAAATAAAAAATATTTTTCTCTTTTATTTGTGTTTTAAGTTGTTAAAAAATTGTTTGATTTTATAAAAATCAATATTATAACAAATTAATATTTTCTAAACAATTTATATTTTTTTAAATTACTGAATATATGTTATGTATATCATATTTACAATGCCAATAAATATCGAATTTATTAAAAAATTCGGGACAATATCGTTTTGTTCTAAAACTATTAGAATTTTTTTTTTAAATCTGAATAATTCACTCTATAAGTTTATTCAATAAAGTAAAATGATAAATTAATTTAAAATCAAAATAATTTACTCAATAATTTATTTAATTAAATATATAATATGAAAAAATAAAACCTCCGACCTCGTGTGCAGTGACAGATTTAGGGGTACATGGGGGTACAATTGTACCCCAAAATGAAATGTACCCCTTTGTATACCTTATGTTAAATTTTAAAATTGTATTTCATTATGTATAATTAAAAATAAGTATTCAAATATAACCCTAAACTTCCCTTAAAAAAAATTGTATCCCCAAATTTCTAATTCCGGGTCCGCCAATGCTCGTGTGGTTTATCCCTAAAGTCCTTTTCAAATTTATTTGCTAACCAAATGATGGAAACGTCATTTGTTCCGCTCATCCACGACTTATCAAAAACTCCAGCTAACAATAGATCCCACATTTCCTATTTCAATTTGAATTCCACCCGAAAATCTCCACCATCCGAGTCATCCCTAATAACCACATTAATGTGGTTGGCCACTGGGCTCCTCATTTGAGTGGGAAACCCAAATTCGATTATCTTTGAGAACAAATTTGGAGTTATAGAAATTATAAGGTGGACTGGTGATTTCGTGAAGTATTTGGGTGCTTGGTGTATACTAACTACTAACAACTAACTTTGTCCGATAAAAAAAATAAAAACATTAATGTGGTTATGAGATGATGAAAGAATATGATTGGACACTACAATCTTACTTTCAAAGAAATTTGATGCCTCTTTATTTGCAGTAATACATATATATATGCAACGCTGAAACGTTATGGGGTTCCAACGAAATAACAATTGCATCTCAATAATGATCTTTATTATTCTCAAAATGTAGTACTTTTAAAAGGTCAGGTTTTTTTGCACAAAAAAAATGATAACTAATTCTAATCACATGTAGTTGTTAATTTTTTAATGCAGGCTCAAGTAATCAGGCAAGAATTAGTTGTGGGTTTCGATGATGAGGAAAGGAGCATAATTAATTACCTCATGGAAGGAAAAGAGAAACTTGATGTTATCTCCATCATTGGTATGCCAGGCTTGGGGAAGACGACTCTAGCATGGAAGGTGTATCAGAACCCAGATGTTTGTTATGAATTCCCGATTCGCATCTGGGTTCACGTCACTAAAATTTTCGACAGTAGGAAAGTGTTTCTCAACATTTTGAGGTATTTTACAAGTGAAGATATGCATGAAATGAGTGACGTGGAGCTAGGCACGAGGGTTCGTCAAAGTCTGGAGGGACGAAAGTTCTTGTTAGCCCTTGACGGTGTATGGAGTATTGAGGTGTGGGATACCTTAAAAGATGTATTGTCTCATAGCAATGGGATGAGTAAAGTCCTAATAACAACTCGCAAAGTGGGTGTGGGAAGGCATGTTGGAGAAGCCCACGTGCTAACCTTTCGAAGTTCAAATCAAAGTTGGGAGCTCCTCCAACTAGAGTTATTTGGGAATCTCGAAGATTGCCCTCCAGAATTGGAAACAATTGGGCGGCGTATAGCTGATCAATGTCAAGGGGTGCCGCTGCAGATAGTGATGATAGCTGGAATTCTTCGAGACCAATTAGCAAGAAATTCAAGATCGTCGTTCTTGGTAGTCGAGGGGTGGGAGAATGTGTCTGAAAATATGAGTGTGTATTTACAGAACAAAATGAAGGAGAATTCTGCAATGGACATTATAGGTTTGAGTTACTATGGATTACCTTATTATATGAGAGAGTGCTTTCTTTATCTGGCAGTGTTTCCTAAAGATTATGAGATCCCGGTTAGGACATTGATCCGGTTGTGGATTGCAGAAGGATTTATTCTACCCCAAGAGGAAAAAGAAGTTGGAGGACACTGCACTCGAGTATTTAAATGATCTTGTCAACCAAAATTTATTGATGGTTGCTAGTAAGAATCAAACAGGGGATGCTAAAAGGTGTCGCGTTCATATTATGATTCATGCATTCTGCAAATCTAAAGCTTGGGAGCTAAACTTGTACCAAGAGATCAAATTTTCAAATGAAGTGTTTGAACCTCCTATTTCGGAGATACAAACATTCCGTCGTATTTCTCTCTCCAATTCGGTACCTCTTAATACCTTCCTCGAGGAAAACCCAAAGGGCCCCCAAGTTCGTTCCCTTTTATGTTTTAACGGGGACTCTGTCCTCTTGGAACCCCAATACTCATCTTCCATCCATGAAGGCTTCAATTTATTGAGGGTTTTTGAATCCAAGGCCATGAAATTCGTTCAATTTCCCGAGAGTATAGCCAAGATGATTCATCTGAGGTACCTCACTTTGTGCATTGAAGATCTCCAAGTGCTTCCTGAATCCATCTCCAAGCTGTGGAACTTGCAAACTCTTGTGGTGGAAACAGAGACATGTACGATTGAGATAAAAGCGAATATATGGAGAATGATTCAGTTGAGGCATCTCAAGACAAAAGCAGCTCTTATCCTGCAAGAACCTATACGAAAAGGCCGTGAATCTACCGCTGACAAACTTCAAACAATTACCGCTCTCTCGCCTGATTCTTGCACGCCGGCTTTCTCCCAAAAGGCTCTTTACCTAAAGACATTAGGCATTCGTGGGAAACTAGCCACATTCTTCGAATCCATGTCACTTCATGAACTGCGCCAGCTTCAAAAGTTGAAGCTCGTGAATGATGACTCATCGTCGGATCAGATACAGAGGTTTCCTCTACCTCATAGCTTCCCACCGAATCTCAAGAGGCTGACCTTATCGAAAACATATCTAAATTGGGACCACATGGCTACATTGGCACAGATTGGAACGCTGGAGATCCTCAAGTTGAAAGATAATGCATTCACTGGACCCTCCTGGAATGCTGTTGGTGTTGGCTTTCGACGTCTCGTATTCTTGCTCATTGTGAACACGGATTTGCGTCACTGGGAGGCTGATCCCGATCATTTTCCTACTCTGAGGTTTCTTATGCTGAAGGAGTGTCAACAGCTCCAAGAAATTCCGCAGTGCCTGGCCAATAACCTTGAAAAGTTGGAGATAGACTGTGTTTCTAAATCCGTAACTGATTCTGCCAAAAAAATTGAGAAAGCTAGCAAACAACAAAATAATAAATGGGGAGCCCAATTTAAGCTCGTCATCGGTCCTAGTTGTTTATGATCATCAACAATCAACAATTGAACAATCAAGTTAGTTAATTGATATGTAATTATCTCCTATCAGGTACGTTGTTGTGAATTTTCCTTTTAACGTTTTCATTCATAATTTCATAGCTATATATTTCTGATTCAATTTTTTTATCCTTGGTTTGTGCAGATATCATCAGAAACATGCACGTTAAACAATTGAGATCTTCTGCGAAATTTCTAAATCTTTTCACATGTCACCTTTTTTTCCATCAGTGTTTGTTCCGTGGCAATTGATAATATCGTTTGATTAATAACGATTTGTTTAAGTCTTCCTTTGTTTAATAATGTAAATAATCCAAGTTAAAAAATTTGTAACAATTTATATTATGTAATTTTACAAGTTACATTAGTATTTGTTACTTTTGGAAATGTTAGCTACTATTTTGGAATGTTTGAACACCTAAGTTCTCTTTTGTTGCGTGTATAAATCACGTCATTTTCGAATGTGCATTCTCTTATCGAATGTGGATGGAATGTGTGAATTGTAGGGGTGAAAACGGATCGGATACGGACGGATAGTGCTTATATCGTATCTTAAATCATATTTTTTTCTCGAATTCGGAGTCGGATACGGAAAAATCGGATTCGGATACGAATTCGGAATATTCGGTATACGGATACGGGACGGATATCGGACAAATCCGGGCCGGATTCGAATAACTATAATCGGATAATATATTTTAAATGAAAATCATCAAAATGTGATTGAAACACATAAAAAAAAACTACATATGCAATATTTCATAGAAGTTCTAGTGCAAATTATAAAAATTATATCTACTGCTAATAATATGAAACTAAAAGTTATATCCTTCGTAACCATCACCACTCCAGCACAACATAATGTCTTAAAAGACATTTAAAATACTATACTGAACTTTCAAGTTGAGACTACGACACCACACTTTTCCGACTATTTTCTTAATAAAATTACATAAGTATTAAGTAATATATATATATATATATATATATATAATATAAAAATATAAAATAAAATATATTAAAAAATTTACCAGGTGACTTAGCTTACCTGGCCACTGGGCTCCTCATTTGAGTGGGAGACTCAGGTTCGATTCCCTCTGGGAACGACGTTGGAGTTATGTGAGTTATAAGATGGATTGATGATTTCGTAGAGTATTTGGGTGCTTGGTGTACTAACTACTAACAACTAACACCTAATTTTGTCCGATAAAAAAAAATCCGGATATCCGGATTTATTATCTGGAAAATATCCTATTAAATATGGGAAAACTCGAATACGGTCGGATATTATGTATTCCGAATTCGATTCAGAATCCGAAGTCAACTATCCGTATCCGAATCCTTATCCACCAGGATACTAGTTTTTTATACCGAATTCGATACCGACCGGATACGACTACGAATCGATCAAAAAATATCCGATCCATTTTCACCCTAGTGAATTGATTAGGCCTCATTCTCAAATCTCTCAACGAATCTACTCCACTTTAGTAGACTTCCACGAGGGAAGAGAGGTAGACAATTTGTGGTATGTATTTGGGAGTGCGTGTTGGGCTTGCCCAATTATAATTGGCCCAAAAAATAAATGGGTCCGGTTATTAGCACCCCATAATTAGTAAGTACACCCACTTAATTAATAAATTACCAAATATACCCCTTATTTTCTAAAGTGTTGGTTTCTTTTTCCATGGTTCCTGGTTCCTTTTCACAGTTTCTTTCTGCAATTTATCCTTGTATAATTTGTTGCCCATAGTTTCGGAGACATTCATCTTTCATATTTAAAAATCAATTAAAATTGCACTATAAAAATCTATTTATTTATTTTTGGCTGCAAAAAAAACAAAAATCATCAAAAAAATCTGATAAGAACACCATTAAAATATATTAAAAGATTCAAAATTGAGAGCAAACCTAATCTAAAAAACACTATTATTAGAACATATAAATACCCAAAAAAGAGAGAAAAAAAGGTTCAAATTTTCAATTGGTTTGTTGATTGCAAAGAAAAATAAATATAATAAATAAAGAACACACATTGTGTATCTTTACCTGAGATCTAAAGTGAAGAGGGTGCACAGAGTGAAGAAAGAGAAGGAATCGGACTTGTGAGCGGTGGAAAAAGGTGGGATGGCGCCATGGCGGGAGGGGAACGGAGGTGGGGGCAAGTGAGAAAGAGAGGAGTGAAAAATGGAAGCAGATTTGTAGAAAAAATTGCTGGATATGGGGCGGCAGCGGCGGTGGGCGATGACAGCGGCTACTTCAGGCGGTGACGGCGTCAAGGGGTGTTGGCAGCCGAAATGGGAGAAATGGAAGGAGGCGGCCGATGAGGAAGGAGGATCTCTAAAAAAAAGGGGTATAATGGGCAGTTCATAAATTGTAGGGGTGTATTTACCAATTCTGGGGGTGTTAATAACCGAACCCAAAATAAATAAAAGGAGCCCACATTTAAAAGAAAAGAAGTCAAGGCCCATTATGACACTAAATTGATTAGGGCACTATGGTGGTGCTGCTACTGGTGGACGGCAGAAAACAGACGAAGAAAAAATAGAGAGAAAAAGAGAGAGAGGAAGAGAAAGAAAAGAGAGAGGAGGAGAAAGAGTTTGCTATTTTGGGTGCTCGTTTCTTCACCGTTTTGCCTCAAATTTCGAGGGGGAGTCGTGGCGACGTGCTTTCATTTTAATTGAAGTGGATTTTCATTATTCATCTCCAAGAGGTATAATGGGGAAATTGATATATTTATTCATTTTGTACTATTTAGTTTGCTCTCTTCCATATTTCATTGTGTGTACCAAGAATTGCATTCTTTGCATTCTTGATGATAGTTTTGATGTTATTGGTGTTGATTCTTCAATTTGTGATAGCGAAGGAAACTGTGTAATTCTCATTTGATATAGTGGAGTATTTCCTGGACTAGGTCCCGTGGTTTTTACCCTCTTGTAAAGTTAATTTACGTATTTTGATCCGAAGTCTATTGAACTTTTATGCAAGTGATTGTTGCTTTTGTGCATTCCACTATGCCGAGCAATTGACTCTTATTCATTGGCCAACATTGCGTGATCTGTATTCTTTGGAAATGAAGAAATGTTATCATTTTTATGCAGTGTTGCAAAAATCTAACCTAGTCAGAGACACACGTAGTCACAGCCAAGCCCCGCGCTTTACTTCAGATTGCCGCTACTTGAGAGAACTTCACCGCCCGCAGCCCGTCATTGGCGCCGCCCACAGCCCCCCTTCGTTACCCGTCTTCCTCTATTTGGTGTATAGGTATAACTTATATGATATATATACGCCTATACGGTAGTGATGACTGATGATAACTGGGGAACATATATGATATATCATATATCAAATGAATTTTGGGCATTTGCTATAAATATGTGTTTTTTATATTTTCAATCTGATTTTACGGAATGCTTCTTAGGTTTGCTGCATTTACATATTCATAGAATAATTTTGTGTGGATGAACTGAACTATGGAGCAAGGATGAAAATATCCTGATATGTCCGCGATATATCACATATTTCGTAAGTGCGATATGGATATTGAGATAAAAAATATTTTTACCGTATATCGTGAAGATATCGCGATATTTGGCAATTAATATTGAAATTTTGTATTTTTTTAATCACAAATTTTAATTTTTAGGGGGTAATGTATTTGTTTTTCTGATTATGAGAATATATCATGAGTTATCGCAAAATATCGATACGTTATCGGTTCAGTCATAGTATAAAATTGGATGAAAATTGAGAAAAATCGCGGATAAATCGCAAAATATCACATTTAAAAAAAATCATAATTTTTTTTTTAGAAAAAAAAACTCAATTATAATAGTAATGTCAATAATAGAATTCCTATAAAAAATTGTCAATTTATTTCATAATGTATTTTGCTAGAGATATATTATATAATTTCAAGGTACCAAATTAGTAGTGCAACTGTGCAATACATCTAGTATTGTTTTGACAAAGATGTCATTAAATCTTTTATATTTGAGTCTCATGGGTCATTATTTAGGTACTAATTGTATTGTAATGTAATTTTAGGCATTTTGTGTTGTATTATATATTATATTGTAAATTGTTTAATATACGTCAAACAATACTTATATAATCTATTATTAGTATGCTTGCTTTAAACATTTCATTTTATTGAGATACTAAATGAAATATATGTACAATAGTATGTTATAATAATTTATAAAATTTCATGTAAAATTTTCAAAATTTTAACATAATATCCATCATTTTTCTAAAAAAATTGCGATATCGATATGCGATATCGATATATCCATTGATATATCCGTAAAATTAAGATTGTGACATGTGTTGCGATTGCAATATTTTCATCCTTTTTTTTTTGATCGGGAGCAATATTTTCATCCTTACTATGGAGTAGTTAAATATAAAAAATAAAAATAAAAATTAATCGGACCGCCTAGGCGGTAGACGGTCATGATCCGCTCGATTAACGTTTTTCGACTTTTGCACCCTTGCTTTAAGGCAATAGCAGATTGCGCTGTAGAAACTGATAGAAGAGTACAAATCACATCTGTGGAGGAGTTATGCTAAATACACATTTGTGACAACCTTTGATGGCGTCCAATCATTGTCTCATCACGTGGGAATGACGCGATGAACTTCGATGCATCATGGCATACCACGCCGACAAATTTTTGTTGTTGTTTTTTTTTTTTTTCTTCAGTTTTTTAATCAAATCTTAGTAATTATTTAATTACACATTAGTAATTAATTTTGGTTTTTAATTTATAATAAATTGAATTAGTGTAAAATTAATTAATCTCACACTAATTAAATGTATTCATTGTTATTATTTAATTAATTTAATAATATTAATTAAAAAGTATTAATTTATAATTTATTAATTATAATGAATTAATTTCACACTAATTAAATGAATTAATTTATAATTTATTAATTATAAAGTATTAATTTATAATTCTTTGTCTATTATTATTGATTTTTATATTAATAAATTACTAATACTATAAAAAGAAGATAAAAAACGTCAACAATTAAAAATTTAACAAGAGGTAAAAAAATTAAGTATATTAATTCATCAACTTAATCAATTTATTACAAATACTCATCAAACATCAAAATCAATATAAATGGACTAGTTGTTATTGCCGTCGTCGGGGTTGTTGGGCAGGTTTTGGAAATATTGGCCCCACCAATCAAGCGGTATCGGTTGGGCGAAATGGTCAGCGTCATATCCTTGTTGCGGTCCCCAATATCCAGTATTAGGGACTTGTTGCATACCAGCATGTTGACCAATTTGGTTAATTCCAAAGATGGACAAAATCGAACTTGTGGATCTTGGTTAACTTCTTTTCTTTGAAAAAGCTGCGTGTCTTGCATGACGCGTCCCAACCTATGATGAGCTGAACGAGGGTTGATGTGCACATTATTTGCGCCGAATTCAGGGTTGTGCACTCTGAGATGTGTAATATTTTCATACCATTCCATATACTCTGGCGTGGTCTGATTCGGAATTATAGCTTTGCGACTAAGGCGCCCGAGTGGATAGTAGTGATTCTCCATCTCGTTCCAGTATGCAATTTGGGGTCCATACACCTTCTTGTAGCCCCTTACATTAGGACCCAACCTTGAAAGATTTTTATCGAAGTCGAGTGGTGCTGGTGGGATACCTTGAACTCTCTCGAATTGTCATGCAACCCTTTTAGGCATATAACCTTCGGCATAATCCATAAAATTGATGCAACCGTGGAATAACGATGCATGAGGGATAGTAGATGGAACGCCGAACAGAGTCCAATTGATCTATAATGTAAGTATGAAAAATAAAATTATAAGACATTTTGCTAATTAAATTATAAATGACGTATTTTCTATTAAGATGTTTTGAGAATGAGAATGGGAAACATACATGAGTTGATGGGTAATTATCCAATAATTTGCAATAATGAACAAGATCCCGTGCATAAGTGCTGGTATCGAATCAATGCAATTTGTTCCATTTCAATGCACGGGGGGTTGTTTCATCATAAAAATTAGCTTCGCCGCGTTTGCTCAACTCGGTGAAGTACTCGTATATCCAACACTGAAAAATTGTAATGAGTTGGTATTATTTAACAATATATTGATAACAATATATTAATTATCATTGAAAAAATTATTGAATGAAATTTTGACCTCTAGTAGTGTTAAGCACCCCAAAAACTGTGTCGTCTCACGCCTAGATGCTTGTCCAAGTTGGTGATATAAATACGCCAACGTTGCGGCTCCCCATGCATAATTAGGGACAATGCCTATCAAATCACCCAACATCTTTAGGTACCTTATGGGGACATCATCACGCGTTCTATCAACGAATGGTGTAGCCCCCATAGTGTACCACAGGTAACCTCGAGCAATAGATTCATCACTCAGGTTAGTGTTAGGAATTGTACACTCCCCTTTTATTGTTTCAAAGTAACAGACGATTGGTTTTTCGCCACTGTTCCCGCATGCACTCTTTAGTGCTTGGTCAGTTTGATCTTCTCCTTCCAGAACAATGACGGGGCTGCCATTTATGTTCAAGCCTACATTCAAAGTATAATGATTTTTTTATTAGTAAAATTGAATAATAATAATAAAAGAAAATTTCTTTAATGTTTAATCAATAAAAATTAGTTTTATATTTAGTTTACCTAGGATAGCCTGAACGTCGTGGAGTGTGATCGTCATCTCCCCAAAAGGCATATGAAAATTGTTCGTCTCAGGATGCCACTGTTCGACGAAAGCAGTAATGAGGGCCATGTTATTCGAGTGAAACATCATTCCCCCCATTTCGGCTAATCCAGACGCATTAACGAGGTGTAAGGAAACACCGGGAGTGAATGAATTCAATGGCCATCTCCTAATACTTTTCGAACGAGTTTGGGGATCGAGGACCCTAACAAAGTTCTACATATTTTTCACATAAAAAATAAACCCGTTAATTTATATATCGTAATCGTTTGAGATAATAATTAAAATAAAAAATGTTTTTTTACTTACAGGATCCTCCCATATTTTTGATGCCTTGTGTGCTTTGAAAGCACACAACACTGATGGAAGTTGAGGTCCTCCAGGCATGGACGTCGTCGTCAACCATTCCCTAGTTTGTCGAGACCAGTGTGAGGCTTGTGGTGCACCCTGATCATTCTCATCCTCATCCTGACTTTCGTTAGGATCTTCGTGATGAGACGTAGAAGCGGCCCCGAGATGATGCGATGTAGACGAGCCCTGGCCCAGATGATGCGACGTAGACGGCCCGATATTAAGGGAGAATTGAGATGTTTCCATGACCGGAATATGGTCGGAGGACATGAACGGATGGGTTGATGGTGAAAAAGTGGGGAAGGCAATTGGGGTTATGAAATTTTCAATGTTACCCAAATTGTAATCACCAGAAGACTGGTAAGAAGAAAACTGCCTAAACTGCTCATCAATTGGTTGTTGAGCAGGGGTGTTTAGGTCGATGTCGAAGGGGGTTGAGAAATTGAAAAAATCAACTGGAGGAGGAGGAGGATTGTACGAAAAATTAGATTCTAGTAGTTGTGCATCATGTGTTACGCGGTGTTCCGCAAGAAAACATCGGTTGCACACTCTACAAAGCCGGGAGCACTCGGGACACTCGAGTTCTAAAAAAATTATAAATCTTAACAACTAATATCTTACAGTAAATCAAGTAATATTTTACAACATATCAATTAATACCTTACAACAATTGAACAATACAATAAAAAAAATTAGAGTATACTAATTTTTTTAATTAGAGTATACTCATTTTTAATAAAAAAAAAAATAATACCTTACATCATGATAACTAATACCTTACACCATATCAATAAATACCTTATATCATTTAGCAACATAATATATACCAAAGAAAGACTTTGTGACAAATAAACTTTGGTGTTTGTTATGTTAATCATTCTAATTCATTCTTGTCCTATCTCCATCCATTTGAGGTTGTTAACTTCTTTACTTTCTCAATTATTACCACTATCATTATTCCACCCATTTTGTCACCAGGCTTAAAACCCATCATTTTCGGTATAAAAATTCAATCTTTGATGATATCAACTAATACTTTACAATAGTGGCAAAGTTATGTTAACTTCATATCATAGGTCTAGGGTTCAAGTGTTGCTAGGCTCATCTAAGATAATAAAGTGTGGTCTTATCTATTTTATTATAATAGCTTCAAGTGTGATAATTTCTAATATATCTTCACACTTTGAAGTGTGATAATATGTTATTGCTTCTATCCCACACGGGAATAGACCACACTAAAAGTTAATGTGATAATAGATAATGTGTGATAATATATATTCTATCAATACATTTTTATATGTGTTTAAAAGCTATTTTTTTGTAGTGTTTACAAAAAATCAACTAATACTTTACAGCATATCAACTAATACTTTATAGCATATCAACTAATACCTTACAGCATATCAACTAATACCTTACACCATATCAACTAATACTTTACATCATATCAACTAATACTTTACAGCATATCAACTAATACTTTACAGCATATCAACTAATACTTTACAGCAAATCAACTAATACCTTACAGCATATCAACTAATATTTTACAGCTTATCAACTAATATTTTACAGCATATAAACTAATATATTACAGCATATCAATTAATATTTTACAAATAAAACATACCTTGAACGTGGCGACGATGGGCACTCACAAGATGGCGGCGGTGGTAAGTAGGCGATTGAGGGACTAATTATTCCACTGTGAAACAAGAAAAATATGTTATTACGTGTCGAAAAACAATTGACACAAAAAATCTTAAACAAATAAAAAAAAAAAAAAAAGGCGGACGGCGAAGGCGGGCGGCGGAGTCGGGCTGCGGCTGGGTATGTTGGGTTGGAGAAGAAGGAAGAGAAGAAAAGTGAAGGAAAGAAGGAAAGTAGTGGGTGATTGAGAAAGAAGGAAGAAAGTGAGTTGGGTATGTTGGGTTGGAGTAGAAGGAAGAGGAAGAAAAGTGAAGGAAGAATGGGATTATATAGGGGGTAAGTTGGGTTGGTTGGGGATAGAAATTAAAGAGTGTTGATAGAAAATTAATGTTTGGATGGTGGGATATTAATGTTGGTGGGGGATGGGAAATTAAATTCGAATTTAAAAAAAAAATTCAAAATACTATATTTTTTGCCTAAAATATAACATAATTATGTCATTAATAAATTATTATTAAGAATTTTTTTTTGAATAAATTATCAATTATTGATACTATAATATATATATTTTGGACATACATAAAGAACACCAACAATAAATACTGACTAGAATAATATATATAGTTGAAACACCAAATAATACTTTCAACCTAAACAACTCATACTTTTCAGTTAATAAAAAATTATACTTTTGAATTAACCATCTAATACTTTTATGTACACTGATAGTTTTTTTTTTCATAATAGTGATAATTAATATACGAATCAGTCCGAGCGCGTGCATATAACAGTGATACTTAAATAACTTATTGTAGTAGTAGAATACAGTAATAATCCGAGTCAAAAATTAAAATCACGCGTGCCTGTGAAGTCAAATCAATATCAGACCCGTGAGGCGCGTGTGATCGCGTAACACACGCGCGTGGTCGCGACAATACCTCCAAATCCTCCAAGGCTGAGTGGCGTGACAGAAATGTCGATGTCGGTAGCGCGCGGCGCGATGTCGGTGTCCAGTGGCGCGAACTGCCCGCCTGGCGCCCCTAGCCTACTGGCGGCGCGTGCCGCGCCACTTGCTGCTTTATTCCGGGTTTTTCTCCTTTTTCAGACGTACACAATAATTTCGATACCAATTTTTTGCATATATAACTTCATAATTTTACCATATTTTTGCAAACTCATCCACATTTTCGCTTGGCAGAATAAATTTTCGCAATAGGTTTAGTTTTTGTCTAGAATAATATATTTTTGCCTATATAACTTCATATAATCACATTATATTAACTTCACAATCGCAAACTCATTATACCATATTTTCTCTATTTCTCAAATTTTATGGTTGCTTCTTAGTGTTTTGTGTTTTGTATTTTTGTTGTATATTCAAGCTTCAACATTGTCATCTAGTTTGAAAAGTGATGAGAATTGTACGTGGCTACTATCTTCATTTAATCACATTATATCTTTGCTTTCTTTTAAATTAGACATATTATCTTCATTTATACCATATTTTATCCTCAAACTTTTACCAACCATTTCCAAAAAAATGAATCCTTATCATGGTGCTCATTATGTATCCACAGATGTGTCGGAGGATTTTAGTACACCTCCAGGGGGTTTAAAAGGAAAAGAAGGAGTTACATTTTATGTTACGGCTATTGCTAGAATGAGAAATATCACATTGATTATTCGTAATTCTAATGCAAACCAGGTAAGATATATATGTAGTAAAGGTGGCGAATATGTCCCTAGAAAAACAAAGAATGAGCGAAATACAAAAACCGCCAAAAATTCATGTCCTTTTCATTTAGTTGCTTGGCTTTCTGATCCCGAACGTGATATGTGGGAAATTAATATTTTGGAAGGAACACACAATCATCGATTTTCAAATAACGCAGAGGGTTCCAGAATTGGTCAATTAACACCCGAATAGTACAAACATGTACAATTACTAGATTCAATGAATGTTACTGCAGCAAACATTATAGGATATATAAAGACAATCAATCCCGAGAATCGGACAGACTCAAAGAAAATGTACAATTCACAGCAAAATATTAGGAGAGACAACCATGAGGAGCTTACCTCAACGCAAAACTTCATACACCTACTGCGAGAGAAGAATTACAGGTATAAATCCTCAAACAATTTTCATGATTATTTTATAAATTATGTCATTTTCTCAAAACGTCATTCAATTGAGTTGATTTATCAATTTTCATGATTGTTTTATAAATTACATATATATTATTATAATATTTATATATAATTATATAAGACTTCTCCTATTAATTGAGTTGATTTATCAATTGTGAAATAAATTCAAAATATATTTAATATCTTTTCATATTATTATAATAATTCAACTTAGCATACATATTGATATAACTATAATAAATCCATTCAAAATTATATAAAAAACAAATAATAAAATTATATGCTATATCTATAATTTCTATTATCATTATAATCGAAATATAATAAAATTCTTAATCCATATAAAAATTTCTAATAAATCTTTTATATGTGTTATTTAACCCTAAAAAAATTAAAGTTTGCAAGAAAAATAAATTTATAGAATATTGGTGATTTTTATGCACACACTAATAAAAGTTGATATTGGTGGTAAAAAAATTGATATACACACACTAATAAAATTTTGATATTGGTGATTTTTTTATATTATTTTAATTTTTTTATAAGGGTGATGGTGTAGGTGATAATTAATTGCATATTAATACTTTTTTTTAAGTAGCAATGTAATATTTATAATTTTTTAATTATGAATATTACATTGCTACTTAAAAAAAGTATTAATATGCAATTAATTATCACCTACACCATCACCCTTATAATTTTGAAATTAAATTATATTGAATATTAAAAACACCCGCGTAACATGCAGACATTATGCTAGTTAAACATATTGATTACTTTAAATTTATTTTTTATTTGTATTTATTAAAATTTAGGTACAATTTTAGGACGGATGACAGCAATGAACTAAAAGATATAGTTTTTAGTCATCCATGATCGGTTGTAATGGTCAACGCGTATCCGGAAGTATTAATCATTGACACGACATACAACACGAACATGTACGGTATGCCTTTGCTTGAGGCAGTTGGGGCAACGGGCACTCACAAGACGTTCACCATCGCATACGCATTTATGATCCGTGAAACGCAGGAACACTTCGAATATATCCTAGGATTTATTCGGGGATTGTACGAGATACGAATACCAAATGTCGTTGTCACGGACAGGGCTTTCGCGTTGATGAATGTTGTGGACGTGATTTTTCCAGAATCTCAAGCACATTTATGCAGGCGCCACGTAGAGCAAGTTGTTTATGCACGGGCTCTAAAACAACTAGGATTTAAAGAAAAACATGCTAAAAATTTTAAATTTCAGTGGAATTGTGCTGTGCAGTCCAGTCGGGCACAAATGAAGATTGGAAAATTGGGTGGGCTCATGTATAGAAAAAATACGGCAGATTTACGGATCTAATTGAGTATTGCGAAGATACGTGGCTTAGGCCGCATAAAACAAGAATTTTAGGGGCACATCTAGATTATCGCATGCACTACGAAAACTACACCACGAATAGGTAGCTATTATATTTAAATTTTCCTATGAAACCAAAACTATTGCACTATTACCATATTGAGACAAGTAATAAATTTAAATTTTGTTAATTTAATTATTGATGTAGAGTTGAACAAGAACATCACAGGTGAAAAAAAACCTGGATGGTGGCAGAAAGCACTTTGACATCATATTCAAAAAAATTCACCAGGTCATGGAGTTGTAAATATGCGAGATAAAAAAGCAATGCAGGTTTACCGGCCACAAGACAAGGACTGATATGCTAGAGAACGAATTCTACAGCCAACTAGTGCGCAATATCACGTCCAAAGCGTTCGAACTCATTGTCGAAGAAATAGATAGGAATCTGGGTGAAAAAATATGTGGTTGCTATCTCAGGAGAACACATGGTCTTCCGTGTCAATGCAAGCTTACAAGGTACTTTCAAAACAACTATCAAATACCTTTAAATTGTATAGACTCGTTTTGGAGAACATTTGATATAGATTTTTCTAGTATTCCTACCACCACCGACGAAACATATGATGACGGTGGTGGTAAGACTAGGAGAAAATTATTCGATGATGACACGGAAGACATTCTTCCACCGAAGGTTGAAAAAAAAAATAAGTCAAAACAGAAGACTTCAAGCAGCGATCGTCAACCTCCTTGGTTTGAGTGGGCGGCAAAAAGTGTGGGATTAAAAAAGTCTACTAAAAAATGGGGTAAGGGAAAGTATCGGCAACTAATGCGCACCAGGATATTCCACCAGAAGCTGATCGTAGACATAGCACATCAGAAAGATGTACGATGAATTTTTCTGAAGATACTCAAAATAGATTTTCCAAAATCCGGGCCACTCCCCCAATACTCCTACGTCAAATCCCCAAAGGCCCCCACCTCCTGATACCCCGCATCACAAAAGTACCGCTAGTTCGAGTAGGCCACCCAAATTTCAAACAAATATTATCTTGCCAATACCGTTTTTAAACTCTCCGGTGGAGAACGATTTCCCTCCATATATCAGAAATTATATTCATTCCTACAATGATGTAATTGGAGATGAGAACTGTGAATATAGAGTTGTTGCACTCGTAGTCTACGGATCCGAAGAATATTGGCCAAAGGTACGAATGGATCATAAGCAGGAATTGCAAATAAGACCCGATTTATACAATAATGTTCTACGTGGTTACATGGACATGTCAGATTTGGAAGAATCACTTGATCATGTCAAAGGTTTTGCAGAAATATCTAAATGGTTTAGATTACCTGAACATGGATACCTAGTTGCAACCACATATAACGTCTTCGTAATGACATTTAGTGAACATGGCGGAATTTTTTGCCTTCCCGCAATAACAGATGAACATCGAGGACTTCCGACCACGACATTGATCTTAGGGAACGTGAACAACAATTCTAATTGGATATTGGTAAGAAAAAACTATATTCATGTTATTTTATAATTTTTGTTATTTATCATTTTTTTAATTAATTATAATTATAATTTTTTAACTGTAATTTCAGTTGCATATGACAACCAATGATCATCCAAAGACTCGTTTATATCAAATCTACCGAAACACGCACATCACCCTTCTGTAAATGGTTTAGATTTACAATTTGAAAGCAGGATAGAGCTATTCCGTACATTACACGATTTGGATGCACCGCAGCGTGAGGCTAATTATAGGTCTAGACAAAATGAGAAAGACAAATACTATACATTTTTTAAATATTTAATTCATGTTTTTCTAGCGGCACGTCGCAGTCCATCCTCGGAATGTAATGTGTATATTGTTTTTCATATAATGTGTATATATTTATTTTCATTTAATGTGTATATTTATTTTTTCATGTTTAAATTGATAATTGAACTAATATTTTACAATTGACAAATTAATATTACTTAATTGAAGAACTAATATTGTTGATAACAAATAACTAATAATTTGCAGTTAATGAACTAATATTTTATGACCAAACAACTATAACATTTTTCAATGAAACAACTAATACTTTATAGTTAATAAATTATAAATTAATTCATTTAATTAGTGTAAAATTAATTAATTATAATTAATAAATTAATATTTTTCAATTAATATTATTATATTAAACAAAAGAATAAAAATTAATACATTTAATTAGTGTGGGATTAATTAACTTCGCACTAATTAAATTATTATAAATTTAAAACCATAAATTAATTACTAATAATGTGTTAATTAATGAACAAATACTTTATGACAATACAACTGTAATACTTTTCAATGAAAGAACTAATACACTTTATCACTAAACAATTAATATTTTTACAAACCCTAAATAATATTAATTAATACGTTTAATTAATTAGTTAATTTTAATTCATAATTATAATTCAATTTAATTAAATAAATAAGTAATATTAAATAAATAAAAAACGAAACCACGCGACACGAGCCATCTATGTTGCGCTCGCCACGCGACAGACACAGTCTGTGTCGCGTCTGCAGCGCGACAACTCCAATCATTGGAGCCTCACATCAATTGTCAAAAGTGTGTATATAGCAATAGTGTCTGTGGAGCTGGTTTGCTGAAAAAGAGACTAGGAATAGAAATTACACTCTTGATGACTGGATCTCAATCCAAGAATTGTTCTAGGGTGTTATTCTACTATATTGTCCTAGCTTTGGTTTGTTTTGGATTCATTTATGAAACAGATTGCAAATTTCAATTACAGCAAGTTGTAAGTTTTTTAGAGTGCACGCGTGAATACAACTCTTAACATTAAAAAATGATTTTTGGAGTTTGAAAGCACACTATAAAAACGTGCTTCAATGGGGGCCCAGCCCAACTACCAGCTTAGATGATGCTTAATCTTTTACTAATTCGGCGCGTGACTATTTTGACCAAGAGACGACCATTAATTCCTAGACGTCCCGCAGCAACTATTACAGTGCCAATTCTGAATTCATTGCTGAAATATATCTATGAATGAGCCGTGAAATTGGAAATGGTAATTCACTAATTGGACCTAAAATATGTTGTGACGCAAGTTTTGGGCCTCAATTTCTTATTTTTGCAAATATATTTCGATTCTCGTGCACTAATTTTATTTCGTTCATAGATTGTTACGATCTTCCTTTTTAATATGGTTCAATCTTCTTCTACATTATCAATTCTTATCAATCTCATTTTTCATTCGTTCTTGCAGAGAATTAATTATACTTTTAATAGCAAAATATCAAAATCACATCAAATTTAAGATTTTTAGACAATAAAAGTACATGATTTCAATACATGATTTTGAGAAGAATGACATTAAAATCAAATGCTTTTTTTTTTTACATTTCATATATTAAATAATGACACTTTGTATATTAATAATAATACTTGAAAAAGAAAATTCACAATTGCCTACTCATTAAAAATATTTAATTTTATGAGTTATTCTTCTTAAAGTCATTAAAATGTATAATGAGTTCATCATAAAACTTTCGTGAGCCTAGTTATGAATTTTAAGTAACACTCATGTGAATCAAATTTATACATGAACTATATATTTGTTAAATGTAAAAATTATCATTCTTATTCATAAAAAAATGACTGTTTAAAATATAAAGTAACAGTAATAATTTTTACACATAATAGTGAAACTAAAAAAATCGAGTTCACTGTGAATGCGCGTTCACACAATTTTTTATCATGATTTTTTTGGTCAGATTGGACTATTTTTCTAAGACACAACTAATAATGTATCTGCTGTGAGAATGGGGACGGAGTTTGAAGATGAACGGGGTGGATTGGAGAAGACGGCTGAGTTGGGTGATTTAGGGTTTTCAGACAAGGGAAAGAGTTTGTGTCTGAATGAGGAAAAATGTTTGACGTAGGTTATCAGAGTGAGGCACGTGAGCTATACGTGCAAGAGAAAAGAAATACATCTGGGCCAAGTATTTCAGTTGGGCCGAACATCACAGATGGGCCGAGTGATAATTAAAAGTAACTGGGCTAAGTATTCAGCCCAATCCGTATCTGTTTAATTTCAGTATTTTAGGGTTTTCCACATGTTGGTGGTCCCCACGTTTGTTACAAAAGGCAGAGGCCAGTGAATGGGAAAATATCAAAAAATTGCACCAACTTCTCTCTCTAACTTCTCTCTCCTCTCTCTAGTTCTCTCTCTCCCAATTCCTTCTAATCTTCAAGTTATTTACATATTTCAGTATTTAATTCCCAGAAAATCCAAAACACCTTACAAATTTATGCAGAAAAATACAAAAAATATAACATTTGGTAATCAGAGCCTTTTGATTCTGGTTATGGCTGAAGGAACCCGCTTCAAAGATCTGCAAGAGTCACAAAAACAATTAGAAAAATTATTTCAGGCTTAAACCCTAAAAAGGGAGGCAGCAGAGGAAAAGTTAACAGATGGCATGAAAGAATTATCTACTAAAACGGAGGAAAAGCTTGACAACTTTGCTAAAACTATGGCATTGTTGCAACTGCAGCTGAGCAACATGGATAGAGGAAATGGACAAGCATCTGGGGGATCTATTTTGGGCAGCCCTAATTAGGGCTCTTCTGGTCCAGTTCCCCTACAACAATTTCAGGAGACACCAAGGCAGAAACTCCTCACTGATGGTACTAATTTTCATAACCCAGTACCTAAAATTGAGTTTCCTAGGTTTGATGGATCTAAACCTAGATCATGGATTCTTAAATGCAATGGGTATTTCAAGCTTATGCCTAATATGACTGATCAGCAGAAGATTACACTTGCATCCATACATTTTGAAGGAAAAACAGCTTTGTGGGTTCAAAATTTCAATCAAAACAAGGTAGATCTCACTTGGGTGCAGTTTCTAGAAATATTATCTACTAGATTTGAAGAAATCAGAGATTCATCTGTGATTTCTAAATTTAATAAACTCAAGCAAATGGGGAATTATGATGATTATGTGGATCAATTTGAGGAGTTGAAGGCATGTATGTTGGTGGTCACTGGTGATGTGTTCTCATAAGCATATTTTGTGGCTAGTATTATTGGTGGACTCAATGAGGAGCTAAGATCAACAGTCTCCATGTTTGAACCCACAACCTTACAACATGCTATCAAACTAGGGAGAAAACAGGATCAGGCTACAGCTGCACTAACAAAGAAACTTAGGCCCTTTTCAAGGGTCTCTAACTCTAACCCTAACCCTAACCTTAACTCATCACAGTGGAAGAAAGGGGATTCTATTGGTGGTACTACCAACAAGTTTACACCACCACAATCAAAATCACATTTCAAGATCCCAACATCTGCTGAAATGGCTGCTAGAAGGGAAAAAGGACTTTGCTACAATTGTGATGAACCTTTTGTTCATGGTCACAAATGTAAGCAAAGAATTTCCTATATGATTATGGCTGAGGAAGAGGAGCAACTGCTGCTTCCAGATGCACCTAATAGTGGGGTTGAAGAGAAAGTTATCTTTGGGGCAGATGTCATGGAAGAGATTCAAATGTCTCTTAATTCTCTTAGTGGAGAGGATGGAGTACCACTATGAGGCTGTTTGGGGAGTTTGACCACCACAAACTCCACATACTCATAGATTCTGGTAGTACTTTGAGCTTCATACAAGCTTCTACAACAAAGAGGTTGAATTGTTCCCTAAGTTCAACTAAACCCATATTGGTAAAAGTAGCCAATGGGCAGAGGTTGGTCAGTTCCCAACAGGTGAATCCTTTCATTTGGAAAATGCAAGGTCACCAATTTTCATACCCAATGAGGCTGTTGGAAAATGAGGGTGTGATATCATATTGGGAGGTGATTGGCTCAAATCATGCACCCCAATTGAATTGGACTATGAGAAGATGACTTTCACAGTCAACTTACTTGGAAAAAGGGTTCAATTGCAAGCACTTACCTCAACAGCTGAGTGTAAGTTACTAACTGACATTGGTTTATACCATATGATGCACACGAAGGCTGCTAAGGAGATAGAAGAAATGTATCTCATCACTTCAGCTGACCAAAGTGATGAAAATACAGACTTACAGAAGTTACTATTGTCTTATAAGGACATCTTTGAGAAACCAACTGAGCTTCCTCCAAGCAGAGGTGTGGAACACCAGATACTACTCAAACCTGGTAGCGTTCCAAAGCAGCAGTTTCCCTACAGAACATCTCACACACACAAGGAGGAGATTGAAAGAATTGTTAAGGAACTCCTATCTACTGGAGTTATACAACACAACAAAAGCCCTTTTGCCTCTCCAGTTATCTTAGTTAAGAGGAATGATGGAACTTGGAGGCTATGTGTAGACTACATGTACCTAAATGAGTTAACTATCAAGCATAACTATCCAATTCCCATTATTGATGAACTCTTGGATGAGTTAAATGGAGCTAAGGTCTTTTCAAAAATTGATCTGAGGTCAGGTTATTTTCAGATTCTTATGAAGAAGGAACACCAATATCTAACTGCTTTTAGGACCCACAATGGCCACTATGAATTCTTAGTGATGCCATTTGGCCTATGTAATGCACCAGCAACTTTTCATTCATTGATGAATCAAGTGTTCAGGGAACACTTGAGGAAGTTCGTGTTGGTCTTTTTTGATGATATTTTGGTGTATAGTTTGGGAGTGGAGCAACATTTGGTTCATTTACAAATGGTTTTACAGTTGCTAAGGGACAATAAGTTATTTGCTAAAAGAAGCAAATGTCATTTTGGGCAAAAGAAGGTGGAGTACTTAGGCCACATAATATCAGAAGAGGGTGTTTCTATTGATCCTGAGAAAATGCCCAAGCCTCAAACCATCAAACAGTTAAGGGGGTTTCTTGGTTTAACAGGATACTATAGGAAATTTGTTAAGGGATATGGGCCCCTCAGCAAACCACTTACTACCTTACTGAAGAAGGACAATTTTAAGTGGAATCCTGAGGCAGATTTGACTTTTCAAAAGTTGAAAGAAGCCATGGTTACTGTACCTGTACTAGCCTTACCAGATTTTACCAAAAGGTTTGTGGTAGAAACTGATGCTAGTGGCACAGGAATTGGGGTTGTACTCATGCAAGAGGGCAAGCCCATTGCTTACATGAGTAAATCACTATGTCCAAAGAATCAGTCTCTTTCTATATATGAAAGAGAGTTCTTGGCAGTGTTGATGGATGTACAAAGGTGGAAACACTACTTAGAAGGACAAAAATTCACCATCAAAGCTGATCAACAATCCCTCAAACACCTTCTTGATCAGAAGGTAGTGACACCAATGCAACAAAAATGGATTACCAAATTATTAGGGCTTGGATTATGAAATTCTGTATAAGAAGGGCAGTGACAATAAGGTAGCAGATGCTTTGTCTAGAAGGGATTATGGAGAAGAGGGTTGTTCTGCAATTTCTACCATGGTCCCTACATGGATTGATCAGGTTCTTCTCAGTTATGAGAAGGATGCTTACATATAAGAAATTATCACAGCTAAGGGGGTTGATTCAGACACTTACCCACTTTTTCAACTCATTGGTGGCATTTTGAGGTACAAAAAGAGGCTGGTGATTGGTACTAACAATGAAATAAGGAGGGTGATTTTTTCTGAGATGCACTTAACACCATATGGTGGACATTCTGGGGTTACTGGTACCTATCAGAGGTTAAAAAGAATGTTTTTCTGGCCAAAAATGAAGGAGGATGTTTTAAATTGAGTCAAGATGTGTGAAGTTTGTGCCAAAAGTAAGCCTAGCCCTGGTTTATACCCTGGACTTCTACAGCCTCTACCCATTCCAGAACAAGCCTGGACCCACATCTCTATGGATTTCATAGAGGGTCTGCCTAAATCTTGGGGTAAGTGTGTAATTTGGGTGATAGTTGATAGGTTCACCAAGTATGCACATTTTATTGCACTCTCACACCCATATACAGCTAGTACTCTTGCTAAGGTTTTCTTAGATGTCATTTATAAGTTGCATGGCCTACCAGTTAGCATTGTGAGTGACAGGGATAAGGTTTTTACTAGTGATTTTTGGAAGGAATTGTTCAAGTTACTGGGAACTCAATTACACATGAGTTCCTCTTATCACCCTCAGTCTGATGGACAAACTGAGAGAGTAAATCAGTGCCTTGAACAATATCTCAGATGTATGGTAAGTGATAATCCAAAACAATGGCTCAAATGGTTACCATTGGCAGAGTTTTGGTATAACACCAATTACCATACCAGTCTCAAGATGACACCTTTCCAGGCTCTATATGGTTACACTCCTATGAGTTTCTCTATGGGCTCTTATCTACGAATGAGGAAGTGAGAGATCTACTTGTGCACATACAACATATTACAGAGCAAGTAAAGGAGAATTTACTGAAAGCACAGAGCCGCATGAAAGCATATGCTGATAAAAACAGACAAGAGAGAGTTTTCGAGGTTGGGGACAAAGTTTTTCTCAAGCTTCAACCCTTTCGACAAAATTCTGTTCAACACCGAAAGAGTTTAAAGTTGTCCTCAAAGTACTTTGGCCCCTACACAATCCTGCAAAGGGTGGGGAACGTAGCTTACAAACTAGAACTACCCCTAGGTTCAAAAATACACCCAGTGTTTCATGTCTCCTTTTTGAAGAAATACATAGGGGATCGAAATGTACCTTCGCAGTTGCTGCCGAATCTGGACGCCGCCGGTTTGTACTCGATCCAGCCAATCCGTGTACTAGATCGTCGCTACATCCTGAAAAAGGGACAGAGCAGAGAACAAATCAGAATTCGTTGGGGAAACGAATAGTGGAAATAGGATTCTTGGGAAGATGCCGCCTTCTTGATGCGAAATTTTCCATCAACCTATCCTTGGGGACAAGGATCTTTCGAAGGGGGGAGTATTGCTGTGAGAATGGGGACGGAGTTTGAAGATGAACGGGGTGGATTGGAGAAGGCGACTGAGTTGGGTGATTTAGGGTTTTTAGACAAGGGAAAGAGTTTGTGTCTGAATGAGGAAAAAGTGTTTGACTTAGGTTATTAGAGTGAGGCGCGTGAGTTATACGTGCAAGAGAAAAGAAATACATCTGGGCAAAGTATTTCAGTTAGGCCGAACATCACAGATGGGCCGAGTGATAATTAAAAGTAACTGGGCTAAGTATTCAGCTCAATCCGTATCTATTTAATTTCAGTATTTTAGGGTTTTCCACATGTTGGTGGTCCCCACGTTTGTTACAAAAGGCAGAGGCCAGTGAATGAGAAAATATCAGAAAATTGCACCAACTTCTCTCTCCTCTCTCTAGTTTTCTCTCTCCCAATTCCTTCTAATCTTCAAGTTATTTACATATTTCAGTATTTAATTCCCAGAAAATCCAAAACACCTTACAAATTTATGCAGAAAAATACAAAAATATAACATTATCCCTACATAACAAACAATGTTGGTGACATACACATGTTAAAAAGTAAAATATATTGTAGTTTTCTAATTGAAACTCAAAACACATTGGCATATTAAATTTAACAAAAATATGGATCCTAATTAAAGCACATTAGCAAATTAAATTTAAAATAAATGGATCCTCGTTATAATTCTATTCAACCCTCAAACGGTCAAACCTTCAACCCTTTCAACTAATTCAATAAATAGTGCAGACTTCTCTTCAATTCTTGCTTCAAAATAGAAATGACGAGTAAAAATGTTAAATAATTGTAACCGTCCTCGTACGGTGCACGCTACGATGCAGCTACCAAACCCACACACACGACACACGTCTACAAATAAATTCATTCATAAATGCATATTTTAATATTATTCACTTTTTTATATTAAAATATACCATTAGTATTTCTCATGTACTATGCACGATTTATATATAAATATTATATAAGTAAATAATATATAAATTATTAGGTACTTACATAAACAAATTTATCAATATTTGACTCTTTTAAATACATTGTAATCTACTATTGTGAAGATGTTGGTCACAGACTAAGAGCTTAAATAAATTTTAGGGTGGTCACAAAACTGTATTTTTTTTTCAAGAAGATTTTGATTATCTGGCAGAGAGTAATTGATTAAAGATGAAGACAAATGTTTTCAAGAAAATAATTATAATACAACTCACGTTCAAACTATTTAATTATTTAGTTATGTGTATTGAAAGACCAGGTCTCAAACATGAGGTATTTTGGAATAAGTAAATAAAAAAATTTATTTACAATAATCATATAATATTCTATATAAACATTTAAATCAAATCAATTAATATAAACATTTAGTCCCTATATTTCCTATTTCTGATTCAATAACGTGTCTCTCCGTCTCCTTCCATTAAAAACGTGTTTGTGAGAATTCTCTGGTAGATTAATTACAGGATTTTACTATTTCCCCATCCAAATTCTCTGGTAGATTAATTGCAGAAACGTGTCCCTCTAATCTCCTCTTTCTTCTCTCCCCAATTGGGTTAATTACAGGATTTTACTATTCCCCCTTCCAAATTCTCCTTTCCCCCAGTCCCATTTGGCCGTTCGCCTTCTCCATTTCTGACTAACCCCTTTCACTCGTAAGAGCAAAACAATCAGATCTGCAAAACAATCCCGACAAAGAGCAAGAGAAGAGGACAATTATTTAAAGTCGTATTTCAACACAGTAGATTGATGAAGAAACTTCAGATCTGTGTATATTACAGGTTTGAGTATTGGGTTCATTAATAAGTTTTCATTAGAAGCATTTCTGCAGTAATATTAAAATAAAATTAGATGTAGAAAAATATACCTCTTAATCGTGGAACACCTATGAATCTCTGAGCAATTTATTGGTTTGCATACGCAGGTAGTTGATATGCCCACATCAGATACATGATCGTTATGCATTCAATTTTGGAGAAACCGCACTTGTTCCCTTGTAATTTACTTTCTGCAATCATGAATTACTATATTATTTTATACAAAAAATTGAATAAAAAAGGAAATTTGTTGAGTTCTCTTAATTTGTATCCCATATCCGAAACATTATCAGGGGGAATAAACTGGTGAGTTATGGTTAAATGACAGCATTAACAGGTTTTTATACTGGTTAAAATTTGAATTGAAACTCTCGCACTTTAAACAATGCTTTCATTCCGAATTCAGATTGAATCAAAAAAAGTCATTATTATCCCTCCTCTCGGAATAAGCGTTCTGTCAGACTGGGAGATGTTACAGAAATAAAATAATGTAAAAAAACAAAAAAAAGTTTAACTCGCCTATTTGGTGTGTGTAGTCCACGGGATCACTACATAGCGAGTACACTGCACGCAAACTGCATAATTACTTTCATTTTCGCAGCTCCAGCTGCTTGTATAAATTTATTTACATTAAACTATATAATTATTTTTTATATTAATAATTGTACGATTTAATATAATTAAATTGTATATTTTAATATAAGAAATTATATAATTTTAAAATGCATTATAAATGTACGATGCATATAAATGCATATAAAATTTAGGGTGTGTTTTGAAACACTTAAAATAATTTTCAGAAACACTTATTTTCAAAGCTACCTCTCACAACTTTTAAAAATAAATGCTTCTGAAAGTTGTTTTAAGTATTTCAAAACACACCATTAGATCTTCATAAGTATATGAGTTAGTATGTTATGAAACTTGTTTATCATGAAATTTATTCCACTTTTATATGCATGACTATTTAGTTATCACGATTAATATTATTTTATAATATAAGTCACACTCTTTAATATCACTATTAATATCCTCTGTTGTAATATAAATCACATCTTTCAATGTTACGAGTAATATTCTTTATAGTAAAAAATCACACCTTCTTTTTTTTTTAGCGCAAAAAAGAAAAAAAAAATCACACTTTCAGTTATCACAACTAATATCATTTAATAATATAAATCACACCCTTTAATTAATTTTATATTAATTAATTTCACGTATTTTTGTGTGAAATTTCTCCGTCCTATACTCCGACTAAATGTATATAAACATATCGCATTCACACGTGATTATATATATATATTGACAGGGGGAGAAATCTTGTTGGGTTGAAAATTGAATTTGACCCCTCCATTTTTTGACCCGGAAAAGGTGCAAAAAGGAGCCCCAATTAACAATTCGGATCGTGCCCTGTTCATCAAGAAGATCCTCTCCAAAAATTCAATTATTCTCTTTCCTTCTTCAATAACCCACCACACTTGTTCTCCATTAATATCAAAACCTTCTTTCTCTCTCTACAGATCTGATTACCCAAAATCATCATACTGTTTCTTCACCATGGCTTGAGGATAATATCCTAAATTTTGCGTGCTCAATAATTCATCTCGATTATTGATGTCTACGGGAGTCGAGAGACATGCGAATTTCCCAGCTCCGGCTGCAGCAACAATGTCGCCCGATAATAAAGACCCGGAGGCCCGATCCGGATGCTGCAACCCGGTTAAGAAACCCGGGCCGATATCACTGGACCACGTGTTGTCCGCTTTGCGAGAAACGAAAGAAGAGAGGGATTCGAGAATTCGAAGTCTGTTCAGTTTCTTCGACTCGAATAATTTAGGGTATTTGGATTATACCAAAATTGAGAAGGGGCTTTCGGCAATGCAAATTCCCGCGGATTACAAGTTCGCTAAGGAGCTGTTGGAAGTTTGCGACGCCAATCAAGATGGAAGGGTTGATTACCAGGAATTTAGAAAGTATATGGATGATAAGGAGCTGGAATTGTACAGAATTTTTCAGGCGATTGATGTGGAGCACAATGGATGCATTTTGCCTGAGGAGCTTTGGGACGCGCTTGTCAAAGCTGGTACATTATCGCGAATTTGATATTCATGTTTTTTAATTTTTGTAAATTGTATGCGCCTGATCCTTATCTTTATTTGGTTGATTGTTTTAGGATGCAAAAATAAGTTGAAATTTTCACTGTAGCTTATCTGCAGCTTGAATTGATATGGGGTACTATTTAGGCTTTGTGCTATTGTAGCTGTACTGCAAGTATTTTTTCTTCTTCTTTTTTTCTATAACATGCATTCTGTTCTTTTTCTGTTAAGCTACCTCGTCAATTTCGAGTTAACGAAATTTATAAATATTACCAAATGTAGTCCATGATATTATCTAATCCTTTAGGTGGTGAAAATTTGAGCTTTGTTGTAGGACTGTTAATGAGCTGTAACCATCTGGAAGCTCATAAGCTCTGCTTTTTTAGTTATCATCTAGTAAGCTTCCTATGATTCAATTCCGGCTGATCTGAAGTAGAGATCAGAGTTTGAATTTGTATTCATCCCAAACTTAAGTGGAAGTAGGCTCTGCATAAATTGGGATTGGGTTAGTTTTAGGCCTTATCGAATTACAGTAGAGCTAAAATAATATATTCCAGAAATAATTGATGTTATATCTGTATAAAGTCACATTAATTGTTCTTTTGTTTTATAAATCCATGCATTGAGTATGAAAGGACTCGTGCAAGATCAAGTGGAGTTTGTATATTTAGTTTAGAAGGAGAATACATTTGAATTAAAATTGTTGTCATGGTGTAATATTTGATTGACATAGTATAATTCATTAAGGTTGCAAATATGGAAACACTTAAATAATTTCCAAAAGATTATGTATGCTTTTCTAGTCATTCTACTTTTCTTAACTATTGCAATCAAATTATTTTTCCCCTTCACTAAGCTGTTTATAAATAATTAATAATTTTTTGATAAAGAGACCTGCATTCATTTTTTCGGATTTCATGATGACGCTTCTTGTCCACTGCCTATTTCGGTTATGTGAGATGTTCAACTCTGCAAACACAAAAAGGATCTCAATTTCATGAAGCCTTAAAGATTCATGTATGTGCGTGTGTCGGGTGTGGAAAAAGTCTAATATGTTATAAGCCACATACATGGAAATTTGAAAGGTTTCATCTCCCATTGAAAATGTTGGTATTCATTAATGTCCAATGGCTCCACAGAGAACTTATAGCCATTTAATTAGTATATTTTAGGAATTCTTCCACATTTATCCAATATCTTTTATTGAGCAGTTAGGTTCTTTCTTTGCCTAAAACAAACTAATAGGACTAAGTGCACAACTAATACTGTTCAATGAAAACAAATAATACTATTCTGTGAAAACAACTAGTACTGACCAGCTAATATCTCGTAGTAAAACAACTAATATCTTTTAAAAATGTACTTGAGTTGCATGGTGCAACTGGTTCCTAGAAGTATTTGCCAACTAATAGTAAATATTGTAGTTTCCTTGTGTGTGATGTGAGACTATTCTTACAACTTGTATTTCATGGTACATATGGAAACTTGAGTGATGCTGGCACATGTATACTTGGAGGTATATCTTTGTCACCTTAAGATGTAAGATTTGAGGTGTTCCAGATTGTAGATGCTCAATGAGTGTATTTTGCTGAATTTGAGCAGAATAGAGATTTAATATAATTCTTTTTTATTCAATGGATTATCTGCCGTTTGAATGGTATTTATGTCAATAGCACATTATGTTGCCATTTGAATGTGTAAGCTTATCCAAGACATGTGTGAGGTTGAGTCTGCTCCTGAACATATTAAAAAGCCAAAGTAAATTTGTTAGACTGCCAGTCTAACTCTGATCTGTTTTTCTGTCTTTTTCATATGCCATCTTACATCATTGTCTTTGATCAAACTAGATTTTCTGTTAAGGAGTTTTTTAGTATCATTAAGCTGTTAGCTTTTGTGGATTATAAGCAGTATAATTAGATTACAGTAGATGTTTAAGTGGTCCTTCTTGAGTCCACCTGGCAGTTTTAGGTTATAATGCGAATTATAAGAATTTTGTTATGTCACTATGTTGCACTGGTCCCTTTACCTTTGGACCAGCAATGATAGCTAAATACTCTCCTGCTAATTCTCAGTTCTGTGAAAGGAGACTGCATCTGAATTAATTGTTTATTCAATTTTCAGTGTTGTCATTTGTTGATGTTTATCACTTATGACAAATTACTGTATCTTCTAGGTATTCATTCAATAATACTTTGGTTTTTTACCATAATTTTGTTGTACATTATTTATGCCAAATGCTAAAGTGAACTAGTTTGGTTACCGAAATATTTCAGTATGTTCATTGTTCAGCACAGTTTTTGAATATATTGAAACATAAAGGTCAAGTAATTTACACTTGATCTCATTCCTCATTAATTTGAATTTAAAAAATACATTCTAAACTAAATACAAAATCATAATATTTCTTATAGAGCTTTCAACAATAGAATACAATTTAGCATATGAAATACATAAAGATATATTTCACTTTTTACTTTTTTCATGTGTGGATAGCATTGAAACTCGTCAGTTTTTCCTTTGTGCATCCTTCCCTATATGCCTGTGTGATCATCTACTTTATCCAGCTTTTTGATGGAATAATTCTCTCTATCAGTTTCCCAAAACACCAACTGTTTTCACCTTACAAGTTATGACAGTTCGTTTTTGCAGGGATAGAACTCAACGATGACGAACTCGCTAGTTTTGTTGAACATGTTGATAAAGATAACAACGGAATCATAACATTTGAGGAATGGAGAGACTTCCTTCTTCTCTATCCTCACGAGGTCACCATGGAAAACATCTACCGATACTGGGAAAGGGTATATCTCGTAGATATTGGCGAACACGCCGTGATTCCTGAAGGCATCAGCAAGCATGTTCACGCAACAAAATATTTAATCGCCGGTGGAGTTGCTGGCGCGGCTTCTCGTACAGCAACTGCACCTCTCGATCGTTTAAAGGTCATTTTACAAGTTCAGACTACGCAAGCTTCCATTGGTCCTGCTGTTAAAAGAATATGGAATGAAGGTGGTATGTTGGGTTTTTTCCGAGGTAATGGACTAAATGTGTTGAAGGTTGCACCTGAAAGTGCAATCAAGTTTTATGCTTATGAAATGTTGAAAAATTCCATTGGGGGCGATGAGGGCGTTATTGGAACTCCAGGGAGACTTTTGGCTGGTGGAATGGCGGGAGCTGTGGCTCAAACGTCGATTTACCCGATGGATCTTGTTAAAACTCGGTTACAAACTCATGTTTGTGAGAGAGGGAGTGTTCCAAATTTGGGTAAATTGTCAAGAGATATATGGGTTAAGGAGGGACCTCGAGCTTTTTACCGAGGGTTAGTTCCGTCTCTTCTTGGAATTATACCTTATGCGGGCATTGACTTGGCTGCCTATGAAGCGTTGAAAGATATGTCCAGGAAATATATTCGGCATGATAGTGGTATGATGTAAATACGTGTTTCTTTTTTGTCTAATTGTTTTCCTTTCATTTCATCTGATGAATATTATTACTGGAAAAGTTACACATGGATGATATTATGCAGAACCTGGTCCCCTTGTGCAACTGAGTTGTGGGACAATTTCAGGATCTCTTGGAGCAACGTGTGTGTACCCACTGCAGGTGGTAAGAACAAGGTAACTGGCACATTCTGCCGTTTCTACTGATTATTTATTGGGGGAAAAACTATGATTAGTTGGAAAGATGGCATTTCAAGTCCACCATACACAGAGGTGCCAATTTAGTACAGGCAACTATTAACTTTGTGCAATTTGAGGACAAAAGATTTTGCCAGAATCCAAAAATTTGCACGTGATTGATCACATGACTTTTGGAATTGTATCAAATTTCTAGCAAGCATTTGGATTCCGGAAAAATGCATTTCTAATTGCACTGAGAGTTGTTTGTACTAAATTTCCATCCTCGTGTATATTTTAAATAAGAACAGCCACCTGTTTTCTTGGTTATTCATGGAGGAAAAAAAAAGCTTCCATAATATATACAGTTTTACGTCTAAGGCAAGTCTCTTGTACACCAGTTGTACAGTGCACCTATACACAACTAATACTTTTAAGAGAAAACAACTAATACTGACCAGTGAAAACAACTAATATTGTTTAAAAATGCACTCAAGCTGCACGGTGTACCTGGTGCATACAAGACTATCATTTTTCTGATGTCATCAATGCTAAGAAAGAGTTCTTTTCCAGAATGCAAGCTCAACATGCCAATCCCGATGCAAAGTACAAAAGTATGTCCGATGTATTCTGGAGAACATATCGGCATGAAGGTGTACGAGGTTTCTACAAAGGACTTTTCCCAAATCTCCTTAAAGTTATACCATCAGCAAGCATTACATATCTGGTTTATGAAGCCATGAAAAAGAGTCTAGATCTTGATTAGCACCATTCTTGCTGGGAAATGCCGATGATGACGACAATGATTATGGATAAATAAGTTTGTTTGTCAAATTGATGATCATTCTTGGAATTATACATTAGATTTTGATTGCCCCTTTGGATAGCTGTAGGAATGGCACCTGAGTTATCCTTTTGGGGTCGATTTACTAACTGCTTTAAGACATGCCGATGCGTATTCATATGTATTGATATGTATGTCTATGTTTCGAGTAATTCTGGGTAATTGTTGTGGGCTTTTTGCCAAATAATGCGCGACGAAAGCCATACATTGATAATAGTACTTATAAAATTTCCATATATAGTTGCTGAGTGAGTTCTTTACTGCACACATACATATACATGATACTATGGACCCAAAAAATTTACGTAGGGGGATCCAGATAGATTTTTATGCAAGAAATAATAATATAATAGTTGTCGATTTTTTTTTCAGTCTAATATTATTGGAACATCTCATTGTATAGATAAATTTGAGCGAATTAACTTGAACTCTGTTTCAGAAAAAAAAGTGATACTTAGGCTCAAAAAGAGATGAAATGAAGTCAAGATTGCTAAGATATACTAATATACATATTGAAAATTACAAAACACTACTATATTTAGGATCTAAACCCAACATCTAAATTAAATGTTAAGTAGTTTTTTAATGGGATGATGTGAAAAACATAAATTAAAGGGTTAATTTTAAATAAATACACAATCTTCAGGTCAAATATCAATTTAATCATGATTTTCAAGATTATAGGTAAAATCCCAACTTTTAATGTTGTTACAAATCAATACATGATTTTTTCCTCTGACCAGTAACAGATGACATGGCTCGCCGGACTTGCCATGTAGGATCACACAATTTACTTTTATTTTTTAATTTTGCTAAATTATTGTGTTTTATCTACGTTATTGCGACAGAAAACTCAAGAAACTCACGTGTGTTACTAGATTTTTTTATCAAAATAAGGTAGCAAAAATAATAATATTAAACCATGTAATCCTACATGGCAAGTCCAGTGAGTCACGTCATCCGTCACAGGCCAGAGAAAAAAAAAATCAATTTGCAAAAACATCAAAAGTTAGGCTTTTTCACTATAATCTTGTCCTGTAAAAAAAAAATTATAATCTTAAAAGTCGTGATTAAATGTATATTTGTGATCTGTTGGGAGATGAATTTAATAAAGAAATTTAGATTAGATCTCAAAACCCTGAGTATGACATGTATCAGGACATCTTGATAGAATAGAATCAGGATCAGGTTTCATTAAATGTTAGGATTCAGGATTATCTGCACCATGTATAGTAAGAAGATATAGATCAGGAAACGTTAGCATCCTGAAGACTCAGAAGACTCTGAAGAATCAGAAACATCCTGAAGACTCAGAAGACTCTGAAGAATCAGAAACATCCTGAAGACTCAGAAGACTCTGAAGAATCAGAAACGTCCTGAAAACTCAGAAGAAATCACGAAGACCGGAAGATCCTCAAGACCTGCTTTTTGTCCGATCAAAAGGACCCTGAACAACTATTTTATGAAATAGTGTTATGTTCATTCCTAGTACAAACAAACAAAATGTTAGACACTTGTGGACATTAAGGAAAGTATCAGACCAAGGAAAAAGAGCTGTTTGTTTGTCTCTGCTCAAACAAAGATTTCAACCAATGAGGAGACAACAACACTGTACGGAACTGACATTGAAAGTGACATATCACTGAAGAAATGTCAGACCTGATAATTTCCAGTTCACAGAAGTTGATGATTGGCTACTTGACTGCATATTTCCTAAAACATGCAAGGGAGTGTTCAAACCCTAAAAATAGTCGTTCATCAATAACCAGAAGAGGAAACCCTTGATGCTATCTCTTCCAACGGATAGTTTTTCAAGATTAACCTTTGGAGAAGTTGCCTATAAATACCAGTGACCTTCTACATTGAAAGGTTACGGGAAATTTCAAGCAACTCAAGAGCTCATTCGTATTCTTGCAAATTGAAGCACTCGAAAAACCTAGAATTTCCCAAGTGTTTCACATTGGAGAGAGATCATTCACTAAGCCTAGATTGATAGATATATCCAAAGCTTAGTAGAGATATCCTAGCCTTTGCATTTGATCTTATTGTAAAGGATATCTCACCCTAGTTGGAAACCAACCCAAAACCCAAACCCTTTGTTAAGGTAGTTTGTGTGTGATTTGTTGGTGAGTTAGAGTTGTAAAGAGTGAGTAAGCTGCAGGTTAGTCAGCCAGAAAACTCTAGAGGAGAAGTTAGTAAGCTACGAGTGGTAGTCTGAAAACTTGTGTGTGGTTGAGTTAGTAAGCTGCAGTGAGTCAGCCAGAAAACTCAAGGTAGAAAAGTGAGTAAGCTACAGTGAGTTAGCCTGAAAGCTTTAGGAAGTGGTTAAGGAATTTCTCTGAAGATCAGAGAGAGTGGACGTAGGAGCTTGAGTCTCTGAACCACTATAATTTGTTGTGTTGTTTGCTTTCTGTACTGCATATTATATGTTGCATGTTTTTCACTGAAAGCTGATTTTACTAATATCCAGTTGGAATCAATCCACTGAACTGCATCAAATTGATCACAGCCTTAATCACTATTTCATTAAAAGGAAGAAGAATTTCAGCAAAGCTAAAACGAGTATAAACTTAGGGCCAACCATTCCGCACACTTGAGTAGCTAGAACAGATAGTTACCAAACTGAACTAACTCTACTGAGTGTTCAGTAAGATAATTATCTGATCCAAGCTCCTCAGGATCTCTGATAAATTCAGATCGGTTGAAATTAATCTGAAGCTTCAAAAAGCTCAGAACATTGTCTCAAAGATACTTTTGACCCGTATGCGATTTGTGCTTTTCAGGGCAAAAATATCAGGATAACCTGACCCATCTGACCTCAGTGAAGAAAAAGTTTTAAAACTCACTGAACGCGTGTATCCCCCCCATACACGTGTAAGACTCGTTTGCACCGGGACCAACAAGTGGTATCAGAGCAGTGGTTCAATTTTGACCACTTGCTTTGGTAGCCATAGTCTATTTGCTGAAAGACTTTGGTGGTCTACTGAATAGATCTTACTGCTGATATCTTACAAGGCTTACTCATCATGCCTTCTAAGAAACTTCCTATGTTCTATGTTGAGAGCTATGACCTATGGAGACTGAGAATGCATGCTCATCTGTATTCAAAACATGAAAGAATGTGGAGAGTGGTTTCTGAAGGACCATTCAAATATACTGTTGTGAATCCTTAAATCACCGATACACGGAGAGGATGATCCCGAGATGAATTTCCAAAAGTCCGATGACCAACCCGACTCGATGAGAGAAAGTTAGTCAATCCGGACTACATTGCTAAAGATACTCAGATAGCACCATTGATGATGGTGTTATGGGGATGATTTCTCAACGTTAAACCGCAAAAAAAGAAATATGGGACACACTTGTCATTGTATGTGTCAAGGCACGATCATATTAAGGAAAATAAACTTTATGTTGCTATTGGAAAGTTTGATAGCTTTGAAATGGAAGATGGTGAATCCATTGACAAACTTGAGGTCGATTCACTAAAGATCATGAATGATCCGAAAGTGCTCTTGGGAAAAAGATACCCACAAAGAGAAGTGGCACTGAAAATTCTTAGAGGATTGTCTAAGAAATGGGATATACATGATGTGGTGATTGAAAACACCAAAAATATTGATTCCATGCCATACCAACAAGTTTTCTCTCGAATCGAAAAGCTTATGAGTTTGTGATTGACAAGAAAACTAAGAAATCGACAAAGAAAGATGATTCTTCATCTAGCAAGAATGTGGCTTTCAAAGGCAAAGAGAAATCTCAGAATCTATAGAGTCGAGAACTCACTTGCCAAAAAATCAGGATGAGCAGGAGGATAAGCTAGTACTGATGGCAAGGAGGTTTGAAAGACTTAATAGCAGATATGGAAAATATAAGAAATATTACAGGAATCACAGGTACAAGAGAAACTCAGAAGCTGAGGACAGATCCACTGAGAAAAGGAAGGACCACAAAGCTGAAGGATCCTCATCTAAAAAGAAGGACTCCAAGACTAAGGAAGAAAGTGATCATGATGATGATACCAACAGATGCTATAACTGTCAGAAGAAAGGTCACTTTCAATATGACTGTCCTGAGCTGAGTGCTAAAAAAGAAAGAAAGGAGAGACAAGAAGATCTCCAGCAAAAAGGCTGCTGAGGAAGAAGAACAATCTGAAGAAGGATCCAGTTCTTCAGATGAGATATTCTCAGATAGTGATAGTGATGATATCTGCCTTGTTGCTATGGAGGAGGTAAATTCTTCTATCTCTGTTGTTGCTCCTACACAAGCACATGAGTTCTGAAGTTCAATCAGAACCAAAGAATTTTGACCGATGGATTCTTTTGAGAATCTTATGAAGGACTATTCGTGTTACAAGAATCGCTCCATCGAAACTCAAGAGCGTAACAAGGAACTGATCACGAGAATCAAGTGGAAAGACTCTAATAATGCTGAGATCACTTCTCAATTGATGGGAACTACTGATGAACTAGATGTTCTGAAAGTACAACTCTCAGAAAAGGAGAAGGTGATAGAGATCCTGAATGGAAAATTAGAGAAATCCACTGAGGAGATTCAAACTTTTATCGAATCGAAGTTCAATGACCTCTTTGAGAAGCATGAAACTCTAAAGAAATGTGAGGATAGTGCGCAGAGAAAGTTAGCTCTATTGAATTCTGCATCTAAAGTGATAGATGAAATTCAGAGTTATCAAAGACCTGCAACTATAAAGGCTGGATTGGGATATAATCCAAGGGGAACCTCACAAGGTCTTCTGAATGCTGCCTCTAGTAGCACCAAGTCTGTCTTTGTTAAACCAGTGGCATCTAGTCTTCTTACTGAAGAACAGCCCAGGGTTTTAGACAAGAGTAAATGACCTATGGTTTCAGAAAAACTGAAGGTTCAGGGAAGAAAGCCCAAACCTCGGAAAAAGGCTAGAAAACCTGAACATTCAATAGAAAATTTTCAGGCCAGTACTTCAAAGCCTCAGGCTAAGAATACCAACCTGAAGAAATCTGCACTGAACCATCAGAGGATTTTCAGAAGAGAAACACTCAGTAGAGATATTCTCAACTGAAAGGACCAAGTCCTTAGATTACTGAAAGACCCCAATTTCAGTACAGGCAACCTAAACCCCACTTGCCTAAGGGTAAAGGTTTCCTGAACCCAAGTCAGCAAAGACAGAGACCAGCTGCACCAAGGCCAAAGCATTGGAACAAGAGGCCTGAACCCAAGAAGAACTTTAAGGCTCATGTTCATGCTAAGGTTGACACTCATACACAGGGTACTGCCAAGACACCTAGGGTGGTGAATGTGTATGTAGATGTTTATGGGAGACAAATCAGCCACTCTAAAGTAATTAGAGTTATCAGGCATATTTGGGTTCTAAAAGGTACAACTAACCTGGTAGGACCCTACACCAAATGGGTACCTAAGAACTGATCTGTTTTACAGGTAAAGGAAAAGGGCACTGAGCTGAATGAAGATAACATAGCCCTGATGAGTGGAAATGAATTGGCTCCTAATGTATGGAACCTGGACAGTGGATGTTCAAGACATATGACAGGATATAAGTAAATACTCACTGACTATGTTGAGCGAAAGGCCCCTCGATCACATTTGGAGACAATTCCAAAGAACAAACTGAAGGATATGGAACTCTTGAAGTTGAATCTGTTCATATCCATGGTGTTTCATATGTGTCTGGTTTAAAGCATAACTTGCTTTCTATCACCAATTCTCAGGACAAAGGATTCAATGTTGAGTTCTCAAAGAACTTATGTTATGTGAAAGACAATGCTTCACGTAAAAATTCTCTTGACCGGTACTAGAAAAGGAAATGTGTATCTTGCTGACTGGAGTTCAACTCCTAAAGATACATGTTTGGTTGCAAAAAGTTCTACTGATACCAGTTGGTTGTGGCACAAAAGGCTGAATCACTTAAAGATCATGTTTGTGATGCTTGACAGAAAGGAAAGCAAATAAGAGCATCTTTCAAAAGTAAAGTAGATGTTTCTACTGACAGAATATTGCAACTGTTACATATGGATCTCTTTGGTCCAGTAACACCTGTGAGCACTAATGGCAGGAAATATACACTTGTGGTAGTTGATGACTACTCTAGATACACATGGGTCATATTCTTACTTCAAGAAGAAAGAGACTCGCATAAAAACTGCCTGAACTACTGAAAAGACTCAGTACTGAAAAGAACCCGAGTGTGGTCAAAATCATATCAGATAAAGGAACTGAGTTCATCAATCATATTATATCCGATTATTGTGCAGCAAATGGAATAACTCATGAAACATCAGCTGCAAGGACCCCACAAATGTAATGGTGTTCTTTGAAAAGAAGAAATAGGACTCGAAAGAAGTTCGCAAGAACCATGATTGTTTGAAGTTTATATTCCTAAGAGATTTTGGGTTTGGTTATCAACACGGCATGTTACTCTCGAATGCATCCATCTTGACCAAGAATCAAGGAAAAACTCCATATGAACTGTGGAATGAAATGAAGCCTCTTGTTTCTTTCTTTCGTGTGTTTGGTTGCAAGTGTTTCATACACAATAATGGTAAAGATCGGTTGAAAACTTTTGACAGCAAAGCTGATGAAGGAATATTCTTAGGATATTCTGAAGTCAGTAAAGCCTTCAGAGTTTACAACTGTAGGACTCTTATTGTGGAAGAAACGCCTCATGTTGTTTTTGATGAATCTACTTGTGTTCAGAAGAAATAGGAACATGACTCAGGAGAACTGACCAAGAGAATCACCAGACTTAGCCTGAAAAAGAATGATAAAACATCTTCTGAACCTGAAAGAAGAAGTCAGTCACTTTCTATGAATGGAGTGAATCAAACTTAGACAAAGAAGTTCAGGATGGAAAAACTCAGGATGGTGAGACTCAGGATGGTGAGACTCAGGATGGAAATTCTCCACTGAAGGAAAGCCAACACACTGAAGCTGACCAATCTGAACATACACCAGTTCAGACTCAGGTATGTAATGCCGATGAAGATGTGGTCACAGCTGAGGCAAACTCTGAATTTATCAACCAAGGGGGAACAAATGTCTCTGACAATGTTCTGAATGGAATTTCCCCTGAGGAAGATGATTCCCTTTCTCATTTTCTGTTGTTCCCTGAATTTGATGAACTGCCTAAACCTAACATTTCTAATGTTGAGGATACTACTGAAGGGGGAACATCCAGGAGAAAATGGTTGGATAGTCATCCTACAAGTCAGATTGTGGGAGATCTATCAGAAGGAGTTAAAACAAGAAGGTTCCATGGAGAAAGTGCTTTGTTCTGCTGCTTCCTATCTGAAAAGGAACCAACTGAGATTGATGAAGCTCTTCAAGATTCAAATTGGATTGTTGCTATGCAAGAAGAGTTGAATCAGTTCACAAGGATGAAGTTTGGGAGCTAGTGGACAGACCTAAGAGACACAATGTGATTGGAACTAAGTGGGTGTTCAAGAACAAGAGAGATGAAAATAACAACATTGTGAGAAACAAGGCAAGACTAGTTGCACAAGGTTATTCCCAAGAAGAAGGCTTAGATTATGATGAAACCTTTGCACCTGTTGCAAGACTAGAAGCCATCAGATTATTTCTTGCATATGCTGCCCACATGAAATTCACAGTCTATCAAATAGATGTGAAAAGTGCATTTATGAATGGTGTGCTTAAGGAAGAGGTTTATGTGGAACAACCTCCTGGTTTCAGACAGAATGACCAAGTTTACAGGCTCAGGAAAGCCTTGTATGGTCTTAAGCAAGCACCCAGAGCATGGTATGATACCCTTTCTCAGTTTCTTACTGACCATGGTTTTATCAAATGAACTGTTGATAGGACTTTGTTCAGGATAGAAGATGGGAATGATATTTTACTTGTTCAGATTTATGTGGATGACATCATATTTGGATCTCCAAATCATCATTTGTGTGAAAAGTTTTCTACTCTGATGAAAGGAAAGTTTGAGAAGTCAATGATGGGGGAGATGAATTTCTTTCTTGGACTTCAGGTGAAACAAACTAAGGAAGGAATCTTCATCAATCAAGCAAAATACACCAGAGATCTGATTGCAAAGTATGGTGTACAGAATTGCAATGCAGTTAGAATTCCCATGAATACTAACTACAAGATGGATCCTGATCCTGAAGGCAAGTCAGTAAATCACACTGATTATAGAGGGATTATTGGATCATTGTTATATCTCACTGCAAGTAGGCCTTATATAACATTTGCTGTTGGGATATGTGCAAGATACCAAGCTAATCCTAAGGCTAGTCACATGGAGGCTGCCAAGAAGATTCTGAAGTGTCTTAAAGGCACTGTGAATAGAGGATTATGGTATCCAGCTGATGATAACCTTGAATTAACTGGTTATTCAGATGTTGATTATGAAGGATGTAGAATTGACAGGAAGTCTACCACAGGAACTTGTCAATTTCTTGGAAGTAAACTGATATCATGGTTTTCAAAGAAACAGACCTCAGTAACAACCAGTACTACTGAAGCTGAATACATGGCTGCAGGAAGCTGTTATGCACAGATTCTTTGGCTCAGACAACAATTGAGGGATTATAAGATTATAGCCAATGAAGTACCTATATTTTGTGATAATAATAGTGAAATTGCTATTACACAAAATCCAGTATTATACACCAGATGTAAGCATGTTGATATCGGACATCACTTCATCAGAGATCATGTTGAAAAGAAGGATATCAGAATGGAGAAATTTCATACTGATAAACAGAGAGCTGATATCTTTACTAAACCTTTGGCTGAATCAAGATTTCAGGAACTATCAGTTGAATTAGGAATGTTGGATCCAGGTGAATAAGGCAAAACTGAAAAATTGAAGGTTTTCAGATGCATGAAGTCTGTCTGGATTTTTACTGAAAAACTCAGGATAAAATTGAGAGTTCTGAGCACTAAGTCTTGGGAAACTCAGTAATCCTGAAGTTCAGTACTCAGTTTTGTACTGACATTTTATCAAGGTCAAAACTCAGTAAGACTGATAATTAAAATTAGTCTGAAGAAGTTATTGACTCATGCATCACATTTATTGTCTAACTGAATCTCAGTAATCATTGGCAATAAATGATAAAACACCTGAAGAAATAATTGGGCGGGACGTTTGAAATTCTCGAGGAAAGTCAATGGTCTGCAGGAACAGTAATTAAATGCACTGTTCATTAATCACCAAAAAGGATAAATTGGCGGCTAAATACTTGCAAAATTGTCCTTTCAATTACCCGTTTTTAGCCGGTTTTAATCTTGACCGTCAAAACCTTTATCTACGCGATTTTCCATAAATCAAAGTCTTATATCCATTGCAAAGACTTCATTCAAGCCCTATTTCAAAAAGCCTTCGTCTTCACAAATACGCTGCTTCAAAATCTTCGATTGTCCAGAAATTTTCACCTATCTCAAAACCCTTCACCAGAAATTCTCCAAAAATGACTCTCACAATCTTTGACAAACTTGCCGTTACCATCAAACCATGCTATGAGAATGTTGTTTCTCTAGATGGTACAACCAATACAGTACACGAAGAGGAGGCACTGCACATGATACGTTTGGCTAAGCTCATCTGCCTGGTCTCGAATCGCCCAGATGCAGAATACACAAGAGAGGTAATAGAATTCGTTGCAAATATGAAACTAGATGAGGATAATTGTATTGAGTATAAGATTACCGTCTCTCATTTGGAACATGGCATGAAATTTGTGGATTTTGTTAGAGAGCTTTACATCATCCCTATAAATTTAAATGTTGTTTATGAGTTGAATGATAGAGGAGAGAATCCTACTGTATACATGATGGGTAGGGAACAAGAATACTTGGATGAAATTGTGGAAGCACCTGTTAAACTTGAGGCCACATTGAATAAGAAGTATTTGAAACCCAAGTATCGGGTACTTCTTGACATAGTGAGCAGATGCCTCATGAGCGGGACTGGAAGTCTTGAGCAGATTAGTAGGCCTAAGTTGAGATTGATGGCTGCTATTGAAGACTTTCCTTCCAGAGCTTTCAATTGGTTGCAATATTTGATAACAATAGTTAGTGATCAAGCTGATCATATAACAAAAGAAAAGGATGGTGTTATTGTAATCAAGAAGAGGATATTGCACGCCACCAAGATTGCTTACATCTTGGAAACATGCAAGGATGAAAATGATATCTTTGCAAAATCAAGGGATTATCCTACATCCAAGATTATGTTCAGATCAACCAAGAAAGGGATGAAAGGTAAGAAGGACAAGCCTGCTGAATCTCAAGAGGAGACGACAGAAGAAGAAGCTGAAGAAGAAGCACCCGTGGTTGAATCAGTAAGGGAAACAAGGAGAACAATTCAGCAAGTTACTGAATCAAGCATGGAGGAGGACAAACAAGCAAGGGGAAAGGTTTTACTGAAAGCTAAGAGGGAGGCTGGAGAGAAATTGAAGACAAAGACCTTAGCTCCTCCAAAATGGAAAAGGCTTCAAACAATTGCTGAAAAGGAGGCCAGTGAAACTGAGAAAAACCAACCTGAAACTCAGCAAGGTCTGAAATCACCTTTACAAGTGTTGGCTCAAGCAATGACAAACATTGAGGAAAAGGAGATTGCTGAGGAAAATGTGTTTTCAGAAGTGATGGAAACTTCCATCGCTCAGGACAAAATATCTCAAGAAATCTTTACAGGTTCCCAACAACCTGGTAAAGAGAGCCAAATTCAGATCCCAACCTCACAACCCTCAGAGCCAAATGAACCCCAGGACTTACTGAATCTAGATGCTCTTCTCACTGAACCATTCTTTGATCCATTAGCCCTACAGTTTGTCCAGCCTATTGAAACAACTGTCCCTCCACCACCTCAGAAAGGAGAAGCGGAAGAAGCTGAGTGGAGAGGAAAGGGAGAAAGATTTGTCCTTGATAGATATCCTGAACTATCAGAGTTCCCTGACCTTCAGGATTTATTTATCAGACTCAGGACAACTGTGTACATCCTGAATCAGACCTTACCAGAGATGTTGAATATCGTTGCATTCAGAGGAGAAGATTGGTGGGCTGAGGAAACTGCTGTTCTTACTGAATTCTCAGGATTCAGGAAGACAAAACTCAGGATGAAGGTCTCAGACTTTGATGACCTGGTCAAGAAAAAATTTGCTGAAAGGAAAACCAGTGACCAAGGAGAAGGGAGTGCGAAGGAAGCTGAGAAAGATAAGGATGGTGATGGACAAAAAGGACCTGAACCTGAACAGAAGGACACTCAGGCTGAAAAAGTTATGCCAGTTGCTATCACTGCTAATCCCCAGACTGAAGATAGACCACTTCAGGTACCATTTGGCACTATAACTCATTATGCCAAAATTACTGAAGTTCCTATCATTAAGTTTGTTGATTGTGGTATGCAGACTGAGGCTCAATCGAGCTATACATCTCAAGCTCAGATGATTGATCTGACTCCAGTCTTGGAGGAATTGAAGAAAGTTGAGCCGATGACAGCCAAGCTTACTCAGATGGAAGTAATGATGGCTGATCAATTCAAAAAGATGGATGCTACTCTGCATGATCAAGTTCAACTCATGGCTAAGCTGAGCACATCTATAGAACTTCAAGCAGTTCAGGGGGAAGTTACTGAAAATATTACTGCTTTAGAGACTCAGATGGGTCCAGTGTCCAAGGAAATTTCTGAAGAACTGAATGCCAAATACAATGAGAGGACTGCCTATCTTGAGAAGAAATTAGCTGAGAAGAATGAGGTGATGATTAAGTCAGTTGTTGAGGACATGAACTCACTACTCATGACCAAGATGACAGAACTTATGAATGGAGTTCTTGCCCAACACTTTGGACCACTTTCTGATGAAGTTTTTGTTGGCAAAAATGTTCTAAGGAGAATGGATGATGAGTTGGATGTTCTAGCTGGCGAGATAAGAGCCATAAACAAAGAACAATTTCACATGGATGCTACACTTTCCCAGATCCTTCCAATCTATGATGCCAAAAAGGGGAAAAGGACTTTTCACTCCACAAAGGGTAAGTTAGATGAGCATTTGAGGAAAACCCTGGAAAGAAAGGCTCAGCAGGAACTCAAGGCTCAACATGTACTGAAGACTCTAAAAGAAATTGAAGAAACTGAGAAGCTGAAATCAGTAGAGCCAGAAGACACTAAGTTCTTCCAGATTGATAGAGAAACAATTCAGGAGGCAATGATCTTGAGGAGATCAGAGAAGAGACAGACTGAAACTAGCCTAACTGCTGCTGCTCATGCTATGGTGGAAACTGTTGATCCAAAAAGGGCTGAGAAAAGAAAATCAGTAGCATTTGTGGAAGCTGAGAGGAAGAAGAAGAAAGTCTCAAAACCAATCCAAAGGAAGCTGGTTATGGACTTCTCTGGAACTTGAGGAATCTGAAGCCTAGATGGAAGCTAAAACCGAGTCAGAGAAACTGCTCCAACAGGGTTTTGGTATTTATGATACGAGTGCCCAAGTAAAAGACTTTGATTGGCATAACAAGCTCATTGCCCTTCGTGCTGAAAAGGAGAGGAGACAGGCAATGCCTGTATCAGGGGTAGAGCTTACCAGGAAAAAGAAAGAAGAAGAACAGAGCAGAAGAGGAAAGCTCAGAAGTTTCATGGGAAAGAGATGGGGCAAAACAAGAGAACAAACCAGAGTCCAAAAATGGTTGCACATTAATAAATGGATGCCACTCCAGATCAATGATGTTTGGGAAGAGGTTAAGAGAACCTTCTGGTTTAGCCATGATGTTCTACAAGAATGGAGGGGAGGTTGCCCTGACAGAGATGAAGCTTTCTTAGAATATTTGCTGACATTCTATCCTGAATATCTTCAAAAGTGGATAAACTTAGCTGATCAGAATAATGTATCTTTGAAAGCTCCGGGTCAATACAAGTACCCAGCTCCCAGATTCAGCACAGGAGTCATTAATGAAGCTGCTATTGCCAAGGAAGTTGCTGAATATGCTGCTCAGTTGGGACTAACAGGAAGCCAACCTGAGATCATCAAAAAGAGGGACAAGCTGAAGAAAAGGTACTATGAAATGTTCAATTTGGATGTTCCTGATGATGAGGTGGAAGAGGATTGAAGACTGAAGATGTGTAATCTTTATGTTTGTGTCTTTTTTATTTTGTTGTTCATTGTAAGTTGTAATGTCTATCATATGATCAATGAAAAGGTTATCTTCTGTACTCAAAGATAATATCTCATTATCTTCTTTCATGTCTTTATTTTGATATGCCTGTTTGTTTGGAAAAGTGTTGGGAGAATTACCATTTTGGATTGTAATACATAACTGAAACCTGATGAATAAGTTAGGTTTTCTAAAATGTAACAAGATGGTTTTGGCATCATCAAAAAGGGGGAAATTGTTTGTAGATGAATTTAATAAAGAAATTTTGATTAGATCCCAAAACCCTGAGTATGACATGTATCAGGACATCTTGATAGAATAGAATTAGGACCAGGTTTCATTAAATATTAGGATTCAGGATTATCTGCATCATGTATAGTAAGCAGATATAGATCAGGAAATGTTAGTATCCTGAAGACTCAGAAGACTCTGAAGAATCAGAAACATCCTGAAGACTAAGAAGACTCTGAAGAATCAGAAACATCCTGAAGACTCAGAAGACTCTGAAGAATCAGAAACGTCCTGAAAACTCAGAAGAATCTTGAAGACCAGAAGATCCTGAAGACTGTTTTGTGCTGATCAAAAAGACCCTGAACAACTATTTTATGAAATAGTGTTATGTTCATTCCTAGTACAAACAAACAGAATGTTAGACACTTGTGGACATTAAGGAAAGTATCAGACCAAGGAAAAAGAGCCGTTTGTTTGTCTCTGCTCAAACAAAGATTTCAACCAATGAGGAGGCAACAACAGTGTACTGAACTGACACTGAAAGTGACATATCACTAAAGAAATGTCGACCACGATAATTTCCGGTTCCACGAAGTTGATGATTGGCTACTTGGTCAAAGATATTTCCTAAAACATGCAAGGGAGTGTTCAAACCCTAAAAATAGCTGGTCATCAATAACCAGAAGAGGAAACCCTTGATGCTATCTCTTCCAACGGATAGTTTTTCAAGAGTAACCTTTGGAGAAGTTGCCTATAAATACCAGTGACCTTCTACATTGAAAGGTTACGGGAAATTTCAAGCAACTCAAGAGCTCATTCGTATTCTTACAAATTGAAGCACTTGAAAAATCTAGAATTTCCCAAGTGTTTCACATTGGAGATAGCTCATTCACTAAGCCTAGATTGATAGATATATCCAAAGCTTAGTAGAGATATCCTAGCCTTTGTATTTGATCTTATTGTAAAGGATATCTCACCCTAGTTGGAAACCAACCCAAAACCCAAACCCTTTGTTAAGGTAGTTTGTGTGTGATTTGTTGGTGAGTTAGAGTTGTAAAGAGTGAGTAAGCTGCAGGTTAGTCAGCCAGAAAACTCTAGAGGAGAAGTTAGTAAGCTACGAGTGGTAGTCTGAAAACTTGTGTGTGGTTGAGTTAGTAAGCTGCAGTGAGTCAGCCAGAAAACTCAAGGTAGAAAAGTGAGTAAGCTACAGTGAGTTAGCCTGAAAGTTTTAGGAAGTGGTTAAGGAATTTCTCTGAAGATCAGAGAGAGTGGACGTAGGATCTTGAGTCTCTGAACCACTATAATATGCTGTGTTGTTTGCTTTCTGTACTGCATATTATATGTTGCATATTTTTCACTGAAAGCTGATTTTACTAATATTTAGTTGGAATCAATCCACTGAACTACATCAAATTGATCACAGCCTTAATCACTGTTTCATTAAAAGGAAGAAGAATTTCAGCAAAGCTAAAACGAGTATAAACTTAGGGCCAACCATTCAAGACACTTGAGTAGCTAGAAACAGATAGTTACCAAAAGCGAACTAACTCTCTTGAGTGTTCAAGAAGATAATTATCGATCCAAGCTACTCAGATCTCCGATAAATTCAGGATCGGTTGGGCTAATCTGAAGCTTCAAAGCAAATTCGGGAACATTGTCTCGATGAGACTTTTGACTCGTAGGCGATTTGTGCTTTTCAGGGCAAAAATATCAGGATAACCTGACCCATCTGACCTCAGTGAAGAAAAAGTTTTAAAAATCACTGAACACGTGTATTCCCCCCATACACGTGTAAGACTCGTTTGCACTGGGACCAACATGATCAATGGTGTAATTATATCTGGATTATGCTATTTATGCTCAATGCCCGGATTTTCAAGGTGAAGTATTTATTTTTTGCATACGAAAAACACACCCATGTTTGATTCATGAGATATTTCGTACGTTTTGGTCGTTAGTTTGGGCTCAACCAAACTCAATGGTGTAATTATATCTGGATTATGCTATTTATGCTCAATGCCCGGATTTTCAAGGTGAAGTATTTATTTTTTGCATACGAAATACACACCCATGTTTGATTCATGAGATATTTCGTACGTTTTGGTCGATAGTTTGGGCTCAACCAAACTTTTAAGCATAAAGCTTAAAGTTTGACCATGCGAAATTGCTTTTTTCCGTTGAAGAAATTTAAAAATGTGATGGTAATATCTCTTTTCAAGGAGGGAAACAAATGAATGAAAATACATAAATATGGAAAAATAAAGATAAAATTTAACTTTAGAAAGGATATTGTTGAGTTGTGGAGACCGGGAGGCAGACCCAGGGAGGCGCTCGACCAAGCCAGTGGTCGAGCACCTATGCTCGATCGAGCAGACCCTCTTTCTAGCGCCATCGAGGCACTCGAGCTATGTATGTGATCGAGCAGAATCGCTCGACCATAGCCCCTGGTCGAGCGGTTCCGGAAAGTTGTTCGCGAAATTAGGGCTTCGCCCAAGTCTCATTTAAATACTTTTGACTCATTGTATTTTCATCTTGTACGAAAAACACACGAAAATAGTGAATCTCCTTGCTTGGTAGTGCCCCCAGACGTAGTCATTCCTGACGAACTGGGTAACCAAATTGTTTGTTCCTTAATTCGTTGTTCCATTATTTTCTCTTATAATTGCTTGTTTAATTCCAAACAATTGGTATCAGAGCATCTGGTTAAAGGGATCTGTAGAGAGCAATTATGATGGCTGAAGGGAAATCGCCTGTTGAGAAGTTTGATGGAACGAATTTTGGATTCTGGAAATTGCAGATCGAGGATTACCTGTACGGTAAAGATCTGTATCAACCGTTGGGTGAACAGCCTGAAGATATGAAGGACGACGAGTGGAAGTTGCTGGATAGGAAGGCGATGAGTGTGGTTCATCTGTCGTTATCCAGGAATGTCGCCCTACATACTGTGAAAGCAAAAACCAAAAGGAGATGCTGGAAATTTTGACTGAGATGTATGAAAAACCGTCTGCAGCGAACAAGGTTCATCTAATGCGGAGGTTATTCAACCTGAGGATGGCGAAGGATACTGTGGTAGCCAACCATCTCAACGAGTTCAATATGATCATAGCCCAATTGAGCTCGGTTGAGATTGATTTTGATGATGAAGTTCAAGCCTTAATTTTGTTGTCTTCTTTACCAGAAAGTTGGAGTGGAACGGTAATGGCTGTTAGTGCTTCAGCGGGTAAGGTGAAACTAAAATTTGATGAGGTTAGAGATTTGGTCATGAGCGAAGAAATTCACAGGAAAGAGTTGGGTGGGCCACAGGATCTGCTTTGAGTGCGGGAAACAGAGGCATCTCAATCGAGGGAAGCCAAATCGGGTAGATCGAAGTCAAGGGCAAAGATAAGCCCAAGAAGGATAAGAGTAAAGTTGAGTGTTACAAATGTCATGAACTTGGTCATTACAAAAAGAGTGCAAGGCACAAGGAATGAACCAAAGAAGAATGACAACTCAAATTAACGTTGCATCGATGAGGACTTAGATGCATTGATTCTGAGTGTAAGCAGTCCATTGGAGTCGTGGGTGTTAGATTCTGGAGCATCGTTTCATTCGTGCAGCAGTGCTGACGTAATGGAGAAGTACACTTCCGGGAACTTTGGGAAGGTTTATCTAGCTGATGATGAGCCTCTGGAAATCAAAGGGAAGGGGGATGTTCAAATTAAGACACCAAATGGGACTGTGTTACAGTTGAAAGATGTGAGACATATTCCTGGATTGAAGAGGAATTTGATTTCAGTTGGGCAGCTTGATGATGAGGGCTACAAGGTGACTTTTGGGTGTAACTTGTGGAAAATATCCAAGGGTGTCATAGTAGTGGCTCGAGGAAAGAAAGAGGGAACGTTGTATATGACAGGCAACACCCGGGATAGCATTGCTCTTGCAAGTGAAAAAGGGAATGCGAATTTGTGGCATTGTCGCCTTGGCCACATGAGTGAAAAGGGGATGAAAGTTATGTGCTCGAAGGGTAAACTGCCAGACCTCTGTTGGGGAATAAGTTGCACAGATCTATTCGGGGTGAATATTTAAATACAAATTTAATTCTTATAATTATTACTAGCATGAATTAATCCTATATTAATTCAAATAATAATCCAACAACATATCATGCATATAATTAATTCACGTAAATCCTACGCATGCGGAATTCTACGAGTTTACGTGAACGTACCTCTTGGGATGGCAGTGATCTGGCTGATTAGACTAACCAAAAGAACTTCCCAAGTATTCTCTTAATCCTTGTTCGACTATCCGGTGGTAGGACACTTGTGAACAATTAACAAAAGGAAAATAAATTATGTTGCACCACCTTTGTGGATTTACTAATTTTTCCAGCACATGGAATTGTACTTGGGAATGAAAGAGTCATCCCCTATTTATAGAGCATAGGTGGTCGAAAATTGTGGCAAAAAACAATGTGGGAAAATCTTTTCTTGATCTCCAAGAAATCTTGAATATATCTCCTATATTCTTTTTCCCATATTTATAATATTCCACAAAATCCCACCTACTCTTTGTTATGGATAATTTCGAAAATTATGGGTCAAGATTCCAAGATTTGGATCTTCTTGAATTTATGAGATATTCTTGTATTTCAAGAAATACATATCTTCCATAATATCTTTTCAAAAAAATCAAGAAAATCTTTCTTGCCCTTAATTTATCAAAAATTTCAAAATTCTCTTATAGATAACCAAGTGGGAGATTTCTTGAATTTAATGAGATAATCTTGTATTCCAAGAATACATATCTTCATTCCATAACAAAATTCAAAGAAAATCTTTCTCCCCTTTTATCCATAAATTTCGAATTTAATGAGGAAAAATAAGCAACAATATTTATTTTATTTTAAACAAATTTTTCAGTTATTGGACTATATGTTGGGCTACTCAGTGGGCCTTTAGGAGAATTAAGATTGGACCTTCTAATGGATCTTGAATTATCAATATTGAGCCACAATATTATTCAAGCCCATAAATATTAATTAATCCCACTATATAATTAATATTGCACTATCCATCTTAACCCATATTACGATCAATATGGCTCCTGTTATTATTCCCCGTGTTTAAGATTATCTAGCCCATTAATTAATTCAAGCCATTTGAAATAGCTTTTAGTTAATTAATATCTTTTGTCCTTGGTCAAGAACGGTTCAACATTATTATCCATCTGGGAAACTAATTCCACTTGCAAGATTTGGTATGATAAAACTTATGAACCTCCCAAGGGGCAAATCGAACAAAGCGTGCTTGCACACACGATTCTCCGTATTAAATCTTAGCAATCACATGTGACCAATAATATTGCCTAAGATAAAAAGTATTGAATCTCGTTGATTCTCTACCCATGATAAGTCAAAGCAATAGTTACCAATCACATGTGATCTTCTTTTTGGGAAACGAAGATTAAGAAATAACGAACCACCGAGGTCTAATTCTTCCTTGTTCGGGCTATGACGAATTTGTCCTCCTCAGGGTCCTATTCAATTATCGACCATGCACTAGTGTAATCTCTTGGTCAAGACAAGCCAATCCCGAGCCTTACACTTCAACCTTTCACGATGGATTGTTCATTTCCATCTAGGTCGTGAATAGGCGTACTTTTTAGTTACAAGGGACCTAATTTAATCTTCGTGATCTGGTATCACTAAATTAACTACAATGTAACACGTACGATTTATTGAACAGTTATGCAGTAAATATATGTAACATTCGATAATATTTAAAGCATCGGTGATAAACAATTTATTTCAGTAACTAAGTCCGAAATTTAGTTTTGATTATACAAAGTAAAAGCATACTTTCCAGTATAATCCCAACAATCTCCCACTTATACTCAAAGTCTACTTTTAAGTATACTACTGTTGCGAGTCGTTTTATTTGGGAAATATGATGTGGCTAATTCGGTGACAACTCACAAACAAAATATGCACGTGTAAAATAAACTGTAAATAAGAGGGATTTGTTGACCCAGTTCGTCAAGAAATGACTACTCTGGGGGCATACCAAGCCAGGGATGTGGTATTGCGAGTTTTACACATACAATATGTGATACATCTCATGAAGATGAATCGTTAAGGACGAAGATGATTTGGAAAGTTGATATATGAGTGCTAGGGTTTTTGTATGCATGGATGATCTCTCGAATTTTTGTGAACCTTACACCTCTGGGAAATTTCTGAACCTTTATCTTGTTGTTTTTTCTTCTATTTATAGTACATCGACAAGCATGAGCTGGTTTGGCAAGCATGAGCTGGAGACTTCGGGCCATGCAAGAATTCATGCAATGCTGCCACCTTTCCAACTTCGTCTTCTAGATTGATCTTTGCTTTTGTTTGTCTATAAGGCACTCTTTTGGTCGTCCAAATCAATCTTTTGTTCGACTGAAAGCTTTGTTCGCCCTATAAATCCATATCCATTTTATATCGGAATATTGTTCTTGTCGAGCATGTTCTGAGCTCTTCAGGTTGTCTGAGCTCTCAGGTTATCTGAGCCTTGGGGATGTATGTGCCCTCAAGATATCTGATCATTGAACATAATGACCCCTCAGGTCGTCTGAGCCCTCAGGATGTCTGAGCACCGAGCATACTGACCTCTTCAGGTTGTCTGAGTTTTCAGGATATCTGAGTATCGAGCATACTGACCCTTCAGGATGTCTGAGTCTTCAGGATATCTGAGTGTCGAGCATACTGACCCTTCAGGATGTCTGAGTCTTCAGGTAGTCTGAGTCCTCAGGTTTGTCTGAGTCCTCAGATCACTTGACTCAACTTATTTGATTCCTTCTTCCCTGATCTGATCGGTTTGACTGACTTTGTCATGTTCTTTTCAGGATCATTTTGCTTGGTCAGTGGTTGAACAACCTTAGTTGGTGAATGGTAAGCTGGCGAACAAAACTTACTTCACAGGCGAGTATGTTCGCTTGGTTGATAAGTGGCGAGCTGGTCGAACAAACTTGTTTGGTCGGCGAGCGGCGAGCACACTTGTCCATCAGACATCATTATTTTAATAAATATTACATGTGTCTCTCTTACGTGTTCGATTAATGCTGAATAATTATATCGAACACAACAATACCCCCCAGCTGGGTCGCTTTGTATTCATCATGGGGCCCGGCTGTTATAATTTGATTGGGCCATAGTAAGTGTCATTTCGTATTCTGTGTCGGATTTTCAAAATTGAACCCGGTATCTATAAATACCTCATTTCGCCGCCTCAATCTTTTTTCTTTCTTTTCTTCTTCTTCTTGCTTTCTGTCTTCAATCTTCTTTCGTGTCTAAAAACTTCCGGCGAGGGTTTTATCATTCCGGCGAAGGATCTTACTCAGGTAACCATTACATTCTTTCTCTCATTGCATTATGGTTTCTTTCTCAAACTCTTCTGTTTCAATAGAATCGGGCCACCATAGTTCCTCTTCCCCCTCTGTCGGTAGAATCCCCCGTAGCGATGCTAACGCGCCAGAGACGAATGTCTAGGGTTCAGGGTTTCGTTGGCAAGTTTGGAAACTGTTTGCCGTTCTTTCCTCCGATTCCGATGAAGCTTTAAACGAATTGGATAGGGACCTAGCCCGTAGTGATTTTTTGGATGATTCAGATGAGGATTCTTTGCCCCAACCTCAAATTATGTCTAGGGCTATAGATAGTGTTGATGTGAATAGGGATAATGATAACGTGAGGGGGAAATTTTGATTGTTGGGAATGTAACTGAATCGAACATAGGGATAGGCGGCGAGCAAAATTCTGAACTTGATATACCTGTTGGTGTCCCTCATAGTCCAACATATAACGAGTATAATGCTCGTTATAGTTTTAATTGGCCCGAGCAACCTCATAGGACTAGGGTTGAAAATGAGTACCCAGCGAGCAAGATTGCGAGTGTAATCTATGTTGATATGCTCACTCAATTGTATAGAAACTACGAAACCCCCAAAGATGTATTTTTCTGGCCACCAGGTCCTGATGAGCGAGCAGACCAGCCCCCTGAGGGTTGTGTTGCCGTGAATTTGGACACAATGGAAGTCGGCCTTAGGTTTCCACTCCATCCGGCTATCACTCGTTTGCTCATTGAATGGAACATCACCATCACGCAGCTGAAGCCGAACGGGTGGCATATGATCATGAGCTTCCTGACTTTGTTCGGCAAAATGAAGCCTAGATATTATCCCTCAGCAGCTGAACTTGCTCGATTAGTGCATTTGACCCGTCTGAAGGGCGAACATGGATGGCTATTTATGCAAGCAAATGCCAAATGCAAAATCATTGAGGATGTGCCGAACAAAATCAGTGATTGGAAGGAGAAATTTTGGTTCGTTGGGGGCGATTGGAAGAGCCCGGCCTCTGGAAGCAAACCAGATGCTCGTTTTGACATCCCCACTGATTTTGGGGTTTATCGCATAAAAGTATTTTTTGTCTTTTTGTTCTTCGTTTGAACCGATTTTAACTTACTCTTTATTTCAGAATTTAATTTGCGACGGACAAAAAGAGACCAACGACGGCTATTTTTTAGCGAAGATTTGGCAAATTGATCTCGAGTCTCGCTCGGAACGATCTGTGAAGACCCTGAATACCGCCGAACAGAGGAAGAAAGGAGGCTTGTTCGTGCCCCCTCACCATCTTGTAGCTGTTAATCCCGCTGGTAAGGGTTGCCTTTTACATTTGCATAAACTTTGTACTTTTTGCTCGCTGTTCCCCTTTCTTGCATAATGAATTGTTTTGCTTATAGTTTTTCCTGTTGTTACTATTACCGTGAGTACTTCCGAGCATACCGAGATGGCTCAAAGAAAAAGACCTCAAGAGCTTGCTAGAATCCGGCCGAGCGGGAGGCTCAGCGAGCAGGTCGAGGAGAAACGAGCAGGGGGTGAGTGAACATGCTCCGTCGCCAAAAAGACCAAGGACGGAAGTCGGCGAATAGGGGCCAAGCGAACAAGCTCAGACGAGCATGCCAAGCGAATAGGATCAGACGAGCACTGATGCTGTTAGGGTAACCCAGACCCCTATGGCCGAAGCGATCAGAATGGCCGCCTCCGTGGTCGGTCCGGTCGCGCAGATAGTTGAAATGGAGGTTGGCATGTCTTCTCTACCTCCTGCTAGACCCCGATCTTGGACCCCTTTGAACCCTGAGCTCCGGTCCCCTTAAGATAAATCATTTATGGGATGGGATCCGGCTCGGGTGAACAGGTACATTTTGTTCGCTTTATTTCTTTTTTACTAATTTTGTTCGCTTTGTCATGTTTGTTTGCTCGGGTGTTTGTGCGGGTTTGAGCGGGTTGGGCGCCCTGATGCCCAATTTGAAAAATTACTACTTGCTGCCAAGTGTTCGCAAGGTTCTGGCATTCCCGAAAGCATGTTCAAAAGGCGTCATGAGACCCCGTTCGAGCATGGACTCTTTTGTTGGAAGAGGCCACTCTGGTCCCACACCTTTGGAAAATACGCGACTTGGCCTGGTACTTCAGGGCCAATCTATGGTCGTCCTTGAGAAAGTTTATGCTGAGTCCGCCAATCTCCATGCTAGCTACTTGGCTCTGATTATGAGTTTTGAAGAGAAGGCGAACGAGCTGAGCAAGACTCAGGATGAACTGAGGTTGGCTCAAGGACAGATTTCCTCGGCACAAGCAGATGCTCGCCTGGCTCAGGAGAATGCTCGCCAGGCTCAGGAATTCGCTCGCCAGGCAAGGGAGGAGCTAAATCATTCTCAGGAGGAGGTGGTCAGCATACAGAGAACTGAGGGTGAGATGAATGTCGAGCTTCGTAGACTCCGAACTGACGTCGAGGCCATGGAAAGTGAGAAGAATGTGCTCGGCCAACAACTCATCATTGCTGAAGAGACCAACACTCGTTTGGGTCTTGAAAATTCAAGGATGCACAATGAAGAATGTGTTGATTCTATGTCCAACTTCTCCTACATATGTGCCTTTGCTGATGCCATCCGGTCTGCTCACCATACGCTCACTGGCGAACAAATTGATCGACAACCCACCAGATCGCAACCTTCCAATGTCTGACTTGATCAATCTGTGTGACTTCTCCACTCTTCCTGAAGGGATCGAGGTTGATGATCCTATCTTGGATGAGGAAGATGGCTCAGATGTGAATATTGCTGATGTTGCTGATCAAGATCTCCAAACTGAGTCCGGGTCCGATCAGGTGCAGGTCAAACAAAGGGGACCTCCTGTGACCGAGCAAAATGTACTTGGCTTGGCGAAAGCATCTTGGACTTGACCATCTTTGAAGGAGTCGTTCTTTGAGGGGCCGAGCATGATTTGTTCGACATTTCGCCTTAAAATCCGCCCCAACTATGAATTTGCTCCTTAGTATAATTCTTGATTTCTTGAAACGGATGTTGTGTAATTTTTGTCTTCTTCATTTTTTGCTCGAACAGTTTCTTCTGTACTTATGTAATTTTTGCTTTCTTCTATTTTGTTCAAACAACTTTCAACTGAATGGTTGAATTTGCATATTAAATAGTTTCCTCTAACCTGATCGTTGAGGATGAATGTTGTTGTTGATGAATGATTGATACTTGTGTTGCTTGATGTTTGCTTTGTTGCTTTCTAGTTTATGCCTCTTTTCTTACGAATGAATTCAACATTAGGTTTTTTTATGCCCGCTCCCGACTTCTTCGTTTTTGATTGTCTTATTGACGTTCAATCGGTTGATCGTCTTATTTAGGTGCGACGGATGGGTTAACTTTATGAACCCCCCCCTTCTTGGTTCGCGATCGTCTTATTTAAGTGGCGATAAACCCGTCTATAGGGCCCGTCTTATTTAGTCTGCGACCCAAGACTCATCACCCGCTTTTCTTCTGGTATCTGTAAAGTCTGAGTCGTCTTTTTTTATTGCGTACCCATTATTACTCACTTTTTTCACGAGGGAATCGAGTCTGAACTTCGTTAAATCGGTGGAACATAGACTTGGGCTCTTTCGTCTTTGTTCGGGCCGTCCGACTTAGGTGCTACCTCAAATAGGCTTCAACTAGAAAATCTTTAGCGAACAAAAAATATTCTTGCAACACATTGTATTCTATTACAACCTTTACATTTGAAGAAGACTATCTATTACACAACTATAGACATCAGACTATGGTTTTGAATTTAAACCTTGTCTTGAGTAGACTCGAACTGGCCTCACCTTGTCCTGGAATTGATGTTGACAAGCATGTGGCACATCATCCTGTCTACCCTTCTTTAGTAACATGCTCAAGCAGCAGCAGCATAAGCTTTTGCCCCTCCTGGACAAGTTGTGATTATGTGGGCAGCTGCGGACATGAGCATGTGGCGAAAGCACGCTTTCGCCGCCTATATCAGCGCCGAAACAAAATCTCAGCTCGCACCATTCTGTCCCCTTCAGTAGATGCCTGAGCATCAGCATCCGCATGTTGCTTCGAGCGGACACCACGACATCCCTCTCCTTCGGAGGAGATTTTGGGGATGCATAGGGGACTAGTGATTTACTACTGCATAAGCAGTGAGTAATGTGGAGTGTCAACCATGACTCTGCCGAGCATCTTGAGTCCGCAACGAGCTTCAACCTGTGCTCGGAGTGTCATATGGGGTACAAAGCTCGTACTAGGACAGATGCTCGATTCAGCAGAATGATAGCTGAATCGAGTGCTGGATTCTTCTTCGTCTGGAGGCATACTGAACCAACTTTCTACTGATAACTGTAGTATTTTTTTCTTTTTCATCTGTTTTTTCTCTGCTTTCTTCAGCTATCAATATGCCTCTATTTATAGTACTATCTCAAGCTAGTGCTGGCATAGCTAGTTGGTGCTGACCCTCTTGCTTTTAATTCCTCCTTTGACATCTGTCCGCTTTGAATCCTTCTTTTGACATCTGTTTTTGCTTTTTGCGGCTCTTATTCAAGGATTGACACGTTCCCTTTTTGGTTGCCACCACTTCTTGACTCATTTTGACACGTATCTTCTATCTTTAGTATCTAGAAGATTCGTGTCGAACACAATGTGTTCTTCTTTCAGGATTGTCCTGCTCGTCATAGCTGAATGGCTGAATATGTTCGGCCATTTGTGTTCATTTCAGCTATGTGGCCGATTATGTTCGGCCAACTGTGCTCGCTTCAGCTGTGTGGCTGATTTTGTTCGGCCAGTTATGCTCGTCATTACTGATAATATTTTTTCAAATTTGACGCATTCCACGAGTAGGACAATGGGACTCCATTCAGGTCTTCCAAGTCATATGTCCCGTTTAACAAATGTTCCAAAACTCTGAATGGACCTTCCCATGCTCTCGTAGAACACACCACTTGATACCCCGCTGCTTTCGTCTTAAAACCAATTTCGCCCACATTGAACCTGCGTGTTCAGACTTTGGAGTTGTAGAATTTTTCTGATCTCCTCTTGTATATGGCATTCTTGAAATTAGCCTCCGTCCTTCTTTCTTCTAACAGGTCTGCACTCAGGGCGAGCGCCTGGTCATTGATATGCTCTCCAAAAGTCATTGTTCGATGACTTGGACTCTTGATTTCTGCGGGTATAACAGATTTTGCACCAAATGCCAGGGCAAATGGGTTTCCGCAGTTGAAGTTCTGAAAGTTGTTCGATAGGCCCATAATATTTGAACGACTCTTGACCCATCCTCCTGGAATTATCAAGTCCGGCCTTGAGGGTATGCTTGATAATTTTATTAATCAACTTCAACTTGTCCGTTTGACTAGGGGATATCTGAGTTGAATAATGCTTTTTATGCCCCAAATGAGCACAATGTTGTCGGAATTCACTTCCATCGAACTGCTTGCCGTTATCCGTTACTAATGATTGGGGAAGCCCAAAACGACAAATGATATTTTTCCAAACAAAGTTCCACATTCTTTGTTCGGTGGTTTTGACAATGGCTTCGGCTTCAGCCCATTTAGTATAGTAATCAACGGCGACCACAACATATTTTACTCCCGACGTGCCAGTAGGAAATGGGCCAATCAAATCGATTCCCCATTTAGCAAATGGTCATGGGCTGTAAACTGACACTAGTTCCTCAGGTGGGCTATGAATAAGTGGGGCATGTACCTGGCACTTGTGGCACGCGCGAGCATATGCGAGTGAATCTTTTTTGAGGGTCGACCAGTAATAGCCTTGTCTGATTATTTTATGTGCCAGGACGAGCCCACCTGTATGGTTTCCGCATACTCCATCATGGATTTACTCCAGAATTACGTTACCCTCTTCAGGAGTAATACACTTCAATAGTGGAAGTGATAAACTTCTTTTGTACAAATGCTCGTCCAAGATTGTATAACGAGCAGATTGTAATCTGAGACGAGTAGCTCGTGCCTTATTCTCAGGGAGAAGTCCCTTTTGTAAGTAACTCAGGATTGGAGTCATCCAGGTTTCCTGTTTGCCTGCCACATGGGCGACCAAAACTCTAGGAACTGATGGCGAACAAGTTGTGATGACCACAATGTCCGTTGTGTTCGTCACTCCTTCTGCTATTGCCAGGCGTGCCAAAGCATCAGCGAACGAATTACCCAATCGTGGTAATTGTTCTATGAAAACATGTTCAAATTGCTCGAGCAACTCCTTTGCTAGTTACTGATATTGTGCCATCTGTTCACCTCGGGCCTCGTACTCACCAGTTACTTGATAAACGATTATCTGAGAATCACTGTAAATCATCAGCCTCTGGATTCCCATTGTCATAGCCATTTGTAGTCCAGCGATCAAAGCTTCGTACTCGGCTTCATTATTTGTAGCTGGGAAATCAAAACAGATGGTTGTTGTGAATGTTTGTCTAGTTGGGCTGATGAGAACTACGCCTGCCCCGGCTCTTGAACTTGTTGATGAGCCATCAACATACATATGCCATGGTTGGTCGATAGCTTTTTCGGGCATTTGTGGATATGTCAACTCGACCATAAAATCGGCCATAGCTTGGCCCTTCATTGTTGTTCGCAGGGCAAACGTAATGCCAAATTGTCCTAACTCCACCACCCACTTGAGTAATCTGCCTGCAGTGTCTGGCCGGTGGAGGACTTGTCGCAATGGGAATGTGGTCAGTACCTCGACTGAGTGATCAAAAAAGTATGGTCGCAATTTTCAAACACTCATTACGAGAGCATATGCTAGCTTTTCCAGTGGAGGGTACCGGAGCTTGACTTCTTTGAGAACTTGGCTTACATAGTAAACGGGCAAGTGTGACGTCCCTTCTGCTCGTACGAGCACAACACTAATTGCATGTTCGGATGCAGCAAGATACAGATAGAGTTGTTCGCCTGGGACAGGCTTAGACAGTGTCTGGGTATCTGCAAGGTACTGCTTCAATGATTCGAATGCATTTTGGCAATGCTTGGTCCACTGGAATTTCCCTTTCTTTAATGCATCAAAGAAAGGTTTGCATTTGTCCCCAGTTCGTGATATAAACCGGCTTACGGAAGCTAAACGTCCGGTTAACTTTTGGACCTTTTTCACACTTCTGGGGGCCTGCATATCGAGCATGGCTTGAATCATTGATGGGTTCGCTTCAATCCCCCGTTGACTGACCATATGTCCGAGGAATTTTCCTGAGTGAACCCCAAAGCTGCATTTTTTTGGATTTAGCTTCATGTTGTACTCCCTGAGTATATCAAACGTTTGTGCGAGGTGGGTAATGTGGTCTTCCTTGTGTTCGCTCTTTACCACAATATCGTCAATATATACCTCAATTGTTCGGCCAATGTGTTCGTCGAACATTTTGTTCACCAAACATTGATATGTTGCCCCGACATTCTTTAATCCGAATGGCATGGTTGCCAACAGTACATATTCTTTTCACTGCAGAATGTCGTATTCTTTTGATCGTCCGGATGCATGGGTATCTGGTGATAACCAGCAAAAGCATCCATAAAGGTCATGAGCTCATGGCCTGCTGTATTATCGACCAAATAGTCGATATGCGGCATCTGGAAATTATCTTTCGGGCATGCCTTGTTTAAATCAGTGAAATCAATACATAGTCTCCAAGATCCATTAGACTTGTGGAGGAGCACAGGGTTCGCAAGCCATCTTGGGCATTTTACTTCTCGAATCAGTTTATTGTCGAGCAACTTTTTGATTTCGCTATTCATTGCCGCATACTTCTCCGGACTGAACTTTCTGCGCTTCTGGATTACTAGAGTTTGTGCTGGATCAAGGTTGAGGGAGTGGCATGCATGTTTTGGATCAATGCCAACCATGTCCTCGTGCGACCATGCGAACACATCCAAGTTTGCTTGAAGATAAGCAATCATTTCTGTTCGAATTGGTTCAGGTAATTCCGAACCAATGAACACTTCTAACTCAGGTATGTTCGGGTCGATGTTGATAGACTCCAGTTGTTCGACAGGTGTTGCTCGCTTTCTTTTTTGTTTCCATAGAGGATCTTGGATCGACCCCCGGTGTTCGTCATCAACCTCCATGGGCTCGAAACCTATGCAAGGTTCTAGGTCCGACAGCTCGTTAGGCTGATCAATATTCATTAGATCTGGGAGATTCGGAACATGAGTCACCATCCTGGACTCTGTGTTCGCAGGTTCTGTGTTCGCACAGGGAGGTGTGTTCGTCAAACTTTTGCTCGTCAAAGGATATTTTGGCAGTGTATTTGCCTGTTGGTTTGATTCTCCAATCTCCCATGTTTGCTCCATCATGTTAACGATATTTTACTTTTCTGGTGCACATGATAGCAAACAATCTCAAACTTTCTTCTGATCTCCTTTTACGCTACTTGTTCCATCTTGTGTTGGAAATTTGACATAGTAATAATACGTAGAACAGGCCGCTTTAAATTCCTGAATAAACGGGCTACCTAGGAACCCGTTATAAGTAGACGGAGCATCGACGATTACAAAATCTAGCATTCTAGTTCGTCGGATCTCCAGATTTAGAGTTGATTCTAACTCGACTCCTAATCTAATCATACCATAGGGTCGGGTTACAGATTCCCCAAAACCCATAATGGTATGATCACATGGTTCAATATAGCTACTCAAGTCCCCAACTTGCTTTTCCATTTGGTGCAGAGTGTTGACGAACAAAATGTTCACATATGCTCCGGCATCGACCAGGAGGCGGTGCACCTTCAACCCGAGGAGACAAGCACTGATGGTTAAGGAGTCATTGTGGGGGGTGATTATACCGTCGAAATCTTCTTCTGAAAACATGATTTGGTGAGAGGGTGGCGTGCTAGCTGATGTGCTCGCCACCTTCACCTGATGGATGCTTTGCATGGCACGCATCTCCATCTTCTTTCTTCTGTTCGATAATGTTGGTGCCTGATAACATCCACCCACTGGTCCATATTCAGGACGTAACATGTGGATCTCTTGACTTTCTCGACCTCTACCCACAGTAGGAGGCCCTCTTTTGGGTATTTCAGACCTCTTATGGGATTCTTCAGGATCACTGTCAGATGTTTGTTCGGCTTTACGCTTACCCCTTCGGTCTTCTGTTTTTTCTGCTCGGGAGTCTCTGCTCGCCGGCTTTTTCAGAAACTGGGTAAGACGATTATCTTCGTATAGCTTCCAAAGTTGACGAAGTAAATCGCGACAATTTTCTGTATTGTGCCCGATGTACTAGTAATAATTACAATATTTGGAAGCATTAAGCCGATGCTTGTCCATTATGATTCTTCGAGGCCTGTCCAACATGTCCCGACCTTTGATCTGATTGAAAATTGTTTCTGCTGAAACGCCCAGAAGACTTCGTAGGGCGTTTGCTTCTGCTCTTTCTTCGAAAGGTTTGAAAGAGCCTGGGGGTTTGTACCCCCCTTCATTGATCACTTTCTTCCCAAAAATTTTCTTAGTTGTTGTTTCCTGACCCAATCGTGACTGGGCGAGCAGATCTTGCATGGCTATGATCTTGGCTGCTCGCTCTCGGAATTCTGAATATGTGTTCGGCCAGTCTTGATGCATGGCTTTCCACATGTCAGTATTCAGGGTCAGGCCTTCGACCACCGCAAGGATCTTGGCATCCTCTTCAATTGGGGCCCCATCGTACAAATATTTATCAAATCTTTCGATGTATGCTCGATCAGACTCACCTCTTAGTTGGGAAAAATGCACCAACCTTTGTTTTAGCGCTGGGCGAGCACACATGGATGAGAAATGGGACAAGAATTGTTGTCCCAATTAAGCGAAAGATGTGATAGACGCGGCGGGCAAAGTAGAGAACCATCTATGTGCCCGATCACCCAAAGTCCTGGGGAATGATCGGCATTGCGTCACGTCTGTTGCTCCCATGGCGATCATAAAGTCTGAGTATTTGCTGAGATGGACATGTGGGTCAGACTCTTCATCGAACATGGGGATTGGTGGTCGGGTCTTCGCCATTTTCTCTTGTATTTCGGCCGCCATGATAGCCGGTGATAGTGGCGAGCAAGGTATTGAGCTCGCCCGAGGGTATCCTTTAGTCGCGGCTAGGTCGGCCTGTAAGCCTTCGATGGCTTTCTGCATTTCCGCAAATTTTGTGGAACTGACAGACTTGGATCGGGGCTGTTTCCCATCATGAGGACCCAATGGGTCATGCTCGTGATGGGGCAGTCCCCCTTTCCAAGTTTGTGCTTGACTACCCAATCTATGATGAATAGACAATTTTATTCCGGCCGATTTTTGTTCGGCATGCGGATGATCATGAGGATCTAAATGAGCGGGCTTGTTTATCGGTTGTTCCTTCCCTGGATCCTGTCGCCTATTATTGCCGATTCGGTCTTTGGTGGAGAGCCTCAAACGTCCAAACGCTGATGGTCTGGACCCTTGAGGCTGTTCGTCATCAGACGTATCATCCGTTTTTTTGTTGGCCCGCTTCGCAGCTTTCATTTTAACTTGCTCGTTATCAGGTGTACGCGAGCGTCGTTCTTCATCTTCTTGAGTTTTTAACTTAGCCAACTCTTTTTCAGCCCTTTCTTTCTATGCTCCCAGCAAGAAAGTGATGGCCTTTTTTGTGTCGCCGGATCATTGGCAATATCCTCAAGATTAATGGTCTCCACTATCTGATCTTTGTGAGGCTGGCGCTGAGCCTCTTTCCGGTCGTGAGGTCGACTTTGTCCCGACCTCTCTGTTTGTGTATTCCTAAATTGAGGCATTATACTTATTTTTCCTGCCTCGGCTAACTACGGGTTTGTGTATGGGTTGGTTTGTTCGCTACCCTCCTTCTAGCGCCAGTTGTTGCAAGTCATTTTATTTGGGAAATATGATGTGGCTAATTCGGTGACAACTCACAAACAAAATATGCACGTGTAAAATAAACTGTAAGTAAGAGGGATTTGTTGACCCAGTTCTTCAAGAAATGACTACTCTGGGGGCATACCAAGCCAGGGATGTGGTATTGCGAGTTTTACACGTATAATATGTGATACATCTCATGAAGATGAATCGTTAAGGACGAAGATGATTTGGAAAGTTGATATATGAGTGCTAGGGTTTTTGTATGCATGGATGATCTCTCAATTTTTTGTGAACCTTACACCTCTGGGAAATTCCTGAACCTTTATCTTGTTGTTTTTTCTTCTATTTATAGTACATCGACAAGCATGAGCTGGTTTGGCAAGCATGAGCTGGAGACTTCGGGCCATGCAAGAATTCATGCAATGCTGCCACCTTTCCAACTTCGTCTTCTAGATTGATCTTTGCTTTTGCTTGTCTATAAGGCACTCTTTTGGTCGTCCAAATCAATCTTTTGCTCGACTGAAAGCTTTGTTCACCCCCTAAATCCATATCCATTTTATATCGGAATATTGTTCTTGTCGAGCATGTTCTGAGTTCTTCAGGTTGTCTGAGCTCTCAGGTTATCTGAGCCTTGGGGATGTCTGTGCCCTCAGGATATCTGATCATCGAACATACTGACCCCTCAGGTGTTCTGAGCCTTCAGGATGTCTGAGCCCTCAGGATGTCTGAGCACCGAGCATACTGACCTCTTCAGGTTGTCTGAGTTTTCAGGATATCTGAGTATCGAGCATACTGACCCTTCAGGATGTCTGAGTCTTCAGGATATTTGAGTGTCGAGCATACTGACCCTTCAGGATGTCTGAGTCTTCAGGTTTTCTGAGTCCTTAGGTTTGTCTGAGTCCTCAGATCACTTGACTCAGCTTATTTGATTCCTTCTTCCCTGATCTGATCGGTTTGACTGACTTTGTCATGTTCTTTTCAGGATCATTTTGCTCGGTCAGTGGTTGAACAACCTTAGTTGGTGAATGGTAAGCTGGCGAACAAAACTTACTTCACAGGCGAGTATGTTCGCTTGGTTGATAAGTGGCGAGCTGGTCGAACAAACTTGTTTGGTCGGCGAGCGGCGAGCACACTTGTCCATCAGACATCATTATTTTAATAAATATTACACGTGTCTCTCTTACGTGTTCGATTAATGCTGAATAATTATATCGAACACAACAACTACAAACATGTCTCGTGTAGTCTGTGACATCTAATGTCACCTACACGAACCTAATAATTTCTCCCACTTATACTCAAAGCAGATTGGCAACGGTCTTGACACCCATTCCTTCCACATGTCTCTCGAATGTATTCAGAGGCAGACCCTTTGTGAATGGATCTGCTAGGTTATCTTCAGACGCTATCTTTGCCACATCTATATCTTCTCTCTTAACGATATCTCGTATAAGATGGTATTTCCTTTCAATGTGTTTGCTGGCTTTGTGGGCTCGTGGTTCCCTTGAATTTGCAACTGCTCCGACATTGTCACAATAAACAGTGATTCTGTTGGGCAAATTCGGAACCACATTCAAGTCCACTAGGAAGTTCTTGAGTCAAACCGCTTCTTTCGCTGCCTCGCAAGCAGCTACATATTCGTCTTCCATGGTAGAATCTGCGACGCATTTCTGCTTGACGCTTCTCCATATCACGGCTCCTCCCCCCATGCAAAACACACTACCGGAGGTAAATTTTCTGGAGTTTATGTCTGATTGGAAATCCGAGTCCATGTAGCCTATGGGGATTGGACTATCTGACTGATAAACCAACATTCTATCCCGAGTTCTTTTCAGATACTTCAGAATGTTTTTAACTGCCGTCTAATGTTCTTTCCCCGGGTTACTTTGATATCTTGCCACCATGCCAACGGCCAAGCAGATATTCGGTCTCGTACACAGCATTGCATACATAAGGCTTCCGACAGCCGAAGCATAAGGAATGCCTTTCATGTCATCTATCTCCTTTTGTGTCTTAGGGAACATTTTCTTGGATAGATGGATTCCATGTCTGAAAGGTACGAAGCCTTTCTTGGAATCTTGCATGTTGAATCGTTTCAAGACAGTGTCTATGTATGAAGCTTGCGATAAGCCTATCATCATTTTCTTGCGATCTCGAGTGATCTTGATCCCAAGGATGTATGCGGCTTCCCCTAAGTCCTTCATATCAAACTGTTTTGAAAGCCATGCCCTTACATCTGATAACACCTTCACATCGTTCCCGATGATCAGTATGTCGTCTACGTATAGTACTAAGAATACCAATGCAGTTCCGACACGCTTTTTGTACACACAACTTTCGAACTCGTTTTGATCGAACCCATAAGACTTTATAACATGATCAAAACATTGGTTCCAAGCTCTGGATGCCTGTTTGAGTTCGTAAATGGACTTCATGAGCTTACAAACTAGGTGTTCTTGGCCTTTTTCAATGAAGCCTTGGGGTTGTTGCATATAGATCTCTTCATCAAGACTTCCGTTAAGGAAAGCTGTCTTGATATCCATTTGCCAGATTTCAAAGTCGAGATCTTGTGACAATCGATAAGAGAATACTGGATGGACTTAAGCATGGCTATGGGGAAAAAAGTTTTCCTCATGTCGATCCTTCTTTACGAGTATAACCTTTCGCCACAAGTCTTGCTTTGAAGGTTTCCACCTTCCCGTCCGGTCCTCTTTTTCTCTTATACACCCACTTGCAACCAATGGGTTTGACCCCATTAAGTGGTTCGACTAGCTCCCACACTCTGTTATGAAACATAGAACTCATTTCAGTTTTCATTGCTGTTTGCCAAGAATCTGCATCCTTATCTTGGATTGCCTCGTCATATGTTCATGGGTCTGATTCTTCTTGTCCGGGAATCAAGTCCGAGGACTCTCCTATTCCCATGAATCTCTCGGGCTGTTTCACAACCCTCCCACTACGACGAGGCTCCGGTTGTGTAAGTGTGTCGTTTGGTATGTCATCTTGTACAGTTGGCATTGAGGTTAACCCTCTTAGCTCATTTAAGGTAATCTCACTTCTGGGTCTTCTTTCATTCATATAGTCTTCTTCCAAAAATCTAAAGTGGGTGCTTATTACCACCTTTTGATCTTCAGGACCATAGAACATACACCCTATTGTTCCCTTGGGCTATCCCACAAACAACCTTAATTCTGATCGAGGATCCAATTTTCCGGCTTCCTTGTCCAACACGTAGGCCGGACACCCCCAAATTCTCATGTGTCTCATACTAGGCTTGCGCCCGGTCCACAATTTTTTGGAAGTTTTGGGAACCGATTTGGATGACAACAAGTTCAGAATGTAAGCTGTTGTTTCCAAGGCATGACCCCAGAACGACTTGGAAAGATCCGCATAACTCATCATAGATCTAACCATTTCCAAAAGAGTTCTGTTTCTTCGCTCTGCAACCCCGTTTTGTTGAGGGGTTCCGGGTGCAGTGAGCTGGGATGCAATCCCTTCATCAGATAAGTAGTTCAAAAACTCATCACTGAGGTATTCGCCTCCACGATCAGATCATAGAGACTTGATACGTTTTTCCCTATGATTCTCTGCTTGAGCCTTAAATTCTTTGAATTTCTCAAAGGTCTCAGATTTATGCTTCATAAGGAAAATATAACCGTACCTTGAGTAATCATCAATAAAAGTGACAAAATACTCATAACCTCCTCTTGCTTTGGTTGACATTGGACCACATACATCAGTGTGAACGATCTCTAACACTTCTTTGGCTCTATTCCCCTTTGCTCCAAATGCCCTCTTGGTCATCTTACCCTCCAAACATGATTCACAGGTTGGAATTGGTTCAACTTGGAGAAACTCCAGTGAACCGTCTTTTACCAACTTTTGGATCCTCTTTGGATTTATATGACCTAATCTCAGATGCCATAGAAGTGTTTCGTTCACGTCTGATGAACGTTTTTTTTTCTCGGAAACAGTTGATGTGTTATAGGATGCATTTCGTGAGTGGTGTGCACAGTTAATTGTATAGAGATTATTCGACAACGTTCCATGACAGATAAATTTATCAAAAAGAGAAATGGTAACAACTTTATTAAAAGTAACCGAATATCCATCATGAAAAAGTTTAGAAATTGAAATTAAATTCTTTCTAAAATTCGGAATGTAAAAAACATCTCTTAAAATTAAAACTCTGTCTTCAAAAGACAGGTGCACTTCTCCCACTGCTTCAGCTTCCACTCTCATAGCATCGCCCAGTGTGATGAGGATCTCACTCCCACTAAGTTGCCGGATCCGCTTGAACCCCTGTAATGTGAAACAAACATGATCAGTGGATCCCGTATCTATCACCTATAAATGGGAGGCATACGCCGCTAAACAAGTTTCAACAACTAGTGCGTGAGAATTACCTTTCTTTCCATTCCTTTTGGGTTTGGAACAGGCTGACCTCCAATGTCCTTTTTCACCGCAGTTGAAGCACTTCCCCTTAGCTGGCTTGTTCACACCTCCACCCTTCTTCACCCTTTCTTTGCCATTGGAAACACTTGAGTTCACTTGCTTGTGGCCTTTGTCCCTTTTCTTATTCTTACCACCCCTTGGCCTAGAAGAAGAAGAAGGTCCATTTGCCACCAAGGCTTGGCTCTTTTGCCCCAATATCGTCTCCGCCGAGACTAAAGCTTGCAACAGATCAGGCATCGAGAACTTCTGATTATTCATCTGGTAGTTCAGTCTGAACTGTTCAAAACTTTTCGGCAGAGAGTGGAGCACGAAATCAATTTGGGTCTCAATATCGTATTCAGCGCCAAGTACCTCAAGTTTGTTAAGGTAAGCCATCATCTGGAGAACGTGCTCCCTTACGGGCGTTCCCTCCACCATTTTCATAGAGAGAAAGTCCCTCATGGTGATCTGACGTGCCACACGGTTCTGATGTTGAAACATCGCTTTAAGACTAGTCATGATGTTTGCAGCGGTCTCAACGTTCTGGTGTTGGTGTTGCAACACATCTGACATAGAAGCCATGATGGTACACTTTGTCATTTCGTTGGAACGCTCCCAGTCAGCATACTCTTTCTTAACCTTTTTAGTGGACTCACCTTTTGGCTTTTCCAGTTTAGGTGTAGTGAGAACCCAGTTATGGCTTTGTGCAGTGAGGACAATAGTAAGTTTTCGATTCCAATCAACAAAGTTTTCAACAGTAAGCAAATTGTCTTTAAGTATATTGAATAGTGGATTAAAAGGTTGCGACATGATGAACTAAAATAAACAATAATATGCATAAGCACAAATATATCACAAGGTTCGATCACATGCATCATATTAAAATCTCAAAAAAATATGAACATGCATCGTACCAACATCTCAAAAAAGTTTAAATAAGCCACGTGGGGTGGATCATTATTTAAACACATTCAAGCGAGTTACAAACAAGAACGTTACAAACCTTTAATATCCAGTTAATAGTTGGCTCCCCACTTGACCAATATAAAATTGACATGGACTTGGGGAAGTATATGCATATCAATTTTATACCTAAGTAATAACCATGATTAAATACTGATTATTATTTCAGATTGAACGAGCCTCGTGGGGGGGGGTCATAAATGCCACTACTAGTAATAATCCACAATCATCCATTTGGAATTCATTCATGTGAAAGCTAACTTTTGACCGTCCCCAGAATTTCTCCAAAAGAATTCACAAATAAATAAATCATGGAGGTCAAAATTAATTCAATTTTATTATCCTAATAAAATTGTCAATTAATTATTTAAACATACTTAGTAATTTTTTTAAGGTGAGATTTTTCATTGGGCAACTCTCATGCAAAACAAATTTAAACAAATTAAATAAAGCATAAGATAACACAATAATAAATCAAGCAAAGCGAAAAAATAAACATATTGGGCACAAATTATCCAATTGTCATGGTTTGATTTTTCTTGGCTTGATCTTGAAGAAACACCGTCTTGAATTTCTCCCACTCGATCGTCTCGAAAAGATACTCCGAATGCCACGCCCAGTAGCTTCACTTGCCGGGATCTGCAAGATCCGGCCGACCACTTGGCCAAAGTTAACCTCGGCAGCCGGCACCCTCGGCGGTAAGAAGCCAGAGTCACTTCCTCAGCGGCCTTCGCGAGCTTCAGCAGTACCTCCAGCGGCAGGCGTACCCGCCACACAGCGTCCACAAGATCCGCCCGCCCAGTACTTTCGCGGCGCGCCCGCGTCCCCCAACCGCTTTCGCCCCCCCTGTCCGCTCGCGCCGCAGCGCCCGCGTCGCCCTAAGCGCCCCACCCGTCTTGTGGCGCGGCTCATCGGCCTCGCCTTCGGCCCTCGGCTGCCCTCGCGCTCGCTTCGTGCTGCTGGCGTCCGCGTTCATCAAGTGCCTCCCTTCCTTAACGCGTTTAAGGACGACGCCATCTATGCCCGGTTCTGGATTTTATCCTTTAATTCTTCGTCTCTGTTTCCGATCCGGTTATAATTTATTTACAAAAAATAAATAAACCTAGATCTAGACTAGTCTATTACATTGATCAAATCAAACAAATCCTACTCTACTTGTGGATTTTCTCACGAGGCAAAACGAATCCGAACGAATCGAATTAAAAATCACAATTTATATATGCATATATAAACACATTAAATTCCATGACAATTGGATACACGCAAAATGATCTAGCAATTCTACTATCCATTTCAAATTTAATGTCAAATAATTAAATTACAATTTAAAAATTCAGAGTCAAAACCGTGGCTCGATACGGTTGTTGGGGAATAAGTTGCACAAATCTATTCGGGTGAATATTTAAATATAAAATTTAATCTTATAATTATTACTATCATGAATTAATCCTATATTAATTCAAATAATAATCAACAACATATCATGCATATAATTAATTCACGTAAATCATACGCAGATGCGAATTCTACGAGTTTACGTGAACGTATTCCTCTTGGGATGACAAAGATCCGGTGATTAGACTAACCAAAAGAATTTCCCAAGTATTCCCTTAATCCTTGTTCGACTATCCGGTGGTAGGACACTTGTGAACAATTAACAAAAGGAAAATAAATTATGTTGCACCACCTTTGTGGATTTACTAATTTTTCCAGCACATGGAATTGTACTTGGGAATGAAAGAGTCATCCCCTATTTATAGAGCATAGGTGGTCGAAAATTGTGGTAAAAAACAATGTGGGAAAATCTTTTCTTGATCTCCAAGAAATCTTGAATATATCTCCTATATTCTTTTTCCCATAATTATAATATTCCACAAAATCCCACCTACTCTTTGTTATGGATAATTTAAAAAATTATGGGTCAAGATTCCAAGATTTGGATCTTCTTGAATTTATGAGATATTCTTGTATTTCAAGAAATACATATCTTCCATAATATCTTTTCAAGAAAATCTTTTTTGCCCTTAATTTATCAAAAAATTCGAAATTCTCTTATAGATAACCAAGTGGGAGATTTCTTGAATTTAATGAGATAATCTTGTATTCCAAGAATACATATCTTCATTCCATAACAAAATTCAAAGAAAATCTTTCTCCCTTTTTATCCATAAATTTCGAATTTAATGAGAAAAAATAAGCAACAATATTTATTTTATTTTAAACACATTTTTCAGTTATTGGACTATATGTTGGGCTACTCAGGGGGCCTTTAGGAGAATTAAGATTGGATCTTCCAATGGATCTTGAATTATCAATATTGAGCCACAATATTATTCAAGCCCATAAATATTAATTAATCCCACTACATAATTAATATTGCACTATCCATCTTAACTCATATTACAGTCAATATGGCTCCCGGTTATTATTTCCCGTGTTTAAGATTATCTAGTCCATTAATTAATTCAAGCCACTGAAATAGCTTTCCGTTAATTAATATCTTTTGTCCTTGGTCAAGGAACGGTTCAACATTATTATCCATACCGGAAACTAATTCCACTTGCAAGATTTGGTATGATAAAACTTATGAACCTCCCAAGGGGGCAAATCGAACAAGCGTACTTGCACACGATTCTCCGTATTAAATCTTAGCAATCACATGTGACCAATAATATTGCCCAAGATAAAAAGTATTGAATCTCGTTGATTCTCTACCCATGATAAGTCAAAGCAATAGTTACCAATCACACGTGATCCTATTTAAGGAACGGAGATTAAGAAATAACGAACCACTGAGGTCTAATTCTTCTTTGTTCAGTTCTGAAGAATTTGTCCTCCTGTAGATCCTATTCAGTGCATCAGTCATGCACTAGTGTAATCTCTTAGTCAAGACAAACCAATCTGAGCCTTACACTTCAACCTTTCACGATGGATTGTTCATTTCCATCTAGGTCGTGAATGGCGTACTTTTAGTTACAAGGGACTGTTAATTTAATCTTCTGTGATCTGGTATCACTAAATTAACTACAATGTAACACGTACGATTTATTGAACAGTTATGCAGTAAATATATGTAACATTCGATAATATTTAAAGCATCAGTGATAAACAATTTATTTCAGTAAATAAGTCCGAAATTCAGTTTTGATTATACAAAGTAAAAGCATACTTTCCAGTATAATCCCAACAACCTCAAGACAGTTAACATCGGTTTGTGTGAGGACTGTGTATTTGGAAAACAGAAAAGGGTGAGTTTTTCGAAGGGAGGCAGAGCTTTGAAGAAGCAGAAGCTGGAGTTAGTTCACAGTGATTTGTGGGGTCCAGCACCAGTGACATCCCTTGGTGGAGCATCATATTACATGATTTTCATTGACGACTCTACGAGGAAGGTATGGGTTTATTTCTTGAAAAATAAGTCGGATGCCTTTAATGCTTTCAAGAAGTGGAAGGCCCTTGTAGAAACTGAAACAGGTCTCAAGGTGAAGTGTTTGAGATCTGATAATGGTGGAGAGTACTAGCTCCGTGAGTTCAAGGAATTCTGTGAGGCGAATGAAATTTGGATGGAGAAAACCATGAGCGGAACCCCCAGCAGAATGGTGTGGCAGAACGTATGAACAGGACCCTATGTGAACGTGCTAGAAGCATGAGATTGAAGTGTGGGCTGCCAAAGATGTTTTGGGCAGAGGCAGTTAACACAGCAGCTTACTTGATAAACAGAGGACCCTCAACTCCTTTGAAAATGGCATACCGAAGGAGGCCTGGTCGGGAAAGGAGGTAAATCTATCTTTTCTTCGAGTATTTGGGTGTGTTGCATATGTTCATGTTGATGCTATGAGTAGAAGTAAGCTAGATGCTAAATCTGTTAAGTGTACGTTTGTTGGATATGGCGGTGATGAGTTTGGCTATCGATTTTGGGATGAGGAAAAGCGAAAGGTAATTCGTAGTCGAGATGTCATATTTAATGAACAGGTTATGTACAAAGACAGGTTGGGGATATCCAAAGAAGGTGGTTCTGAGTCTCAGGTTGTGGAGTTAGACATTTCGAACTCGGGTGGGAGTAAAGGGGTTCTAGATGATCAGGTGATTGTTGAGGAAGAACCAAGTACACCACCACCAACAATTCCGCTGCGGAGATCCACGACAGAACGGAGATCTCCTGATAGGTATTCACCCTCCCTCCATTATTTATTGTTGACTGATGGTGGTGAACCTGAATGTTATGCAGAGGCAACACGTAGTGAACAAGTGGACAAGTGGAAACTTGCAATGGATGATGAGATGAATTCATTGATGACCAACGGAACTTGGGAGCTAGTTGAGCTTCCTAAGGGCAAGAAAACACTGCATAACAAGTGGGTTTACAGAATAAAAGAGGAGGCTGATGGAAGCAAACGCTACAAGGCAAGATTGGTTGTGAAGGGGTTTCAGCAGAAACATGGTATTGACTATCTTGATGTTTTTACTCCAAAGAGTGAAGCTAACTACCATTCGATTAGTTAAAGTCCGGTGGTCTGCGAAAATTTGGTGTTAGAACAGATGGACGTGAAAACTGTCTTTCTTTATGGTGATTTAGATGAGGACATCTACATGAAGCAACCGGAGGGATACTTGTCTAAGGGGAATAGTGAGCTAGTTTGCAAATTGAAGAAGAGCTTGTATGGTCTGAAACAAGCTCCATTACAGTGGTACAAGAAGTTTGATGGGTTCATGCACGAGATTGAGATCAATAGGTGTGAGGTTGACCATTGTTGTTACTTCAAGTGGTATGATGATGGTTATATCATTTTGCTATTATATGTTGATGACATGTTGATAGAAGACTCTAGTGCTCTTGAGGTGAGCAAGTTGAAGGAAAAATTGTCTGAAAGGTTTGCTATGAAGGACCTTGGAGAGGCCAAGCAAATCTTAGGAATGCGAATCGATCGTGATAAGGTGGCGGGAAAGTTGTATCTTTCACGTTTGAATCGTTAAGAAAGTCTTGGAGAGATTTAGTATGGAAGATCTGGCCCGATTCGGGACCCGTTGGGAAGTCAGTTCAAGCTATCCAACAAGGACTCACCTAGTAGCGAAGAGGAGCGGACCTACATGCAAAACACTCTGTATGCTTCAGCAATTGGAAGTTTGATGTATGCTATGGTGTGTACAAGACCGATATTACTGGCGGTGGGAGTTGTTAGCGGTTTATGGGCAATCCGGGTAAGCAGCATTGGGAGGCAGTAAAATGGATCCTAAGGTACTTGAGAGGTACTACTAAACAAGCTTTGTGCTTTGAGGGCAAAAGTGTTGGGTTGGCAGGATATGTTGATGCAAACTTGGCATCAAATGATCTCGACAAAAGGAGAAGTACTACAGGGTATGTGTTTACTTTTGGTGGTACAACAATCTCTTGGGCTTCTAAGTTGCAAAAAGATCGTAGCTCGATCCAACTGCGCGAAGCGAGTACGTTCTACGATCGAGGCTTTAGTAAAGAAATGGTTTGGTTGCAGAATCTGTCGTGTGAGTTGGGGAAGGAGCAAAATGATAGTATTTTGTATAGTGACAGTCAGAGTGCTATTCACTTGGTGAAGAATTCGGCCTTTCACTCGAGGACGAAGCACATTGAGTTGAGGTATCATTACATCTGTTACCTCATTGAGAACAAGATCTTCAAATGATGAAGATCCTAGGAAGTGAGAATCCTGGCGGACATGTTGACTAAGGTTGTGACCTTAGAAAGTTGAAGTTATGCATGACTTCAACCGCCTTGGTAATCGAACATAAGGCCCCAAGACTACTACCAAAGGAGAGAGACCATTGAAACGGAGGAGACAAATTCTGAGCTTGGAGTCGGTCTCGGTGGGAGATTGTTGAGTTGTGGAGACCGGGAGGTAGACCCAGGGAGGTGCTCGACCAAGCCAGTGGTCGAGCACCTATGCTCGATCGAGCAGACCCTCTTTCTAGCGCCATCGGGCGCTCGAGCTATGTATGTGATCGAGCCAAACCGCTCGACCAAAGCCCCTGGTCGAGAGGTTCCGGAAAGTTGTTCGCGAAATTAGGGCTTCGGCCCAAGTCTCATTTAAATACTTTTGACTCATTCTATTTGCCTCTTGTACGAAAAACACACGAAAATAGTGAATCTCCTGGCTTGGTAGTGCCCCCAGATGTAGTCATTCCTGACGAACTGGATAACAAAATTGTTTGTTCCTTAATTCGTTGTTCCATTATTTTCTCCTATAATTACTTTTTTAGTTCCTAACAGGATACACTTTGGGCACCATTAAATATCCCTTTCTGAATGCGTCTGGTTTGCAAAAAGTAAACATTTATACTTTTAATATATACAAGTATTATTATTAAAAAAAACTTGAATCCATTTCAAACATTAATTCGTGTCGTGCTATCATGTTGTGTCCATTATTGTCATCCCCTATTCGTTACTATATACATGCTATTTGTATATGTTAATTCGACACCTAAATAAAATTTATACACCAGCGAAATGAAAGGAAAAAGGAAAAGAAAGTAACGAAAGAGAATAAAAAGTTGTAATGTGTAAACTATGCACCACGTCACAATGCAATTGAGCATAGTACCTGCTTGGAAAATAGAAGGAAAACCTAAGCAAAATTTCTTTGTATTTTCTTCAATTCCCAATTTACCTTGGTGCATAAGAAATATCCCACGCTCTTTTCTATTGGTTACATCGTTAATTTCCTAGCTATTAACCAACAATTTTTTTTGTGTGATGTTGTTTAAATGACAAGAGTTACAATATTTACCCCTACACTTGAGTACTATATATAAGTATTAAGTGCAATAAGTTCCTTCATCCCAGCTTCACTATTCAGCCTTTAATTTGTTTTATTTTCCATATATTAACATTATATATATATATATATATATATATATGATCAATTTCAATGAAGAAGAATAAATGATCAATTTCAATGAAGAAGAATTGTCTCTCTCTGAGCTCTCTCCCTCAATGGCTCCTTCAATTGATTCATGTAATTAATGAGCACTAATAGCGAACTATGAGAAATGAGCCATTGAGGTGTCAGAGCTCAGAAATTGCCATTTTTTTAATATCGTGATTTGAAAAAAATTGTATTGGTGTGCGTATAGGTGGGTTTTTGTTGAAATCGATTGATATTCATGTTATTTAATTTCCTTGAATTCATTATATTAATCTGAATTTCTCCAAAAATATTTTGTATATATGCAATTATGCATATAAATCTTATGTATAAGGTTTTTTTTTTTTTGGAGAACCTGTGTTTTAATTTAAACCATAATATTAAAAGGTAGTAAAAGTTATGCGTACTTCTATATTGTTATTAATTTGCATTTGTCCGTTGATATGCATATGTCAAATTTATTCATCTTGCATTCTAAAATAACGCATATGATTCCTGGTCCAAGAAGAAATGGAGGCAGTATAAAAATACAACTATATGAGCTCGTTTGCTAGTATGCTATGATGCACGGATTCTTCTAAAAAAACCACGATCCAGTATCGGATACTTTGGTGGTGCGGCCGTGCTGGTGCGGGTGCGATTCGCGTGAGATTCGCACCGGATAAGCCACGTGGCGAATCCGTGAGTAATTTTTTTAAAAAATTAGGATACGCGTATCCGATACGCTGGATACGCGTATCCGGTGCGGGAAAGGTGCGTGAGTGGTTATTTTTTTTAAAAAAATAATAATTTTTTTGTTTATTTTTGCAATTTTTTAAGACTAAAATCTATATGGTCATTTTATTAAGTACTAAATGTATTATTTGAATTGAACATTATTATGCAATATAATTTAAATTGAAAATATATCACTTGTTTTTTTTATTGAATTCCTTAACATAACTTATGTATTGAACTGATGTTATTTGAATTAATGTTTGTTATTTAATTACATTAAATTATTGAAAATGCTTAAGTTTTATGTGAATTACATACATTTGATATGCTAATTTTAAAAATTTTCATATATCTTATAAGTGTTATATATAATAAAATATAAATAAACAGACGTATCATTGTCGTATCGCACCCTAATTTTTTTGAAAATCCGTATCTCCATACCCGTATCTTATCGCACTCGCATCCGCATCCGCACCTATGCAACATAGCTAGTATGTATATGGTAAAATAGAATAGTACTTTAAATAATGATTTATTAGATCAATTGTATGGGTCTCATGTGCATCTAGGTGCACTGTGCATTTATAGTGAATTTTAAAATCATGCAACTTGTTATATTGAAATATGCAACTTATTTATACTAAACGTACAACTATTTTTCCATATTAATAGTTACACGGTTCAGTGTAAAGAAGTTGCATATTTCAATATAATAAATTATATAATTTTAAAATACATTATGCACAGTACATCTAAATACATACAAGACTTAGCCTTTATTCTTTGTTTCCTAACCCGTTCATGTCCGAGGAAATAGGGCACAGTTGCAGACTTGCAGTAATATGCATTTCCTAAAAAGAAAAGATAGGTATTTGAAAAAGGCATATTCTTCTGTGCACCATTTGCATCAATTTTGATTTGGTACAATTGGATTTTAAATTTTTTTTTTTTTTTACCAGTTCTTTTTTTTTTTTTTGCCCGGCCCGGCCACAGGAGTGGTTCATGATTCACCCGACCCAAATATGTCATGATTTAGGATTTATTATTTAGTGTTTATGGTGTAGATGGTTCATCCAAATTGAAATTGAATTCAATTGCACCAATTGCAAATTAGTGTACACAAGTGTCACTCTTTTAAAAATTGTTTTTCTTCTAAAATTGTTGCTTGATGGAATTATTAGAATTAAAATAAATTGATTGATTGTTATAAAAACACAAATCTAAATGTCTGTTCCACTTTTTTTTTTCCCACAGGTATCACAGAATTTAGTTCAACTAATAAAATTGTAATTTTGATTCTCCTTTAATTGTCATTTATTTTCACTATATATCACATATATACTATATGATAAGTTGTTGATTAGTATCATTTTAGAATTGACTTGACATATTCTAATTTGAGGAGCAGAGGAAAAAAAATCACAAATGATCATTTAACTTTTCTCAATTTTAAATTTAATATTTTATTTTTTTTAATTTATTATTCGTAAATTTTTTGTTGTCAGGAAGATTATTTCCATTGGAAGTTTTAAAAAGCAACCAGAACTAACACGTGGAGGTCACATGAAGGTGTCAAAAATGATCGTCCTCCGGCAATAGTGCTTGTGTGACAAGTCCATGAACTCTTTACAATTGGTATTTGTGATATGAGAGGTAAAATTGAACTTAAGTTATATGATGATTATTATATTATTCATGATTTTTAAAAAAATATATTAGATAATTCAAAACTCATTATAGTTGGTATTTGTGATGTGTGATGTAAAATTGGAATTAAGTTAATTATATGATTATTAGATAATTAAATTATATCTTAGAGTAATTATTCCATGTTTTTGTGAGGACCCCTAAATTTTATTTTGGTAAAGTGTATTTATATTAGGTTTCGGCCGCTATATTTAGTGACTTGGAAAGCCACCCGGGCACTATAGTCAAATTAGGACCAATTTTGGCACCTCAAGTGATCTGCATGTGTTAATTCTAGTTGCTTTTTTTAATATATGACAGAAAGGGCCTTTTTTTTTAATATAAAAGGACCAGAGAAAAAAATTCATAAATGGTTTTATATTTTTTTTTTAATCCACCAGATGATCATGTAAGTTTTAATTTTATTAATTTTAATCCTTTTGATTTTAATTATAGTCATTTTCGTCGGAAAATTGAAAATTTTGGCCGAAAAATTGCCGGAAACATGATATAGCATACAAAATAATGCAAAAAAAATATTGAAATGATTGATTCGGTGAGAGAAATATAATAGTATAGGTTTTGATCATCTCCTCAACGTAAATCACTTTAAATTAGCCACAATAATAAATAAAATTCATGACATTAAAGTCGCGATTAACGGGGAGGTGTAATCAAAACATAAAATTGACTGATGATTTTTCTTCCTTGATAAAAGACAGCTCAAATGAGAGTGGTGATGATCGTTGACGTGACCAGAATAAAAAATTAAGTCAATTTTTCAATCAAATTTTAAATTATCCGGTAAAAATGACAAATTAAAATCAAAATGACCAAAATTTATGAAGTAAAAACTTACATGATCATTTATGGATTCGGACAAAGTTACATAATCATTTGTGATTTTTTTTTCTAAAAAAGACTACATATGAGAAATTAAAACGATAAATGACTAAATTTAAATTTGGGAAAATTTATAGGACCATTTATAATATTTTCATGGAGATGATTTATATTTATTCGATGTAAATATGAATAAAAAAAATTGTTTTATATAATATTTGATGTTTCACTTTATATTTCATAATATAGATAAATTACATGTAAAATATTTTAAAAAGATCAACGAACCATCATGATTATGAATTCATGTGTTAAAAATTTATAATGTAAAATATAATTAAAACATGAAAAAGTAGCATAGAGAAATAAATTTGGAAGTACATGTAGATATAAAAATTTATTAGTCTAATAAAATTATTAAAATTCAGATGTCGTTAGGTCTTGATCACAAGACTCATATTGTATTTTAAAAATATACAACATGTTATATTGAAATATGCAACTTGTTTATATTAAATAATGAAACAATTAATATGAAAAAATAGTTACAAGGTTCAGTATAAATAAATTGTATATTTTAATATAAAAAATTACATATTTTTAAAATACATTATGAGTGACATGATCTGTACCTGATACCCACCCAATAAAATTAGAAATCGAAAAGTTCGGTGAAACTCAATAAATATAAGATCTTATGAAATAAACCTTACTTTCAAGTTACGAACAAGGGTTACACTAATTATTATCTTTTTAAATACATCAATTGCAAAAAAATAAGAAGGAAAATCAAAACAAAGAAAAAGTATAGTCAAGGTAAATGGGTCAACCCGGCCCATAGGCACGCATCACGAATCACACGGTGTAGAAGGCCCAAAACTGATTATTTTCCTGGAGCTCGTCACTAGATGCCACGCGGCGAAATCTCATTGGTCCAGTTCACGTGGCGTTAAATATCATTGGTCGAAGCAAATTGATCTCCTCAGATCTATATATGCAGTCTTATTGACACTTTCTTCCTCACTGAAAACTGTCCAACACTCTCTCCCTCTCTAGGCAGTTCATCTTCGTCTGCTCAGATCCAGTATCTGAATTCGGAGGAATTTTATTCCATTCTCTGCGATTACTTTTCTGTGATTTTTTCTTGGAGTTGTAGCGTTCTAAATGGAGTATCCGAATCGGAAGATTTGGATAGCGCGGTACTTGTTACTGATTTCGGTCGCCGGCTTCATTTCTCAGCTCAGCGCTTCGGATGATGTGGTAGGATGCTGTTTAAATCCTTGTTATTAGTATTATTTTTGGTGATGAGCTGTTTGCAGATAATTATTCCGTATTAGTTTGATTTTAGCTCTGTTAGATCTGTTTTGTGTGTTTGAATTGGTGCTAATGTTTGTGATTTTGATGTTGATAGAAATTCTACGATTCGTTTGATGAGGATTTCGAGGGGAGGTGGACCGTGTCTGAGAAGCCGGAGTATACAGGTTAGATTCTATCGCATCCGCGATGAGTTTAACAGTGATTTTTTTTAATTGTTTTGTACTTGATAGTATAAGGATGCTGTTGTTTTGTACGTACTCTGAAAACACGGATGCTGATTGTATGTTTTTATTAATTTTTGCTTATATTGTTAGAGATTTCGTGTTTTCCCGTGTACTTGCAATGTTTTCTACCTTATATATTGAGTTTTTGAGATCATTTCTTCACTTGCTTAAATGAGTTAGTGAATGGTAGCTTACTCGAATTTAATTGAAATAGAAATGTTTCTCTATTTGTATATACTTTAAAATTTAGCATTGTTGCACAAATTGGAAACTTTCCTATGGTGAGCATTACTTAACAGTCCGTACATTCCACAGCTGTTTATAAATGTTCGATGCAATTTAGTGAACTGTTAACTATTCTAGTAAACCTTTTGCATTTCCCCAAGTATTATTGAAGAAGTTGTTTTCTTCTATTTTTCATTTTTTGTATGTTCGGAGAGAATGTTTAACTAGGTGTTCTTCAGGGTTGTGAAAGACTTACATTGTGTGTTGGTGTATTAGCAATTATATACAGTGGCTTACTGTTCGTATGTTTCATATTTTATCATAGGTGTTTGGAAACATGTTAAGAGTGAAGGACATGATGATTATGGACTTCTTGTGAATGAGAAAGCCAGGAAGCATGCCATCGTGAAGGAAGTTGATGAGCATGTTGACCTCAAGGATGGAACTGTTGTCCTTCAATACGAGGTCCGTCTCCAAAACGGCCTTGAATGTGGTGGTGCTTACATAAAGTATCTCCGTCCTCAGGATGCTGGATGGATCCCCAAGGAATTCGATAACGAGTCTCCTTACACAATAATGTTTGGTCCTGATAGATGTGGAACCACTAACAAGGTCCACTTCATTCTCAAACACAAAAACCCCAAGAGTGGACAGTTTGTCGAACATCATCTCAAGTTCCCTCCATCAGTTCCTTCTGACAAATTGACACACGTTTACACAGCCATCTTGAAACCCGATAATGAAGTGAAGATCTTGGTTGATGGGGAAGAGAAAAAGACGGCCAACTTCCTGTCATCTGATGACTTCGAACCTCCACTTATCCCATCCAAGACTATCCCTGATCCCGACGATAAGAAGCCTGAGGATTGGGATGAGAGGGCCAAAATCCCCGACCCAGAAGCCTCAAAACCTGATGACTGGGATGAGGATGCTCCAATGGAAATTGAAGATGAAGAAGCTGAGAAGCCTGAAGGCTGGTTAGATGATGAGCCAGAGGAGGTTGATGATCCCGAGGCAGCTAAACCAGAGGACTGGGATGATGAGGAAGATGGTGAATGGGAGGCACCGAAAATTGATAACCCGAGATGTGCTGAAGCTCCTGGATGCGGTGAATGGAAGAGACCAATGAAGAGGAACCCTGCCTACAAAGGAAAATGGAATGCTCCCCTTATCGACAACCCTGCTTACAAGGGTATTTGGAAGCCAAGGGAGATTGACAACCCTGAGTACTTTGAGCTTGATAGACCAAACTTTGAACCCATTGCTGCTATTGGTATTGAAATCTGGACAATGCAAGATGGTATTCTGTTCGATAACATTTTGATCGCTTCTAGTGAGAATGTTGCGGAATCCTACCGTGAGACCACCTGGAAGCCAAAATTCACCATTGAGAAGGAGAAACAAAAGGAGGAAGAAAATATTGAATCTGAAGGGCTTAAGGGCTACCAGGTAACTAAAGATATATTGATTGATGTTACTTCTATCAGTTATAATTTACTTTTCTGCATGATAATAGTTCTGAAACTTTACATTTTGTTATTAATGCTATCAGAAAGTGGTCTTCAACTACCTGTACAAGATTGCTGACCTTCCTTTCTTGGTTGAGCACAAGCCTAAAGTTCTGGTGAGTAATTTTCTATCTAAGAAGTTGCTACCGAGTTAATTTGATTAATCGAACTTTACCTTATATATATATTCGTGTTTGTTTCTTGTAGGACTTATTGGAGAAGGCTGAGCAACAAGCAAACCTCACAATTGGAATCCTCGTTGCCGTTGTTGTCATTATCCTCTCAGTTTTCTTTAAGCTCATCTTTGGTGGAAAGAAACCTGTAAGTCTTTGCAAATTTAATCACATCTTTATTTTATTACTTTTTCATTTTTGAATTGTACTAACACAGTTTATATTTCATCCAGGCTAATGTAAGAGCAGAGGCCAAGAAACTAGAAGTCCCTGAGAGTTCAAACCAGGGAAGCTCGGAGGCAAAGGAAGAGAAGAACGAGGACGGTGCTGCACCACGTAGGAGGAACACGAGGCGTGATGACAATTGATAGAACGAAAGATGATCGATCGTGTCTTTTATGATCCACGAGACTTAGGAATGAGGGAAGAAAATGCTCTGCCCCCACAATGCATTGCTGGGCAATTCTAGGTTCTTGGGAGTTGTTTTACAATGTTGAAAAAATTCGCAGTTTTTTTCTCTCTTTTTTGGCTTTTCTTTTTTTTCCTGAATTAGGTTTTGTATGACAATGTTTACTAGAATTGATTGAGATATTATATGGTGGTATCTTATGAGGAATTTTTTGTAATTCGTGATTTTGCGCTCAAGATTTATTTTCCCTCATAATCCTGTTTAATATTCTCGAATGGATCATACCAATTTTAATTTTCGCTTAATTGTAGTATGAAATACTCCTTCTGTCCCAAAGAAACGTGCACGTTTATTGTTTTTACGTGTTTTTGCGAGCAAATTTTTTATTAGTATTTGAAATGATAAAATAATTCTTAAAGATGCATGCAATAGATGAATGGTAGATTTATAATACCCTTCTTTAAAAATTATTTTATCATTTGAAATACTAATAAACAACTCGCTCATAAAAACTCGATAATAAAGTAGATGTGCACGCTTTTATGGGACGGAGGTAGTATGAACCAGGAAACGTTCGATATTGTTTTAGGTGAAATATTACGAACTCTTTCCTCTGTCATATTCAATTCTTCACTCCAATATGTTTTCTTGTATCTTTCTATCTTCGAACCATAAAACAAGGTAATACAATCAACCTTTTATCACTGTTAAAATTTTCAACATTAAGTATAGATCCATGAATATTTCACTGTGAACATATCAGGAAAACTATTTTCTGAGTTCTGTTTTTTATTTTTCTTTGTAGTATGTCTTTTTCATTAAACTCATCAATTATTTGATTTATTTGAAAATGACAACTGCTTTCTGAAATCAAGATCATTTGGATATGTAAATACTGAATAGGATGGTGGTAAGACCATCTCCAGCAGACATCATAATAGAGTAAAACTCTATAATATCCTCTCCAGCTACTCTATCCCAACTCTATAATAGAGTTTTGCACCATCTTGAAGCTTTCCAATACCATATATAGAGTACCAATAGAGTAGCGTTATGTTTACTTTTTATTTTTTATTTTTATTTTATTTTAGTTTTATAATTTGTTGGTAGTATATTTTTTTAAGTTATGTAAAATATATGCAACATTAGTAATCCAATTTTTTATTTAATATTATAAATTTTAACTTATATTTTTTTTTTCTCAATTAGTAAAAAATAAAATAGTATTGTAGTTTTAAATTATAAGGTAATTTAAAAAATAATGTGCAATGAATTAAAATAATATACTTTAATCAAAAGATAATGTAAAATTGCATAATAAAATGATACAAACATTATAATAATAAGTACGATTACATGAAATTACTACAAATAGATAAAATTACATAAAAGCAATATTAACATAACTAATAGATAATAAAAATATACAATCGTAAGAAGCATTAATATAACTAATATATCATCACGTTTTTGGAGTAAAAGTGATTTGTAGGATGTATGACTGCATGCATAATAATGCATAATATGATAATCGATGATGAACGTCACCTTGATGCTCCAACTGAAGAAGCACAAGAAGTGTTATGTACGGACCTCGAATTTGTTAACGAACCCGCTCAATTTCAAAATTTTCTTGGCCGATTTAGACAAATTAGAGACGCAGATGCACATTTCGCACTCCGGAATGCACTAATTGATCATCTGTGGGAAGCATATTCCAACACAGAATAATTAGTGTATGTCGTTTTATTATTTATATTTTTGTTGTCATTTAAATTTCCGTCGTAATTTGAATTTCCATTGTAATTTAATTTCCCTTGTAATATTATGATGAATTTCAATTTTAATTTGCATGAATATTTATGAAGTATACATATTTTCTAATTTTTTTCAAAATTTTAAATATAAAAAAAACTTATTACTTTATTATGTATATTAAAATTAGTGTAAAAGTATATTATAATTATAAATAATTATAGCATAATAATAAAAATATCATTTAATAAAGAATCTTTATGAATATTATGTTTTAGTGCAAAAATTAGTGCAAACTGCTGGAAATATGATGTTGACTGTATAATAGAGTAGTACTAAATTTACTTCAGAATAGCGATAATTGTTGGAGATGGTCTAACTGACTCATATAAGAGAATTGGAGAAACTCAAAACTTTTTGTATTGCTCATATGAGAGAATTGAAAAACTCAAAACTTTTTTAAAGAATAAGTTTTTTGCAGTATTGTAACTTTGTATTATTTTGAAATTAATTTCGATTATTTTGACTATTTGATTTTGGTCATGTAAGTTTCCAAAAATTTTATAATTGTTCCTTTAACTAACCGCCACATATGTAATTATTTTATTTTTACCTTTAATTTCGAAGAGCCACTTGAATTTTTTTAATCCTAATAATTTTGATCGGATTTAAAAATAATCTGTACATTAAAAGAAAAAGTGAATTCGGTCGGTTTACCGGAAAATTAAAAAATAGACCAAAATACGCCGAATAATCACGACCCAAAATTATTAGGATTAAAAAGTTTAGTTGTCATTTCGAAATTAAAGAAAATAAATAAAATAATTACACATGTAACGATTACCTATTTGGTGACCTGCTGCAGCAGATTAAATTATCAATTTCAAATTCTTTAATAACTTCCATGATTGAAATAATAAAATTAAAACAATTGGGATCAATTTCAAAACGTGTAAAATTATTGAACTATAAAAAATTTAATTTAATTTTTTTATTACCAACATGTTTGTACTTTGTACATATATACACAACGGCAGAGCTAAGCATGAATAAGTCAACAGTTAACTCTTTAACCTTACTAACCTTCCATCTAATTATCCAACCGTCTGAGATATAACTCTCTGGCGAAGTAAACGTAATTCTCATCTGTTTTGTCCTTACATTGAACATTAGAATACATTAGATTACTGCACTTGTATTAAGAGGGTGTTTGAAACAAAATGATTTTTTTAAGAAATGATTAAAATTAGTGATTATGAAAAAATTAATGATGTTTGTAAAAAAAAAATTAAAAAAAATTGCAAAAAAAGTTAATTATTCTTAAAAAATGCTCATAAGCTACAAAAAGCAACCCCTAAACTTTTAGCTTATAATTTTTGAAAACTTAATTAATTTAATAAAAAGGGAATAAAACACTCCAAATTGTTTGTGCACACAATTCCAGGTGGCTATAGTCACTTTTAATTTCTTGCAAACACCCATAAGCCAAATAACACAAAAACGCATGTGAGACCGTCTCATTCGGCTGTTCAAACAAGAAGATTTCCTCCTAAAAAGGAACTATAATCCAACTTGCTCAATTAACATTCGAGTACCTTTGAGATATCGATGTCTCTAATGAGGAATGTGAAGGATGGAGAGGACGAGGACAAGGTCCAATGTGTTTTGTGGGAGTAAGAAGCTCAGATGTTGAAATCCACTGTTTCAGCAATGTACACTTTATCAAAGCACAAATGAAACTTGTATATCCCAGAAACTAGCATTTGGTAAATATGTAGAGAAATTTGTGATTGCAGTATGGATAACAAGAATAGGAATACTCGAACAAGTACTAAAGAAAAGAAAAATATATAAGTTGTATGATACTAAGAATGATGAGAGAACATGTGTAGGCAAGGGCATGTAACAACCCTAAAATTGAAGTTACATTAAAAACTTTTATTCTTATTCAAAAATAAAAATGCCCATGCGTTTCTTTTAAGTTTGTAGATTATTCATAATTATTACTCCCTCCGTCCCAACATTACTTGAACACTTGCCTTATTTGGACGTCCCAACATTACTTGAACACTCCCAAAATGAAAACAAATATAATATTAATACACTCACAACACCCTTATTTTATTCCACTCAAACCCACTTTTCTTGGTTTGCGGTCCAATTCTAGTGTTCAAGTCATTGCGGGACGGAGGGAGTAAGATTTTATAATTTTCAAATATTATGCTTTTTTTTAGCAAAATTAAGATATATATATATATCAAATAATTATTTTACACGTCTCTCATAAAGTCTTTATCCCTAATAATCTCAAAGTTTGTTTTGATTGGAATCTTTAAATCTTTTAAGCATTCAAAAAACTCACGTTGTTGGACCCGGTGAGAAAAATCCCATTTTGCGCGTGCGGAAGCAAAACATTTCATTGCGGTGCATATAAAACAGGGGTGAAGGAATGGTGATTCCAAATTTTTCACTTTTTGAGCTCATGTGTTGTGTCTTGCTTATAATCGAGTGCGCATGACAAGATAAGAACGTAAAGCAGTAAAGAACACAACAATGTATAGTGGTTCGGAGACTCAAGCTCCTACATTCACTCTCCCTGTTTCTAGGGAAATTCCTTCATCACTTCCTTGAGCTTTTACTACCTCGCGTGGTTTACTTTACTCAACTTCGGCCTTTTCTCAACCCGACCTTGAGCTTTTTTCTACCTCTGTGGTTTACTAACTCAAATTTTATCACCCTCTCGGGCTCGCCTCTTAGATGTTTAACGAGTTCACACTCCTTCGGGACTTATCACCCTCTCGGGCTCGCCTCTTAGATGTTTAACGAGTTCACACTCCTTCGGGACTTATCACTCTCACTCGGGATTGCCTAATCAACTACCTCACTTCACCACTAGTTATCTCTTACGAGAATGGGTTTGGGTTTGGTGTTGTCTCCAACTATGGTGAGATTTTCCCTTCAATGGTTTAGCCTCAATGCTGGGTTGGAAAAAATCTCTCTAAGCTTAAGATACATCGTGGGTAAGCTTAGGTTGGGTTCTAGAAACACTCTTTTGAATATATTTGTATATCTACATGACTTGTGTTCTAGGGTGGGAATGCTTTTGACTATAACGCTCTTGGCTCAGAAGCATTTTGTGCATAATCTCCACGATCCACTCTTAATTTGATGGAAGATCTTGTATTTATAGTGTGGATTTGAATGTTTACTGGTTTGAGAGAATCTCATTCAAATCCATACTATTCTCTCAAGTTCTGCAAACTTTTTCCGCAGGTTGTCTTCCTCTCATTGGTCCACGCCACCGATTCCAACGGCTATATTCCTTTGATTTTGGAACATTCAGATATCTTCGAGCATTCAAAGATATTATTGAAGTCTTCGAGATTCTGCATTTGATTCTCTGAGCCTTAAAATATCTTGATCTTGATTCTCGGTTTCAAATAAGTCTTCAGAACTAACTTTGTTCTATATCCACGACTATACACGGTCTTGATAACATCCCAACACTCTAAAACTGAATCCTACTCATCTATCAAGATTATCCCCGAATACGCCATACTTTCTTTTTGGGATCTAATCAAAAATCCTCTTTATTAAATTCATTTCCCAACACACGTCAATTTCATTATCCCATATATTTCTCAACTGAAACATCTTCCCCAGCCCTTTTAATACTCGCCAATTTTCACTAAAGAAATCACAGAAAATATTTCTCTCCGTAAACATCAGTTTTAGTTTTCTTTCCTGAACCAAAAAGACATTCACGACTCTTTTTTTATCTTCTTTAGTAAAGTGGTAACAATTTCTTTCTCCTAACTTTCAATTAAGTCAAAATTATGAGCTTTTTACTCAATTTTATTTTATGAAAACATTAGGCCAACGTTTTATTTCAAAGATTTCAAAGGAAAGTTATATATTTTCAGTGTATGAATTCGAAAATGACCTTTTTAATTATTCAAAGATCTTTATTATACGAATCTTAGGCTATAGCTATTTCAAAGTCCGAATCTTTTGGTTACAAAATTTGGCCAACTATATATTTAATATATTGTATAAATCAAGTTATTTTTAATTTTCAAATAACCCAGACCCTGTGCCTATGTTTTAGTTTTCAAATTTGCCGAAACAAATCACTTTCAATTTTAGTTTATTATTTTAAAAATTTTAACGCTAAATTCATGTTATATGCATTAGTATATATACCACTTTTAATTTATCAAACCATTTATTAAGATACTACTTATATATTCATTTATTTGCAATAATATTAAGACTTGTTACATTATTTATTTTAGGTTCAAGGAATAAAGATATTTCATTGCATCATTCACATTTATGATATCGATAAATTATGATTGTTTTATCCAATAAGTCTATGGTTGACCTAGTTAACAAGCCTAATGTTATTATGATAGAGTCGCATTCATGTTATTTCATTAACGTTTCATGTTTTAATATATACTTCCGCTGCATTTGCAAAATTAATTTTTGTCTGCTTTGTCAAGTTTGAAATTTTTGAATAAATTACTATTTAAATTAATCTGCAAAAGTCTACAAAAAATGGGGATGTGACTAGGTCATCTCACAAATATATTGGTGGTTTTTGTTAATACTTTTTAGAAGTAACTTTTACCTTTTACATGAGGTGTTTGCACATTCAGAAGTAATTTATCATTGTTTTAAAGAATGACGCAGATGAAGTAAATTTACTCGGACCATAAATCTTATCTCAAAGTTTTGTTTCTTTGTATCCTAATCCATGGTTGAATAAAGCCTAATTCCTTCATTTATGCGGTACGTGAACTGCATTGTCTTAGAAGCATTATGGCAGAAATCAATTAGTTAAATGCTTCTTTTCCAAACAATACGTGTTTGTAATTTTAATTTTTGCATTAGAAGTACCAATTTCAAACACGAGCCACTTTTAACAACAAACAAATCTATCAAAATCACAATTTTAATAACTTTTTCAAAACAAAAAATATTGAAAGCACCTGAAGGAAGAAGAAAGGAGAGCAATGAGCGAATGTTATCTTTCTGCAATTCCATGTTTTCTTCATATTGCTCAGATATTCACCATGATTTCACTTCATTATACTGTTTTCTCGTTGTAACCATGACAGCCTACGATTTCACTTCATCAAATTTTATCTCGAATAGAACATAACCTATCATCATTTCTTCATGAAATTAATACCAGATAACAGAATCATTCAAATAGGACGAACTCCCGTGCAACTTACTAGAGACTTACTAGTTACACAAGCAGGCCAACTCACCGGTACAAAGCATCACACGAGCCTTCTTTAAGGATACAAGCTAAACGAAACGAAACAAAATCATTCCTCAGAGAAATAAAGATGGGAGAAAAAGTCTAAAGTTGACTTATTAAGGTTCTATAACTTAAAAATAACAAATGTAGGGGAAAAAACTCAAACAAAATTGTTTGCTCACCTACAAGTAATGTCTTATGGCCGAGTTTTATAAGTTACATGTATCAGTTTGAACGACATTCGCCTTCATTTTCTATAACGTTCACTTTTAAGAAAAAAACCCATGAGCCTGCTGTAGTTAATTTGAAACCGACCAGTATACGACAAGTAGTAATAAATAGTACATGTCGCGGAGATGCGAGTTTTCCTTTTCACCGCTTGCCTGCTGCACCTTTCCTTGCTAGAGGTGCCATGTCCTCATCGTCAGAGGCAATGTCTCCGTATTCCCACATCGCGAGTCTCTTCTCACGGGCCTCCGTCTGGAACTTTTCCAATTCATCCAATGCCAGCTGCCTATCCTTAGGCTCCCACCTACGTCTTTTCTCCAAACGAGCAAGGCCCTCCTGAAAAGATTTATGATGTCGTTCAGTTGCATGTAAAATGTCGAAAGAATGGAAGTTCGTACACATATTTCAACCATCAAATAAATATGCATATATATAAGTGCATTTTTAAATGGTTTAAGTTGTTATTAGTTGTCAGTATAGCTATTTTCACTTAACAATATTAGTTGTGCACCAATTGCACGGTGCAACTGATGCACTCAAGTGTGTGTGTGTGTGTATAGAAATATACTCATATACATATATGACTATATGAGCAATGATATAGAGTTTGATGGTGGGTTTCTAATGGAGCTCACCACCTGCATAAAACACTTGAACATAGTAGTATGGTACAAGTAGTTTATGCAGGTGCTGGGCTCCATAAGAAACCATATTTGCTCCATATAAAAACAGTAAATATATATTTATGTATAGATGCAGAGGGGTAGTTCAATGTACCTGTAGCATAAGAGCATTTATGCTCATCTCAGCCTCCGAATCAACCAAGGTAACCAAAAATACGGTCCCAGTTCCTTGTCCTTTGACTTTCCCAGCTGATGTATCCTTTTCCTCTATCACGGCCTTAAATTCTTTTGGAGAACTCAAAAGATGTTCGCTTAAACGAACAGCTGCTTCTTGACCATAATCATCGGCCAGGCCAGGAACCTTGATGTATGCCAGACTGCAAAGCTGCGCGAGACCAGGGGCAGCAGAGACCGAAGAATCAAGGGGGCGCAATTCGCTGTAGGGGACGATTTCTTGATTTCCATAATTGATGTAGAAAACCTCAAATGTGTCGTTTGGCGATTCCACATGACCACGAGGAGCATTGACAATCTACAAAATTTAAATTAGACATGGTTGGAAAAATATTAAAGAACCAGTTATTTTCAGCTGTTGAAGAAACATTGATGCCCATTTATGTCACTTAAGATTGAGCAGGATATGTGGTTACTGAACCAAAAAATCACATAAATTAACATGCAATGGAAATCTAGAAACAAAGATCAAGACTAGGGTATCGTTGACTTATCTAATAACATTAATTTCATCTTGCATGATTAGAAAATAAAAAAATATTGAACCAGTGAAATTGAGCTAATGAAGAAACAATTATACCCATTATTGACATTTAAGATTGGAGCAGGAGACGAGTTGCAGGACAAAGATATCACATAAATTATCATGCATCAAAGATCCCGCAGCAAAGATAAAATTCAGGATATGACTTATCTAATAACATTAATTTCATATTGCATAGCCAATTAGATCAAAGCTACTATAGTTGACATATAAGATAAGTAACTCTAGAGGAAAGGAGGGTAAGATCATAGGTGTGTGTGATTTGGTTACTTTGGAAGGCAAGAAACTCAATAATCTTTCGAACGGAACGACCAAAAACGAATGACCTTGTGGAAGAATTAAAATCTAGAGTCTGGAGTTGGTATACTACGAGATCGGGAAAAGGAATAAGAACACCATTTTCATCTTGGGCGAATGACATAAGGAATGCTCTGGATAATTCTTGATTAGTTTGAAATAGTTGCTGGGAGTTGTAATTGATACATAGGTGTTATTATAGTTGTTGCTAGATTCTGGTCATGAACTCTACTTTGATGTACCCTGAATTGTAATTCTTTCCAGGTTATTCCTTATACCCATTTTTAAATGAGAATTTCATTTTTGCTGACCAAAAAAAAAAAACTCTAAGGAAAATTGTAATGGACAAGTTCAGGACCTAGTTTAACTAACTTTAATATGTTCATAAGCATGTATAAACGGCAAACATATAAATAACACTGAAGTAAACTCATGTCACATGTTGCAGTAATATATTCAAGATATCTCAAGAGAAAATTAGTGCATGAAATCTTACCATTGCACGATTCCAAGATTTATCTGCACTAAACTGAGCAAGAACCAAATCCCCCTTCTTCGGGTTGAAAGCACCTATTACAGGAGCTTCTTGAAGGCTTAGGGAAGAAAGTTGCTTCTGTATAGAGTCCACTTTCTGATCAGCAACCGACTGAACATAAAATTTCCCACCTTCCAAGACTTCGGTAACCACAACCTAAGAAAGAGCACTGTTATCAATGAGGGTCCCACGAGAAATATGAAAACATACCAAGTTAAATCACATTTATGGTGCACACACCTTTAACTCCTCTTTCTGTCTTCTTTCAACAGCTGCACCATTAGAAACTTCCTCTCCCTCAACAAAACTCTCCCATATCTGCAGCATAGACTATTTGTAAAAGAGAAACAGATACAACAATAAAAGATGGATGTAAAACGTAAAATGTAATTCACCTTCAACTTCTTCTGCTTTGCTGATTGCTCAGCTTGAGCCAGAAGATGAGCATCTGGGATTCTATCAAGGCCAAAAGAAGTTTGAAGCTTTGCCAAGCCTGCTTCCAGAAGAGGTATTGCCATATTAATTTTGGACTCCCATAAGGTTCCGAGGAAAGTTCCTGTTCTGTCTACAGTTTCAACTTCAATCTGCACATAAAAGAACAGTGAGATATGAATGCACATATATCGGACAATTATTATGAGTCTAAAAGGAAAAACACTACCTCGACATCCCTCTGCATTATTTTTCGCCTCATAAATGCAATGGCCTCCTCGGAATAAGGCTCTTCACGGCCCGGACATCTAACCCCAGATAACGAGAAAGCAATACTGCACGTTGCCTTAGGAATATCGATTTTAAATCGATGTCCACTGAGCACGTATTCGACAACAGCAGACATCCTCCTATTGCGTTGCAAGAATGGCAAGAAGTCTCTTGCTTTTTTTGCATTAGCCTTATAAATGAATTAATAAGGCCACAACCAGCAAAGTAGCACATGTCAGTTATGTAAATTATATATATAATAAGAAAAACCATAACATCGATTGAATCTGAGGTAGAACTAACCGTTAGCAGGTCTGTTACATGTCTCACAAGGGGGTCTTTGGCGGAATGCATACCCTTCTTCCCTGAAAGTGCCCGTGATTCAGCAGATAGGAGGGCATCATAGTAATTTGATCTCTCCTCAAAATCACGGTGCCTAACAACTGTTGCATAACCTCGGGCGACTAAAAGCTCTGCAATATTAACCCCAGTTTGACTACCTGCTCCAGCAGCAGCAGCTTCCCCATCCTTAGGTGGATTAACAAGGAAAACTGATCCAAAATCCATAACCCTAGTATCTGCGGCAGCAGACGGAGCAGCAGCTCCATCTGTCATGCCAACTTTCCTAGAATATTCCATAGAAACGTTCACCTAAAGGCATGGAAGCAATGTCAGCATTATTGTATTATAATATAGGAAGTGACATTTGAAATATTAAAAAAGTATTGTATACATCAGGTTTACCATGCAGCTCAAGTGCATTTTTAGACAGTATTAGTTGTTTTCACTGAACAGTATTAGTTGGTTAGTAGTTTTCACTAAACAATATTAGTTATACATGAGTTGCACGGTGCAAATGGTGTAAAGAGACTTTACTCATATTAAAAAAAATACCTGACGGCCAAGCAAGCGTGTCCTCAGAAATTCCTTGGCATCCCGAGCATAGGGATCAGGTTTTTGGTCTCTACGAGGATTACCCATTTTGGGACCCCTTATACTTGAGAGATTGACACGTCGTTCTGCAGATGGATCTCCAAAGGGCAAGGATTCATCGGCAACAATAATACAATCCGCACTTACAACTTCAATGACCTGCATACAATAGTTTCTGTAAAATAATGAAAGGATCTAGAAAAAAACAGAAGATCATTGAACATTTACAACAGAACAAATAACTTACTTTTCCTGTGAAGTTCTGGTCATGGATGGCCTTTGAGTTTGTTGCAGGTGGAACATAATTTGTCCAGAATTTCAAACGTGTCTTTTTCGCTTGAAGTTCAGCATTCTTCAACTTCCGTCTTACATCTTCCTCCAACAAGCTTGCACTCCATTCAACATATTTAGCTAAACCCTATGATTGCATAACATTAAGGAATGTTGTCAAAATTAAGTCTGGTATAAGATTAAGAGACTAACAAGACTAACACACAGTGTGAATACAAGTAAATTCTTCAAAACTAATAAATTAGAATTAGACAAAGCAATATAGCAGTTATGTAGGAGGGAATTATTATCATTATCAACACATAGGGAAGAGTCCTGTCCAACTCATAAGCTCATAGCATGAAGCAGGAGCCCAGAAAAGGAAGACCAAACTAATCAAAATAAAAAACTCAAGTAGGTTTGCACATAGTTGTTAGAGACGAGAAGAGAAAGGCACATAAAAGGCCATTTTAGCCAAGGAAAAAGTTTCACTTGGGGGTAAAATAATATTGTGCCTATTATTTGATAATACTGGTTTTAACATGAAAGGACTTTTGTCAACGCCTTTTAATAAAAATGAGATATGATCGGATCTAACTCAATATTTTATCAAATCTCTTGCTACTGAAAGGAAATATAATCTTAACAAAATCAAGATTTGTCAAACCTCATAGGGTTGAGAACACGGGATAATTATTAGGAGAGATAAGATTCTTAGAAAAAGAGGACGAGAAAAAAACCTAGCTAACAGAGCGAGAGAAGTGACAACAGTTGGTGCTTTTTCTTCTTTTTACCAAGTTTTTCTTAAACACTAGACCACAGTTCAGCGATGTTCTCTCTTTTATGGCTGTCAGCATTTTCTTCTGTGATATTGTGTCTAAATCATGTCATATCTTAAAAATAGTAAACAAAAGATATGTTTTGAACTGGAGATTCAGAGGCGCTCTCCAGGCGCATCAAAAAAGGTGAAAAAAGCGCACGGAGGTGCTCAACCTGTGAACTGCGCCTGGCTCTGGTTTGAGAGGCACAAAACCTGGGTCTGATGCGCCTCTAAAACTATAGACTCACAAGCTAATAAACGTATAATTAAACACAGAGTTTGTTTTCGTATTATGTAATGTCCATATTAATATTAGGAAACTGCTTACATTTTCAACAAGCTCCAATGCCAAGTCTTTAGCTGATTCGCCATCAGGATAGTATACTGAACCGGTCAAGTTGTTGAACTTGTCAACCCCCTCCAATACAATCCTGACCTGTACCCACACATTGCACATACATGATACAGGCTAAGTTCTATGGGGTGCTGTTGCTTGGGGTTGGGGGGGGGGGGGGGGGGGTGTGGACAGAAGGAAAATAACAAAAGGTACTCACATCTCTATGCAAAACACGAATTTCTGTGAAATGTTTGGCTTCTTTCCCGAATGGATCTGCAGGAACTTCAACCATAGATCCAGAAGATGCAGCAAGTCTTTGTGCAGATGTTAAGGGAGCACGAGCTCCAGCAGCAGAATCTCCATTATGTTCATTGGAGGCCACCTCACTTGTAATAACAGCTTCAGCTGCAGCTCTTCTACCCGGGGATGGAGCCTATTTAAAAATTTGGTATATATTATCTCAGATTTAGAAAATAAAAACAGAAACTGCAGTAAATATTATCTATGAGGATTAATATATACCTGAATCCCTGCAACAAACACTTGGACATGTTGAAAGTCTGGAAGCAAATAAACACGAATTGTGCTTCCATCGCGAACCTGGTCCACAATAGCCTCCAATGGACTACCCTTCTTGGCGGCCAATAGAGCCATTGCATCAAAATTACCAGAATCACCAACAGCTGAAGGAGGCAGGTCCCTAATTGCACCCTCTGAAGCACCTGGTACCTGAGAATTGCAATGACAAGATAGAAGTATCGTTTTAATCCCCTAAACCAAAAAGAATATTAAAATATAACAGATTAAATATATCCTCGAGACAAAAAAAAAAAGACAAAAAAAATTTCACTGAAGCACAAAAGAAAGGTTTTAGTGGAATTGTCATCTATTAAGAAAATAATACTGACCCTAGTCCAACGACCTAGGCCTTGTTCCTTGGCCTGTTCTTCAAGACGTAGCAACTCCGCTAAGAAAGGGCTGGCTTCTCCTTTCTGTTGACCTTGTTCTCTAACCTATATTAGGAAAATGGAAAATATTGTGTGAGGCAAAGCATAAACTAATGGAAGTAGTAGCAAACTGAATAAAATATAACTGAAAATAGTCAAATACAAACCTTTGCCCAGCCTGCAGAGACCACAAGCACTGCTATATTCTTATCCCCAAGGAAAACAGAACCAAATTCACGGTTGATGGATGGTACAGTGTAATCCACTCTGAAAGTGACCTCCTAAAATGCAAAATGCAGTAATGTAAGCATTAATTTTCAGGAAAAGTATTTTATGTGAGAGTAAAGCTATTTCAGGACAAGTAAAGCCAGAGAATTCACACCTTTCCAATACAGAGCTTCCTTAAAAATTCTCTGCTCTCCCATGCAAATGGCTCATCAAGGCCTCCTCTGCGGGGAGCCTATCATGGAAAAGAAAACATAGCATCAAGACAAGAATAAATAACGACTCAATTTGTCATCATACATATTCTTTCAAGGACGTGATCAAAAAATAAGACAAAATTCAAGCATTAAAATCAACAGCAGTACAAAATTCCAATAACTAATTCCCTATAAACTTGCAAAGAGCCATAATTAATTCATTATAGCCAATTCATCGAGAGAAAATAATTAATGGAAAACTTAATGCAATCAAAAGAGCAAAAGACATGGTCAGCCCAACAAAATAGTAATACAGAAATATTCCCGAGTAAATTGAACATACCAACTTGGGAGCCATTAGAGATGACAAAGTGATAGTCTTCTCAGGGGGAATCTCAGCCTTTGTATTCCCCATTATCACCAAGCTGTCACCAGAGGGAACAGCTTTAACTTTTCCCCTCAACCATCCTGTGGCGCCAGCTGTTGATGCCATCTCAACAGCAAGTCTGCAAAAGCACATGTTTAAAAATAAATCCAACACACAGTATCTAGTTTCTGCTCCAATGAGAAGCCCACATTCACATGAAAGACAACAATGTTACTATTTAAGGAGACAGAAAGAAGAAAAGCAAACACATTTCATGAAAGCACAAACTCTACTTCCGCCTGTGCATATATTACAGAAAGACCAAGCAATGGACCTCGCATACTAATAATTAGACTTTTACTTGTGAGCAAAGCATGATGGACATGAAAAGAGAGATCAAATCTAACTCTAATACAAATTCCTCAAAAATCATAAAAAAAGTGACCCAAAAAAACAAAGCAAATCTTTGTTTTAAAAGGTAACTTAAAAGCAACATTTATATAAATATAATTTTTATGGATAATAAAGACTACTAAAACAGTGTAAAAACATCAATTAGTTCTTTCATCGGCATGTGCTAAACGGAATGCAAAATTCAGATTTATGTTAAAAAATTAAATCTTGAGATCGATCTCTGAAACAAAAAACACCAAAGTAGATGGCAGAAATTAGCAGATCCATATTCAGAAAAATCGTAGCATTCTATACCGGATAAACAATTCAATTCATAAAAAGGCAAGTCCTCCACTAAAGCTCCCATAAGACACACTTTGATGCATAAATCCCAGATTTAACAAAAAATAAATGCAGGTGATTAATAGCTTTCTAACAGCTTCAACTTGATGCAGGATGCAAAACCTCTCCCTCACAAGTCACATCCACATCACAAAGCAGACGCGCAACATCAAGTACACAATTGTAAACACATGCAATTGATGCAAACACTTAGTACACAAATCAGCATAGAAGCGATTGAGATCTGCAACTCAAACACCAACGATCAGCACGATCTCACAAAAACGAATTTAAAAATTACTCAATTCATCCAACACAAACGCATGCATTGATAAAAAGAAACAGTTCAAAACTACCGAGATCTGGAAAATTCACCAACAAAATCACCAAAAAACAATCCGATGTATCCAAGCAGATTGAAGATGAAATCGATCCGATTACTCTTCCAATTATGCTCAATTAAACCAAATCTCTCTTAAATATAACAAATAAAAAATTGAAATAGAACCTTTTTTTATTAGGGAGCGAAACTAGAGAGAGTAGTTAGAGAAACAAGTCGCAGGAGGACGGCGGATCGGACTGAGCATAAATATCGACGTTCTTATAAAGATTGGATATTTATAGCTGGGCAGCGGCTTGAAATTTTTAACTGAGTCACCTCGTTTTTTTACTAAAATTACTGAAAATGCCACAAGGCCAGAGATTTTATTCCGTTCCAAAATAACCAAAACATTGTATTTTATTTCCAAATATATCGTTTTTATTTATTTATACGTTTATTTAAATTCCGGATACTGTTTGTTAGCGGTACTAAAAATTGACGGATTGCGGCATTAAATTTTAGATGCAGTGACGAGAGTGTTCTGCCATGTGGAATTTGTACCCAATAAGAATGCGACGTGTGGATGAGGCTGTTAAGAATTGCCACGTCAGGTTCGTATTACTGTGGGCTAGAGTTCTGTTTGGAAGAGGACTTTTATTTCCATTCACAACTTTAGAATTTAGATAAGGGTAGATTTGAGTAGTTTAGTACTTGCACACAAAGTGATGGATTTTGTTCAAACAAAACAAATTAGTGTGTTTGATCATTACTAGTCTACTGTGAGGTGGTCTTATAAACGACAAATTAGAAAAATAATTGAGGTAAAATAATAAATTAGAGAAATAATCGAGGTAAGTGACAGTTGTACACGTGAGACGTCAACGGTAAGTTAGTGGGAAAATCGAAGTAAGTGATAATAATGTACATACGACAAAATCATTTTTAATCGTAACGTTAATAATTAAAGTGTATTGCATCATAGATTACAGCTAAACCAACTTGTATTAATATTAACGAGTGTTTGACCATTTGAAACTGAAAGAATTTTATTTCATCAGAAAGTCTCAACTTGTAGCGACGTGTGCAATTAATTCATTTATATTAACTAACACTCCCCCTTACCCGTGGGTCGGATGTCAATGAGGTTCATACCCGGACCCGCATTGAACCCGCCTCATCGGAGTGGGATTGGACCCGACTAAGTCGGTTTGGGACGTTAGCGATTTTTATAGGACCCGCCTCCATAAACCCGTTTATGAACTCGCCACATATATTTATGACTTGAAAATTATGCACTTAATAAGAATTGAATCTGCGACAAAATACGTTAACAATAAACCCGAACCAACTAATTTATTAATATTTTTATATATTTATGTTCATGTATTGTAGTATTTATGTTTGTGTGTTTGGACTAAACCCGTCCAATCAAATGACACAAGTAGCTAGCGGATGAGCGAAAGGAAAGGTATCTTCGACGAGAAATATACATCTTGTTAGTATGAGGATTATGACAATAGAGTTGTGTCGTCCTCGCGAAGTTTAAAATTTGGAGCAGGTATAAGGGTGAAGCAGAGACACTCAATCTGACAAAAAGGGATATGTAACAAGGATCACAATGAAAATTGGTAAAAGATATTAGTTTTTAGTTTGCGAAGATAACTATACCACAACAACAAAGATACTCTAACAATGGTGTGAACTTTTGGGGAGTTACAGGAAAAAAGATGAGGCAGTCATTCATAGAGGTTATCCTTGGCTAGGTCCGGAAGAAGGATTTTGATGGTATAAACATCTTTAACAACAACATATGAATGAAAATATTCAATAGTCAAATCCACTCCATACCTAGCAAGGTCTTTTATATCTTTACTTTTGAACAAATTGGACATGACATCTCTTATACCCTAAGATGACTCAATAAATTTTGTTCATTTTTATCTTCAGGGATTAAACAAAAATTCAACATTTTAAGGACTTTGAAATAACTTTAAAAATAGATTAAAGGAAACTTTAAAATCATTTTGTTTTTAATAAAATAATTCGGTAACTAATTTTTTTTAAAGAAAAAAAAATATGCATTTTAAAAATGTGCAATTCGTTGTCCCTCGAAAAAAAAAAAATTGCAATTCGGTAACCAATTGATAGTCCAAGATTATTATGGTGTGAGATGGTGTCACTACACGAAATGTCATTTTTAGTATCGAAAAATTGGTATTAGGTGCATTTTCTGATATTAAATTTTATCCTTTTGTATCCATTCGCTTGCTTATGATAATATCTCCATGGGGAATGAATATTTAGTATCTGAAATTTATTTTTTGATACCATTAGTTTTATAGCATCCGTTATTTTCTGATACTAATTTTTTTTGGTATTAGAAATTTATTTATTAATACCACTTAATTAGTTTTAGCATCATATATTTTTTTAGATACCAATTATCTTTACTATCAAATATTTATTTTCAGATACTATTAATTTTTATAGTGTAAGCAAATAAAATTTGCAACCAATTAAATTACGACACGTGTACAAATTACATATTAATATCAAATTAAATCAATTGTTTATATCGAGAATTTAATAAATTAATTCTTAAAATTAAATAGTTAAATGATTGATATTTAAATATACACATTTCAAGCCAATCAAGTTTTACGTGTTCTCGAATATTCGTATCTGACGAATCAGACTAATATTTGGTCATAAATAGAAGATAATTAATAACAAATCAATCATTAAATGATTTGCGTTAATTACGCCAGTCAAATCCCTTCAACCAACTAGAGGTCGCCATGTGGCATATCAAGAAGGGAAAGTTTGGCACCCATCACCCTGCAAATAGAGATCCAAACTCATTCACTCATCCGCACAACGATCATTCCAGATGACGATCTTCAGACGAGCAAGACGAGAAGAGCCCGGAATTATCAGCAATCTTTCTTGAAGATTCAAAGCAACTTCAAAGCATTCTTCGTGCAAAGCATCCAAAAGCGACGTTCGATCAGAGACAAAGGTATTGAGCCCATTCGATCAGACATTTCTTTAAAGGTGTTCTTCATCTAGCCTTCGAAAAATAATATAATTGGCTCCCAATGACATAATTAATTTTTTTTAGGGAGATAAAATAATTATGATAATAGAAAAATAAAAATTAAATAAGTTAGTTGATTTTCGAATCGGGCACGGGGATACCCGATACCATTATGGGCAGGGATGGGGATTAAAAATAATCTCCTGACGAGTTTCGGGTCGGATTTGGGAATGAAAATTCATCGAGAAAATGAGTTTTTTCACATGTGAAAATTTTCACATAAGACTTTGTCATAGAAATTTTACTAGCCTAATTTACTTTTCTAATATAATTTGTTAATCTGTGTGAAAAGTTAAACAAGTCTATATAATTAAGAGGATGAAGTATATGCATATCTAGAGCCGGCAATTTGGGCCCGGCCCGGCCAACCCGAGCCCAAGTATGGGTTGGGCTAAAAAATTAGAGGCCCGAAAAGAGCCGGGCCAAATATTTGGCCCACGGGCCTAATGGGCTTGGGCCAATTTGGCCCGACGGGTCATGGGCCGCCCGTTTGGCCCGACAAAATTTATTTTTTTTTTATTATTTTTTTGTAATTACTTGTACAAACTATAAGGACTAAAGAAATTTGTTTAACTGATGATGAATAATGAAAAATCAGGAAACAAAAAATTTCTACAAATGCAATTGGAAAAAAAAATAAGTAAGATGATTTTATAATTTTTATCAATTTTTTTTTTTTTTAATTTTTAGGTAGTATTTTGTAATTTGTTAAACTACGAGTTATTTTGATACAATTAACAATTAACAATCACAGTCAACAAAATAGTACTCAAGTTAATGTTGTCATGTACATAAGATTGTATTTTAATAATTTATAATTATAATTATTATTTTATTTTTTTAATCAGATAATAATGTAAATTGATAAGGGTAGAAAAATATCCAAAAGAATTACAAAGAAATAATGTAATTTTGTAAGTAAATAAAATAATTAAAAAAATCATGGGCCGGGCCAGTCCGTGGGCCCGTGAGCCCATACTGGGCTGGGCTGGGCTGCATTTTTGTAGGTCCGACTAGATGATGGGCCGGCACATGAACATGACTTGGCCTGATGGGAAAGGTCGGGCGACCCAATTTGACGGCTCTACGCATATCTTAGTGGGACGGAAGAAGTATTATTTTAATTAAAAGTTTGCTCTTAATTACTCCGACAACTTCTAGCAGTAATGTCTAAATATTTGCCAATCACGGCAATTTATCTCTCGATAGTAAAAAAACTGTCGAATGGTAAATGGAAAAAGGAACGGAAATTATTGTCGAAAAGCAAAAAACAGTTGCTTCCGGTTTTAGAATGCAGCATGACCTTTTTTGGGTTTCAAAAAAAAAGAAAGCAAACAGTAATTACCCGACCACATTAATTTTCAACGGTTTTGGTCGAAAAAGGGGCAACTTCGAGATGTTTTTTCCCCTTAGTTTTGGTTTAGTTTTTACTTTGTTAAAATTGGAATCAAAATATAATAAATAAATGAAAGAATTAAGACTGGCTTTTATGTGCACTTCATGATAGTGTTTTTTTTTTTCTCAGGCAAAAGAAAATTTTATAAAAAAAATTGGAGTACAAGATGTACTTCAACCCTTTACAAAAACAAGTTATAAACACAATCTAACAAAGCCACTAAATACTTTTCCTCCACACACTCTAACTTTGCACAATCTAGGATTTAATAACCAATTTACATATGTATGCTCCTTATCTATGATATTCCTTGCATTTAACAACGATCATACATTTGTCTTTACTTCCTCCACGATCTTTATGAGATTTGGAACTTCGCCGTTAAAGACCAAGTTGTTCCTAGTATTTCAAATTGTCTAAACAAACAAACCCAGACGGTAGTAAATTTTCTTGCCCTTAAATCTTTGACAAAGAAACCAACATTTTGGAGGAAATTACCAATATATTAAAATCAGGTTATTTGTTACTGAAGTATTTTAAAATCATGATATTTGTTATACTGAAGTATGCAATTTGTTTACATTGAACAGTGCAACTTGTTTATCATATTAATAGTTGCACGATTTAGTGCAAATAAATTATATATTTTAATGCAATAAATTATATAATTTCAAAATACATTATAAAGTGCATTGTGCACCCGATGCATACAAGGCTTAGCCAAATATTAATTTGTGTTCATAGCACTTTGATCAATACCCACATACTTTCAACTTTTTGCACACTAGTTTCCACTTTATTTCATGACTAAAATATTATTGTATTTCATTACATTTTATAAGAATTTATAAGTTATGTTATGCTAGGCCATTCTGTATTTATTTCTTATATAAATCATTGCACTAATAAATTAGACTTGCACTAAAAAATTAGACTTGATGAACCAGGGGGCTTAGCCCATCTGGCTACTGGGCTCCTCATTTGAGTTGGAGACCCACGTTCGATTCCCTTTGAGAACGAATTTGGAGTTATATGAGTTATAAGGTGGATTGGTGATTTCGTGGAGTATTTAGGTGCTTGGTGTATAGCTACTAACAATTAAGTTTGTCCGATAAAAAAAAAAATTAGACTTGATGTAAATGCATATATTAATCTTTTTTTTTATAACTTGGTAGAGAAAGGATCGGATTAATTTAGGGGGTCATAACCCACCAATCATTAATAGAGCCCGCATAACCATCGTTCATTAATGAGACCCATTTAAAGTTAGAGCTTTGCTCTGTATGACTGACCAATCACAATAATTGATTGCACCTTAAATTTTTTTAATCTAAGACCTATAGAGGAGCACACTCTTAAGTCTACATCACCATGCAGGAATATATTAACTTAAGTAAGATCTCAAGTTGTGATCTTCCTTTTTCTAATTTGCACTTGTAGACGGTGGTCGCCAGCAACATGACCGACCGAACTATTAAACGATCAGATCAAATTCAAGAGCAAAATAGCTTGCTCCCAACCAATCAAATTATTGGTCATCTTAGCTTGCTCTTCACACTGGTCACAGAGGTGAACAAACCTCTAGACGAGCCCAATGAAACAACTGCGTCTGCTTTAAGATTTGGCGCCCCTTAGGTCGCCGTATTTAAATTTGTGGCGAGCTCTCATTTTCGAGCTTGTGTGCTTGATGTGCTTCATCAGGAGTATTCGTATAGGAACCGTTAATGCTTTTTAGCCAAAGAGATCAGGCGGCGTTGGAGGTCAACATAAAAAAAAATATCAAAGTACAACCGCATTAATGAGGGTATATCAAGATGATATCAAAGTATAGCCTCATTGATAAGAGCCATATGATGGCATTCAGGGTGTCGTATATCCCCAACTATTGGAGATATTTCAGCATATAAGTATTTTCCTAAGATTAAGAGATTTGTATATATTTGTCTTGGATAGAAATATGGTAATAGATTAGCATTTAATTATTGATTGATACTCGATTGATATGTTTCCATATTTGTTTTGGAAACATCGTTGTATATAATCTTCATCCGTGAATGAATGATTAACGCTCTCCGCATATTGTGATTCTAATATGGCACCAGAGCCAAAACCTGGGAAACAATAAACACAATCACACCAAAATTATCGCCTAAACCCGCCGGCCATCGCATACACCGATGACGACCGGAAAAGAAACCATTGACCACCTATCTCCTTACTACACCCATGCCTCAGATAACCCGGGACAAGTTTTTGTTGGCGAATTGCTGCGAGATGGGAATTATGGAGACTGGGTCAATGAAATGAGCAACGATTGTGATTCTAATACCAACCAATTGGGAACAACATGTTTGAACACTGAAGGACAAAGAAGATGTAGCCGATCTACTAGGCTAGTAGTAAAACATTTAATGCTTAGAAAGGTGATCGTTAGATCAATTTGGAGGGCCAAGATTATGAAGTTATGATCCCCATATTTTCCTCAGTACATCGAGCCATCGAGGTCCTAAACTCATTATAAAAAGTCGAAATCTCATTTAGTACAATCAATAATATCTAAATCAAGAGATTAAGTTCTTGTTTATCAATTTCTTTGAGCATTTATTATATAGTGTTTTTCATTTGTTTTATTTTGATTGGACAAAGTTAGATGTTAGTTGTTAGTAGTTAATACACCAAATACTTTACGAAATCACCAATCCACCTTATAACTCCCATAACTTCAATTCTTTCTTAGAGGGAATCGAACCTGGGTCTCCCACTCAAATGAGAAGCCCAGTGATCAGGTGGGCTAAGCCACCTGGTTACTCAACGTCACTAATATAACAACTGATAGAAGGATCATTCGATAAAATCGGAAGTTTATTGATTAAATTAAAAAAAAAAAAATTGTAAGTTCAAGATTTTATGATTGAGCATTGTTGATTGAATCAAGTTGAGGAGCAAGACCTATACTCGTAGGAAGTGTAAAAACTTTGAATGTAAATAGTATAGAAGGAAATTAATAAGGTGTAGTGATAAGAACAAATACGAAAAGGACAAGAGAACCAATTTGAAAAATTAATGGTTTAAAACAAAGTAAATGTTAAAGAACTTGACGAAACAGCCTTCGAAAAGCCAAGGGTTCCTTGAAAGGTATGGACCCTTTATGTAATTAATTAAGTAATTTCTTGTAGTTTATATTTACTTTTCGAATATATCTTGTAGTGTGTGATTAGAGGCCTTTACGTGAACTAAGCCCAATAGTTGTGTGGAGTTGTTTGGAGAGTAGAGTTTTTAGTGGTGCATAATGATATATCAACTCTAGCTTGAGGAGTGAATTGCTTAGTTTTAAAATACGTTCCAAGGGGTGCTAATAGAATGGCACATCAGATTGCAAAACTTGTTGTAGCCCTTGACTCTCAGCAAATATGACTAAGAACTTCGAATTTAAGAAGAATATTAAAACATGAAAACTATATCAATATTACTATTCTATTTCTATTAACAGAATTGATATAATTAAACTTAAATAAATGTGTTTAATTTGGTGATCAAAGTAATGTTGCTCGAATTCAAATTGCCTATAAATTAAAGTTGACCAAGTCTAATATGCATCCAAGTGCATTGTGCACTAATAGTTCATTTTAAAACCATGAGCGGATTTATTTAGAGAGGCAATAATTTTTTAAATAATATATTATAAATATATTTTAATACATTCTTTAACACTAGTATTTGAACCCGTGCGATGCACGGTTATCATATATTAATCTCTCAAAAAATTTAAAGTTAATATAAAATAAACACATTTCACTAAAGAAAATGCACTTTTTGTAAAGAAAAAAATGGTTACAAAAAGTTTGGGGAAAAAGCTAATAGGTACACTCCAAAAACAAAAGTAGCAATGGGGTACAAAATAGTAATACCTTTGTGAAACATGTGATAGGTTTGTTATGCCCTTACTTTATTTGCTTTGATTTTCCCATTTTTTCATTTTGTTTTTTTTCTTATTCTCAAGTCAAAAAAGTTGAAATGGTGTTGTCTCATTAACCTTTTTTTTGTTGTCTCATCAACCTTATTATTTTTTGTCTTGTCCCATCAACCTTTTTATTTTTTGTCTTGTCCCATCAACCTTTTTATTTTATATATTTTATGTTATATATATCTAAAGTGTATATATAGATATGCACATTATAAAATAAAAATTCCCTAAACTTTTGTAATTGCAATAATTAAAATAATTCTTTTATTTTTTTCATATTCAAATGATATTATTATTATAATTTTTGTGCATTTTTTTACAATTTTTACATTATATTATAAAAAACAATTGAAAATATTTTACAGTTTTCTAAAAAATATAATTATTTCTTCTTTTTTAATAATGACAAAATAAAAAATGCATATATCTATAAAAACGCATTGTCCAGAAAAATAAAAAAGTTGCATATATTAAAATATATTGCATATACCAAAAAAACATTGCATATACCAAAATACATTGCATATATACGAAAATCATTTCATGTACACTAAGAAAAACATTTAATACACGTAAATTACATTGCATCATATAAATTACATTGCATACACGCGTAAAAAATGTATATAACTTAAAAAATTGCATGTACGCTGACACATAATCAATTTGAATCTTTCACACTGCAGAATCATCAATTTCACCGCATCTTCTTCACTGCAGAATCAACAAAGCTACCAAAAAATCATCAAAACCCCAGAAATTACATTACAAACAAAGAATCAACAAAGCTACCAAAGAATCAATAAAAAATCAACAAAGCTACCAAAAAAATCATCAAAACCCCATAAATATACATTAAAGATTCAAACAAAAATCAAACAAACCATTGAATATAAACAAGGCACAATAAAAATTGGGTCCGATTGCGTCTCGACTAGGTTGTGCCCCCTCACCAGCGTATAGATCGAGACCGAGCTATGCTTCATGACCTCGATCGGGCCCGATTGTGACCGACGAGCCATGTGGGCTCATCATTCGCCTTCCTTCCCCCCTCCCCCTGGCCGCGTCTTCCCCATTCTTTTTTTATGGCGGCCACCGCCACACCTCCTCCACCGCCGCCAACACCTTGACCTCCTTCTCCCCCGTCTACAGATCCACACACCCTCCCCCCGCCACCTCATCCCACACCTGAAAACCCTAAATTCATTCCGTTGCCACCATCCCCCGGGCGAATCTTCCATCAGTACGTCCAAATACACAGTCGCCGCCTCCGTCGAAAAACCCCCCACCACCGCCGATCGGACATGCACCACCACCACCATCTACCCCCAAAACCCCCACCACCGCCGCCTTTGCCCTTGGACACCAATCTTGAAAAGTCATGTCTTTTGCTTAGTGTAGAGAGAGAACAGAGAGGAGAGAGATGTATATTGTAGAGAGAGAAGAGAGAGGAGAGAGATGTAATGTAGAGAGAGGAAAAGAGAGAAGAGAGAGAAATTGAATGAGTGATTGTGGTTGAAGGAGAGAAGATAGGAAGATGATTTAGACGGTTAACTGTCTTTGGGGTAAGAGCATGATTAGACAATTTTAATTTAATTAATAAATTTAAAATTATGCTTTATCAACTCAAGGGCAGTAATGGTTTTTTAACCCACTAAAATTGTACTAGGCTGCTAAATTTTGGGCAAAATGTACTAGATTGCTATCACTCTCCATTTTAATGTACTACATTGCAATTACCCCAAAAGTCTTCTTTTGGTTACAAAAACCTGTTGTTGGTTAAAAAAAGTTGGTCTTTTAAAGTTGGTCGCAAAAAGGTTTTGTAACGAGAAAAAATAATACAATTGTAACGAGACATACTTTGTTACAAAAGAACTAGTAATGCTAACCAAAGCTTTGTTACAAATGTTACACATTTTGTTCAAAAAAATAATTTCGTTACAAATAAATCGTTACATAAAGTCATATATTTGGTACTACAATATCTAATTTGCTACCAATGTTTTGTTGCAATTACTAGCTCATTTTGTTCCAAGAAATAAATAGGTACAACTAATTTGTTGGTTTATTTACAATATTATACATTGATAGTGTAAACCATAAAACAAATATTCATATTGCAATGATACTATTTTAAGAAAATAACAGTAAATACACTAAATCAACAATGTGATCTTATTGGTAAAATAAAAGTATCAATTGTCTTGATTCACGAACAAAATATGTCTAAAGATATCATAAACAAGTATTAAAAGTGTATTTGAACACTTAATGTGCTTAGTAAATTTAATAAAAAAACTATATAAATCAAAAACGTGTTACTTAAAATTGAAGTCTTGATTTGTCTTCTTGTCCTCAATTAGTTAGAACCTTCATTGTCCTACAAAATATACAAACAATAAAGTATTAGTACTTTTAGTTCCAATTGAAACCACACATCTCATACTTTAAGTTCCAGACCCATCAAAAACAAGCATGAAGGAAAACTTAGAAGCATACATAAATTGTTTCTAAAAGCACTTTATATAGGCATCTTAATAGCAGGAACAAGAATATAGACTGGTGGAACAGATTACTAGAATTGTTGAGATGATATAGTGGAACAACATCAAACTTTAATGATATGTATTGTCTCTAATGATTCCACATTATTTCTAAGAAGATCCACTGATTAAGGATATATATAGTATCTCGAATTTAAAAAATGGTAAATCTTGAAGATTAACTTCACTTACTGCATCTTTAACAGAGTCTTCAACTGGACTGGCTGCAACTGTTGTCTTCTTACCTAATTCATAAGAAAACACATCTAAGTGAAAGGTGCAAATATTCATTATGTCAAAGAATTGATGACACAATAAACATTACCTTTGTTTTCCAAGAAAAACAAGCACAAATTGATGTGATAAGAAGGCCAACAACAACAACAATAAGGGGAGAGAGCAACTGATATGCTTGCTCAAATAGAACTTTCATTGAATCTAAAACCAAAGAAGCAACTGATACGTTTGATCATTAAAAAACTGAAAACCTCAGTCTCGAACATAATAATTCCTCACTACTCAAAAAATGATTAATATATAAAAAATCACAAAAGATAATAATAACTTTCATATTATTCAATCAAGTGTGTGTCATATATCTCGGCTTTGTGGAATGATTTATTTTCAAGCTTGACCGTAAAAGTCAGTTTAGTAATTGACACTTGAGTCTCAATTACACCATCACCATTTTCTACACATTCATATTTCCTCTTATTCTGAGTTCTTTCTTCACATTCCACCACTTAGTTGTCACAAATCAATGAAGAAGCAAACAACTAAAGTAAAATTTATAAATTAATATATATAATTTGAGGAATAAATATAATATATATTTATTTGAATTTTAAAAAAAATTAAACAAAATAATAAATTAATAAAACTAAATGCCTTGGAAGAACAATTTTTATCCTCTATTTTTCTGATCAAATTTTCGTTTAAATGTAACTTTACAATGATATATACATCGTAATTGTTATCCAAATTGAATTGCAAGTTTTACTGTAGAAACCTGTTCATTTATATGCAAACTGATGGTCCCGGTGGAAACCCTTTAAATGCGGAATAATCATGAAATGCATATAAAAACAGGGGTGAAGGAATGGTGATTACAATTTTTTGCGTTTTAAGCTCATGTGTTGTGTTTTGCTTATAATCGAATGCATATGACAATATAAGAACATAAAGCAATAAAGAACACAACAAAGTATAGTGGTTCGGAGACTCAAGCTCCTACATCCACTCTCTCTGTTCCTAAACGAGCTCTCACTCCAACTGGACTTATCACCCTCTCGGGTTCGCCTCGGGACTTATCACCCTCTGGGGATTGCCTCTGAGATGTTTCACAGAAGTTCACACTCCATCGGGACTTATCACCCCTCACTCGGGATTGCCTACCCTCCCTTTTGGGATTGCTAGATGTTTACCGAAGTTCACACTCACCTACAAACTTAACCGACTGATTTGGGTAAGGTTTGTTTGGTTTCCAACTAGGTTGAGATTTTCCCTTACATTTGTTTAGCCTCAATGCTAAGGTTGGGAAAATCTCTCTAAGCTTAGGATACATCGTGGGTTGCTTAGATTGGGTTCTAGAACATTCTTGAACATATTTGTATATCTACAGACTTGTGTTCTAGGGTGGGAATGAATTTCCCTCTATCAGTCTTACTGAGTACTGGCCTTGATAAAATGTCAGTATAATACTGAGTACTGAAGAAGTAATGACTCATGCGATCCATTTATTGCTTAAGTAAAATTCAGTAATCATTCGCAATAAATATAAAACACCTGAGGAATGTTTTTTTTGGGCGGGATCGTTTTAAATTTCGAAGAAGGTCAATAATATTTAATGCTCGCTACATTAATGACCAATGAGGATGTTTTGGCGGCTTACTTTTTTTCGGAGATCGTCGGTTCAGATACCGATTAATCGAAGATTAATCTCAACAGTTGTTACTCACCTAACCAACACGATTCCCCACGATCTCAAGGCTATATAAACCCCAATCAGCCATTCAAGCCAAAATTTTATCAAACCCTTCGTTTCCAAATCCTCTGAAATTAAAATTCCCTTTTTCCCAGAAATTCTCCAAAACCCTGAGCTTCACTTCTTCAATCAAACTCTAAAATGGCTCCAACCCCCGCTCGAGAGATTAGCCAAAAACCAACAAGCCGTGGTACGAGTTCGTTGTCTCACTTGAAAGCACAACCAACTCAAAGCCGTAAGAGGAGGCTCTGATATGATTCGATTTGCTTAAACTCATTCCAACTAGTCGCAAAACCCACTGCACTGGAAGTTTGCGAAAGAGGTAATCGAATTCATCTCAGAATTTGAAGATAGATGAAGAGGGTCATGCATTCTAAGTTAATCAGATCACACTTAGAGCAGTCATCCAAATACGCCGATTTTGAGAGGGATCTCAGATATAGTTCAAAAAATCAATGATGTTTTTGAGCTCGTGATAGAGGAGAGGATCCTACGACGATATGTCGTAGAGAGCAGTGAGTACTTAGATAGGATTGCCGAGAATCTCGTTAAGTTTGAGGCGACATCGCATAAAAGACACCGCCACAATATCGTGTGTTGAAGGATATTGTGAGCAAGTGCATCATGAGTCTTATGGGAGTTTTGAGCGCATCAAGACTCAAGCTCGATTGATGGCGGCGATTGAGGCCTCACCCACCACAGACTTCAACTGGTTGAAATTCCTGATTCAGACGGTGAGTGAGCAGACAAAAGTTTTGAGGAAGATTGACGGGGCGATCTCAATCAAATGCAAGATCCACCATGCCACCAAAATTGCTTACATTTTGGAGATGTGCAGAGAGGAGGAGGATATCTTCGCCAATTCGACCCCATTCCCTAAGTCCAAAATTCTCCTTAAACCCATTGCCGCAAGGAAGGTGTCATCGTGGGAAAGAGAGAAAAGAAGGTAGAATCACCTTCAAGTCACGAAAAAGAGACCCAACAAACTAGGGGAAGGTGTTGTTGGAGGCAAAGATGGAGCAGTGGAGCAAAGATGTTGAAAAGAATGATCTTGCTCCAAAACGCAGAAGATTGGTGGTTTTCACAGATGAAGATGGAAGTGATTCCGAAGAGATTCAACCTGAGGGCCAAACTGCTCAGAGTTCACCATTACAAGTGTTGGCTCAGGTTATCTCCAGGACACAGGATCGGTAAGGAGCGGTGTCTTTTTCGAGGTGCTCGAGACATCGCCAAGATCTATAAAATTTCTCGGAAATTTTCAAAGGAGCTCGAGACCTCGTAGATGCCTACCCCGGATGTGCAGTTCTCGATGGAAGAGTCGACTCGTGAGTCAATCAAGATGTGCAAGCTCGATCGACAAGCCAACTCGGACTAAATCGAGGATATGCCAAATTCGTTCCTCGTAACCCACTCAGATGCAAACCGAGGACCTGACCGCACAAACTTCGGATCTTTGCTTTGAGACTCGAGTAGAATATTCTTGATGAGCTCTGAAAGGATCTACTGCTTGATCCTTTAGCGTAAGCTTCAACCTAATCGGAGAGTCCGAGATGGAAGAAGGAGAGGTCAAGAAGGCGAATGGAGGAAAGCAAGGGAACGGTTCATACTTGGACCGATACCTCGAGCTCAAATTTCATACCCCGATCTGCAAGATATTTTTCTTCAGATTAAGGACAACAAAGAAAATCATCCTAAATCGAGACTCTTCCCCGAGATGCTTGATATTGCTGCTTTCAGAGGAAGACTGGTGAATGAGGAGACAGTTTTCTGACCGACTTCTCGTGGGTTCAGATGACAAAGCTCAGATGAAAAACGCCCGATTTTGATGAGTCGGTTCAAAGGAAGTTGGCTGAGAGGAGAAGCAACCGTTGGTGCCCCAAGCAAGGAGACAAATCTCAAGATGGAGATGGGGACCAACAGGGAGATGCTTTGAACGGTCTCAGTTGAAAAGAGACTTCGTTGTCGATCAACTCGAATTAGTCAACATCGACCGATGCTAGTATTTTCGACCGAGGCGCAGCTTGGAGATCGAGCTCAAGACGGTCGGGCTACTGTGATGATCGAGACAAAGACAGATACAGAAGATTCCTGAGATTGATCTCACTCCCTTGATAGAGAAACTTGAGAAGGTTGAGCCAATGATGATCAAAATTGCTCAGATGGAAGAGACGTTGGCCAATCAAGCTCAAAAGATGGACAGTCTTAGTCACTCTTCAGAACTGGTGCAAATTCAAAACACTCTAACCACCCGGATGACCTCCATGGAAGGAAAAGCCGAATGAGAAGTTCGAGGGGAGTCAAAAATGAAGTTAAGTGATGAACCGGGCGAAACACCAGGAGAGTTCTGATTTCCTAGAGGTGAAACTGGCAGAAAAGAATGAGGTGCTAATCAAGTCTGCTGTTGAGGAAATGAGCTCAATGCTCATGACCAAGATGACAGAGATGGTCAAGGAAGCACTCTCTGGCTAGTTTGCCCACTTATCTGAAGAATTTTTTTCAAGGGCCAAGAACCATCTAAGGAGGCCGGAAGACGAACAAGATCGAGATAAGGAGAGAAGTTCGGCAGTGTGAGCAAAGAGCAATATCACATGGACACAAAGACTTCTCGGGCTTCTTCCAAATTACTATTGCAAGAAAGGGGAAAAGGAAGTCAAGATCTCGTAAAGTTCATGACACATACTTTGGAGAAGAAGGCCTCGTAAAAGATCTTTGAAATGTATAATCTAGCAAAAAGCCTTTAAAGAAGTTGAAGCTCGAGAAGTTGAAGTTCACTCGGTAGAAAAGCCCTATCTACACTCGAGTTTAAAGCAAGCCATGCTTGATGTTGCAAGAGAGAAACCGAAAAGCAGAGCAAAGGTTGGAACAAGCCAGTTTCTTTGCCGAATCGCCTATGAAGTGGAAAGCCTTGGGCGTTGTTCAACCCGAAAAGCAAGCGTGCTAAGGCTTCTAAGTCAATCCAAAGGAAAATCGATTACGATGATGAAGAAACAGAACAACCAAGATGGTATCTCGAAGTCTCAACCTCGGAAGAAAGTCTTCAACACGAAAATGCTCAAGACACTCCAAGAAGAACAAGCTAAGAAAGGCTGCTTTGCCTCTCGAGAACGTCTGTGATCGAAAAGAAGATAGACGAAGAGCGAAGCGAATGAGTGATTTTCGTGAAGTTTGCGAGCAAGAGGAAAGGAACATCAAAAAGCACTAAAGTGGCCCCACGTTGATAAATGGATGCCTATCAAACTCAACGATATGTGGGAAGAAGTCAAGAGAACCTTCTGGTTCAATTATGATGTTCTCAGGGAATGGAGAGGGGAAAGCTCAGATCAGAATGAAGTTTTCATTGAATATCTTCTTATCTTCTACCCAAAGTATCTACAGAGCTGGATTAACTTTGCGGATGAAGGAGAGGTACAGATAGTAGCCCCTGGTCCATATTCCTATCCACCTCCAAGACTTGATAATGGCTTGGTGAATGAGAAGGCCATTACTCAAGAGATTGCTCAGTATGCTTGTCAGTTGGGTTTAACAGGAAACAGTCCGGACATCATCAAGGAAAGAAATGAGCTGAAGAAGAGATTTTTCGGAATGTTCGACCTGGAGGTGCCCGCTGATGAAGTTGAGAATGAAGCAAACTGAAGATCAGAAGACTGAAGAGCCAAATCAGAAGATTGAAGACTCAGAAGATTCTGTAATCTTTAAATTTTTGTCTTTTTTTTTTATTTTGTTGATAAACTCATTGTAATCTGTAATGGTATACTCATCATCAATGAAGATTTATCATTATGCTCAAAAGATAATATCTCATTATCTTATTTACATGTCTTTTATTTTGATATGCCTGAATGAATGTCTCTGAACTGATTGTATGTTGATAAAGGGAAATTGTTTAAGTATTTGGTAATGAACTAGTTAAAGAAATTCATTACTGAAGAAATTGCTGAATGATTAAACTGTTGAGAAACTCTCAAATTGTTGGGAGTTTTTCTCGATTTAGAAATTTAGGAACAACCAATTGGGAATAGATAAACCAAAACTTGTAATATGTTAATAAGATAGGTTTTCGCATCATCAAAAGGGAATTGTATATGTTTTATGTTTGTATTTGATTAGATAAAATAGGTTTTTGATATCAAAAAGATTCAGAATTGTGATTTATCTGGCGAATGATGAATTTTAATAAAGATTTATGATTTTGATTAGATCAAAACTCACCAGAAAAAACTCAATACATCAAAGTTCTAGAATGATCTTGATAGTTAGTCGAGTTCGATTTTAGAATTAAACGGGATGTTATCTGCCGAGAATGTATAAAGTCGGATTTGAATATAGTTTGAGATAATTCACAAAGATTCCGCCTTGATTCTAATCTTGAAAGACTGGAGATTACTAAAGACGGACGAAAAACATTCAAAACATCGGTTCTAGAATGATGAAAGAAGATTTATAAAGACATTTGAGACTTCCTCTCATTCAAATAATTCATTCTTTGCCGTTCGATTCTTTTTCAGGAATATTGGAATCGCCACCGATTCTCGCTTTAGAATTCCTTTCGTGGACGAATCATTCAGATTCTCCGAGTCTCAAAATTTCTTCTCTCAATCTTTGTAGTTTATAAATAGACCGATTGTATGTGATTCTTTCACGCCGAACATTTCGCCATCACTCAAGATCCCAATCGAGTCTTTCATCATTATCCCAACTATATCCGTGACTATACATTCTCGCAGATAACATCCTCGACAATTCTAAAAATCGAATCTTGACTTAACTATCAAGATCATTCCAATACGCTATACTGCGTTTTTGAGATCTAATTAAAATCATAAATCTTTATTAAAATTCATCTCCCAACACAAACTCATAAGAAATGTATGTTGATTACATGATATATTTCATTTAACCAAGATTTACTGTAGGAACCTGTTCATTTGACGTAATAATTTGACAAAAAATCAAAATTATAGTCTACCTTTAATAAGATAGTTGTAAGAAAATGTAAGTAATTACCAAAACATGCACTCTTATATATGTTATAAAATTAATTATATCTAGAATTTAATTATTAGCATACCCTAGTATAAAATTCATAGTATCTCGTATAATCTGAAATTTCTTGAAAGAAAAGATATACATATATTTATAGGATTTGGATACTATTATGTAGGGTTGAGATTACATAATTCAAATGTTCGACTGAGATTAAATTTAATATTAAATTTATTGAAATTAGAGAAATTTTAAAATTGAATTAAAGATTATTATTATTAAATATAAAGATTAAAGATAATAATATATATATATATATATTATGTATAGTATATATATTATATTAAATTATTATTAAGGATATTTTATTAAGATTACTTTTTAGATTTTAAACATTTTTTACTTTCCAAATATCTCTAATATTTGATTATTAGTATATTTTTCACCAAATATGATTAGTATGATGTTGGCGATCTAGTAGGAAATATATATTAACAAAAAACAAAGTTCCAAACGAAACATGATTCTAAGTATTTATGGTTAGATGATCGTTGCTGGAGATAATATTATTGCAGATTTGAGGACGAATCTTTTCAAAAAGAGAAAATGATGGAGATAATATTGCATTGTAATTATTTATTTATATTTTATAGTTTAGAATTTTATTTAAGTTTTAATTAATTATTAGTGGGCCGGACTTTAGGGTTTACACGCCTAAAATCCTAGTTTTCAATTATAAATATGAGTCTTAAGATTATTGTAAATCAGCTTCTGATTATTATGAAAATGAGATTATTCTTGCGAGGTTTAACCTTACAAATTGTATCACGTCTTTCGTGTTGTATCAATTGGTAATCACAGTCATACGATTTTGTGGGAGTGTTTAACCTTACAAATTGTATCACGTCTTTCGTGTTGTATCAATTGGTAATCACAGTCATACGATTTTGTGGGAGTATCAATGGTGACACTAGACTACGGAAGAGGAATTTAATTTCTTCTTGTCTCAATTGACTGTTGCAATCGACAGAATATTCGATTGCTTCTGCCAATGGGACGAACACACACCGGATTTGTTGGCGCCGTTACCGCCACCATCTCCAGTTTTGGCCGTCCTGATTGCTGCCGCAACAGAACCACCACCGAATCTAGATCCAGCCCCTGTCACACAGCCTGTTTACCGCATTATTCCATCATCACCTTCACTCTGCACCGCCATCGCACCATATTCCACACCACCGCACTCCATCATCATTTGGAGCCGAGATCGCACCACCGAGTCTGGTTCAACCTGCGCCCCCTCCGCCACCACCTACCGCCACATAACCACCGCCTTACCACCGCCATCAATCACAACTACCGTGACAACACCTCCCATCCACCGTTCGATCGCCGCACTTGCACCCCCCGCCGCCTCCCACGGTTTCTCCCGCGACGCCTTCGACCACCGAAAAACGTCGTTTTGTGCCTCCGCAAGGAAAGTTAGCGGCGCTCTGCATCTTGCTGCGGCAGCCCTTGGAAGCAGTTTGGGAAAGTTGGGTGCTGATGCCCTACTCCCACACCGTGGGCTTCTTCAACCGGACGAACCATGTGGACTGCAACCAGGAAATGGGCCAGCTTCTAAATTGAAAGAAGTTGGGTTTGGTGAGTTTAATGGTAATGTTGGGTCTGACTCACTTGATGATACGTTTGGGCCGAAATGTTTTTGGAATTTTGGGCCTCCAATTCTCAATTCTTTCTATGGACCTTCAATTAGTGTTTTTCATAATCGAATCCCATGATCGAATCCAGATGGATCACCGGCCAATGGCTCAACCGATTTCGGCCGTGGTTTAACTGTTTAAATGATTTATGTGTATTTTTTGTAATTTTTTTTATATTTTACTTTTTTTTAAATGATTAATTCATCAATGGATTTATAATATAAATATTTAAATTTAATTAATCAAACTTGAACCATAAAAATAATATAAACGTGAAAAGATTTGTCCCACATCGAATAAGTATTGGAAGAAATGTAAAATGAAGTTATATAAAAGGGATAGGAGGTAGATTTTATGGATCTCCTATCCTACATCGAATAAGTATTAAAAAAGATGTGAGATGAAGTAATATAAAATGTGGATCTCCCATCCCGCATTGAATAAGTATTATGAAAGATGTGAGATGGTATAATATAAAAGGGAGTGGAGGTGGATCTAAATTCTACTTAAACCTCTTATCCCACATTGAATAAGTACTAAAAATATGTGAGATAGAGTAATATAAAATTGGTGGGGGTCTAGATCCTTACCCACAAGAAAGATTAGTATAAGTATTAAAAAAGATGTGAGATGAAGTAATATAAAAGGTGGATCTCCCATCCCACATTGAATAAGTATTATGAAAGATGTGAGATGGTGTAATATAAAAGGGAGTGGAGGTGGATCTAAATTTACTTAAAAACTCTCCTATCCCACATTGAAAGATGTGAGATGAAGTAATATAAAAGGTGGATCTCCCATCCCACATTGAATAAGTATTATGAAAGATGTGAGATGGTGTAATATAAAAGGGAGTGGAGGTGGATCTAAATTCTACTTAAACCTCCTATCCCACATTGAAAGATGTGAGATGAAGTAATATAAAAGGTGGATCTCTCATCCCACATTGAATAAGTATTATGAAAGATGTGAGATGGTGTAATATAAAAGGGAGTGGAGGTGGATCTAAATTCTACTTAAACCTCCTATCCCACATTGAATAAGTACTAAAAATATGTGAGATAGAGTAATCTAAATTCTACTTAAACCTCCTATCCCACATTGAATAAGTACTAAAAATATGTGAGATAGAGTAATATAAAATGGGTGGGGGTCTAGATCCTTACCCACAAGAAAGATTAGTTAAAAATTGATTGGTATTAAAAATAATAATTTTTTTTTACCTAAATAATTATTAGTTTAAAATTTTTTAAAAAAAGTCTATTTAAAAAAAAAAAAACGGTCAAACCGCTTTTGGCCGGTTTAACCTATAAATCGGTTCTTAGGGGGTGTCCGGACCGGTTTCGAGTCCGGTTCCCGGTTCAACCGGTTGAACCGGCCGGTCCGGTCAGATTTTGAAATCATTGCCTTCAATTAATAATTATCATTTATTCATCAATAATGATAGTTATTTTGCTATTTCTTTGAAAAACTACACGTACTTACCATCTTAAGACTTTTGGTCAAATATGTACCTCTGAAGTGTTTGAGGTCAAAGATCGTGAGAATTTAATTAATTTTGCTTTTGCGTTTCCTGGAGATGAGCGTGTTGTCGTCTCTATTTTGCTTTTGAGCGTTTCCTGGAGATGAGCGTGTTGTCGTCTCTATTCTACTGCTGGAGATAATATTATTGCAGATTCGAGGACGAATCTTTTCAAATAGGGAGAGAATGATGGAGATAATATTTGCATTGTAATTATTTATTTATATTTTATAGTTTAGGGCTTTATTTAAGTTTTAATTAATTATTAGTGGGTCTGGCTTACACGCCTAAAACCCTAGTTTTCAATTATAAATATGAGTCTTAAGATTATTGTAAAGCAACTTCTGATTATTATGAAAATGAGATTATTCTCGTGAGGTTTAACCTTGCAAATTGTATCACGTCTTTCGTGATGCATCAATCGTACATATTTGTATCAATATAAATATTTAAAATTGTACATATTTCAATATTTGTATCACCACTAAAATCAGTAAATAAGATTGAATACCCTATCAAAAAAAAAAGTAAATAAGATTGAATAAATGAAAACAAAAGTAAAATTAGAAAGTAAGAAACATACCTAACAATTAATAGATAATATTAACAATATTAGTTAATATTGCAAATTCAAAAACAGATCCAATCTCAAATCATTGATTTCATATTGAAACACGGATCAAGAATTATAGAAAATATTTGACTAATATCTATATACATGGTTATCTTATTTTCGATAAACTATGAATTTTATTTTTTATTTATTTTCTTCTCAAATGTTATAAACGTATCTATAAAATGAAAAAAATTGCAATATTATGATTAATTTATTTCGTTGACTTAACAATTAATATATATAATTTATTACTTATTTATGTTATAAGTAATTAATCCAACATGAATACTTTAGCCTTCATAATTAATAATACAAAATTCGCGGGTTAAATCTGGAGGTTTATGTTATATATAATTTATTACTTATTTATGTTATATATAAATTATTACTTATTTATGTTATATGATAAATATTTTTAAAATTATTTGATTTTTTTTTTCTAAATTCGCAGTTAATCGATAATTCAGATATGTATGCTTAATTATCATATATAGATTGCATACTTAAAATAATTAATGTTATGGAATGCTAAATATACTCAATATATAATAAAATTTATGAAAATTGATTAGTTGAACAAATTTTCAAAAGTGATTGATAACGTATCATTAATAATTAGTTGTCAATACTATATTAACAATCCAAATTTCAAAATTGATTAATTGAACAAATTTTTTCTCTTAATTTTGGTCGAAAAAAAATAAATTTATTTTAATTAAAAAATATTCAATAATTAAGAAAGATCCTATGTAATTAATAATTAATAATTTCATATTAGTTGACAATATATAGGAGTCCAAATTTTCAAATTGATTAGTTGACCAAAGATATACTCAATATATAACAAAATTTGTGATAATTGATTTAGTTGTCCAATTTTCCAAGTGATTGTCAAGATATAATTAATAATTAATAAATGTAAAAGTGTAATAGAATTTTTTTATTATTGCAATAATTAATACTTAAATTAAAATAATATTACTACTTAAATTACAATACGTTTAAAATTTAAATTTTAAATATATCTTTAAGATAACGAAATTATGATTTTTTATAAAAAAATATGGATTGATATCTATGGACCCGAAATATATCAGGACAACAAATAGTGTTTAACTTACATAATCAACATTTATTATTACTTTTAATATTCTAATTTTTATAAAAAAATTATTTAAATAAAATCTAAATTAAAAATTAAACAATTTTCTAATCTAATATTTTTTATTCTTATCGTGATTTAGTAATTTTATGAGATATTGTATTCAATTTGTATTGTTACAAAAATTGTACATTTTCGATTAAATATTTAATCTTTTAATTTTTTAGGAAAATTATTTAAAATAAAAAATATAAATTAAAAATTGATCAAGATACTACATTATCACTAAACTAATATTATATGATTTGAAAGTTCTTTTTTTTTTTGGAAAAAAAAAAAAATCCCCAGCTATCTAATACAAGAGAATGGGATGTATGAATTTATATAACTAACACTTTATTATTTCCAAGATAATATTATAGGATGAATTTAAATTTATAACTTTAATCCAAACTTTCAACATTTCAAAATAATCTATAATTAAATAAATATGTGTAACTCGATTTTTTTTTTAATGGATACATAAATTCTTGCAACTTACCCAGACTTAAAAATTATAATAACAACTACACATATAAATGTATATTTAATCAAAATTTAAGATTTTAGTTTTCATGGTTTCGAAAAAAAAGATTTTAGTTTTCATGGCTTCGAAAAAAAAGATCTTAGTTTTCATATCATTAAAAAGAAATACAAATCAAATATTATTTCTAAATTTATTTACATAGGCGAATATTATTTTGAATTTTATTTCTTTATATAAGTTAATTTATATTTAATGTCCAATTAATGATAATTGATTATAAATAATTACCAAATTATATATAATTAGATACAATATTTTTTTGATGGAAGATATGTAACAACTAATGAATAATTGAATATAATTTTTCGGTCTAATTTATTTAAATATTTTAAATAATGTACGCGTGTCAAAATATTTGTCAATGTAAATCATCTGATTATTAGACAAATAAATGAATTATTTTTTGGATAAAGTATTTGAATGTACAAATATTTTGGGACAATTAAATCCACATTTCACATTATGTGAAAACACTATACCGAATGTCTTTTCATCCCTATACATCAATAGCAATGCAAAAGGTCGATCATTTATTTATTTTATAATTTTATAATTACTTTTAAAATTAATTATTTATAATTAATTATATTATATTTTTTTATTAACAATTGAAATCAGTTACACACAAGTCTATAGTTACTGCCTACGTGAGATTCATATAAATCGAAGAATAATAATGTCTATAATACAAAGATTAACATTTAAAGAAGATTCAAATATTCAGACTCCATTAAATAGAGGATGTCCTTTAAATACATCTAATATTGGTAATATTTATTTTTACAAAAAATTTATGTAATATATTTCACTAGATGTAACACCGCGTACTACGCGAGATTAGAAATAGTTTTTATATTGTTAGTTTTAGATTAAATATTTCAAACATTAAAATAGTTTGATTAATTCAATTATAGATGTAACTTTTATTTTCTAATATTATATGTGAATATTTAAATTTATTTCTTATTCTAAATAATTAATTATGGAGAATATATTTAATATTATGTATCTGTGCAAAGAAAAATGATGGATAAAAGAAGACGCAGAGTGTGAGAAAATCACAATAAATAACCTAGAAAAATTAAATGGTATAAATTAAATTAGATAATTGAATTGTGAAATTAAAATTATACCATAAATAAGTCAAACTTATAAATTTAATGGTAGAGATGAATTAAAAAAATGAATGCTATAGATTTTGAAGATGGAAGTATTGTACCATAAATAACTCTTCATAGAATTACAAGATTATAAAACATAGTATTTATATGAATTGAGGGTGATTCACAATTAGTATATAATTGATTTTTATGAATGAATAGAACCAAATTACTTCAATATTAATATTTTATTTTAAACATAAATGTTTATTCTAGGATTACGAAAGTGAGGACGTGTTCCACATGAGATAAGCAAAACCATCAATGCAAAACGTACTTATGGTAATGCGTACAAACTATTTTTAACTATAAGTAAAATCTTTAACTTTTTAATAATATTTTAACATATACAATTGTATTTATTTTTTTTTTTTTAACAGAAGCTCATTCTTCTTTTATAGATATGTCATTGGCATTATCTGACTTAACGAATAGTAAGTACTCAACTACTATATCATAATTCAATGAATAATTAATAATTAAGCTAATTAATTATTATTTTTGTCTTATAATCAATAACAATATTTAACCAGTATCGAGTTGTGCGTCCAAATGTTAAATCTACTACGTCATTATCTCAGAGTATAACAATGAACTCAAATTGTCATATAGATATGTCATTGTCAATATCTGACTTAAAGAATAGTAAGTACTCAACTACTATATCATAATTCAACGAATAATATTAATAATTAAGCTAATTAACTATTAAAAAAAATTTGTCTTATAATCAATAACAATATTTAACCATTATCGAGTTGTGCGTTCAAAGGTTACATCTACTACGTCATTATCTCAGAGTATAAAAATAAAATCAAATTGTTAGACTTTTTTTCTTCTTAATTATTAATTAAAGATTTTTAAAATTATAACTTGCTTTTATTAAATTGGTATTTCCTACATATTTTATATGTAGATAAAAGAAAAGATGTACTAAATTATGTTAAAAAAGCAGTTTGAGTGAGAAAAATATAAATCGAGGAGATCATCATCGGGAACACGAACATTCACATTCAAATACTCAAGTAAATGAAGTAAATTCTTCAAGCACTTCAAGAATTGGTAATATACCTTTTATAATTTATTTATTATCTATTGTCATGTATGTTCATTAATTATGTATCTGCACAGTTGATTTATTTCAAAATTTCTAAATACATGAATTTAAACATATTTTATATTGTGGAATACGAAAAAGAGGTCTAGGTCCACGTGGTAGAAGCAATATCGGGAATTTACAAAGTAATTATGCAAAACAATAGATAATATTTTCAATTATGGATTTGAGTTCTTCCGACTGTGACAATAATTAAAATTTTCATGTTTTTTTTCAAACTATCTCGAATTTGGTGATGATTATGCAAAGGTTGAACTTCCATATTCCAATTGAGTAAACAATTTTTTTATGATGATGATTTCATTGATAATATACTTGACAAACCAACCGTAACAAATCAATGCTTTTAGCATGAATTGAACACAACAAGAATGATGAGAATGCTAGAGATCTCACTTACATTGAATTCCCTTCGAAGTATGTTTGGGATAGAAAAAATCGAAAGTGGGAAAAGAGAAAAGCCTGTAAGTTTTCAATGGGAAGGTTGTGTAATGTTCCACCAGGAGCTGGAGAACAACATTATTTGAACATTCTATTAACTCACAACAAGGGTTCAATTTCACAGTGATGAGGGATTATTGAATTCTCCAGATGGATTCTAAAAATTGATAACAGTGAATTTGGAGACAGTAGGTATGTGTTCGCAGATATTGAGTCTACCGAAGAAAATTTAATTTATGATGAAAGTGATCATGTTGCTTCTATGATATAAAGTATTTACCAGGACGTAGCTGATAATTTAAGTTTAGATAATACATTGAGGATAGAACAATACTCGCACAGACATATCGTGATGTGAAATCCATTAATGAGAAGCTTTTACATATGATTTCTGGTGATAATAGGGTATATTTTATTTCGATAGTGTCTGCAGAACGGAGTGTCAATCGGACTCTAATACATAGATATTTTCTATCGATTTTTTAAATTTCATAAGTGTTCAGGATTACCAAACCAAAACTTGATCTTGAATGAAAGAGTGTCGATAATGCTTCTCAGAAATATTGATCAAAAGTCAGGTTTGTGCAATGGAACGAGGTTGATTGTTACAAAGCTTGGAAATCATATTATTGAAGCACAAATAATTTCTGGAAGAAATATTGACAATAAGGTGTTCATCCCAAGAATGACATTAAGCAATTCGGACCAAACAATGTCTTTAATGTTTAAGAGGAGACAATTTCCAATTCTAATATGTTTTGTGATGATGATAAATAAAAGTCAGGGACAATCGCTATTTATTGTGGGTTTGTATCTACCAAAGCCGGTGTCCACAAACGGACTATATGCCGCAATTTCTAGATTCAAAGGCAAGAGGTGATTGAAAATCCCGTGTCTTAATTCTGATATAAAATCTTGCAAGTATACAACAAATGTTGTTTATAAAGAAGTTTTTCAAAATTTATAATTATGTGTGATGTATATGATTTTGAAATATAAAATTGTGAACTCTTATGTGTTTTATGGAAAAATAAAGTACAATGATATGTAAAATCTCATTTTGAATATTTAGATTACATTTTCATTTTTCACAATAGAAAATAATAACTAACTAAATAAAATTTTAATTTTAATTTAATTAAATGTAAAAAAATTATTTCAGCCCGCTTAGTACGCGGGTCTAACACTAGTATATATATATATTATGAATTGTATATATATATATATATTATATTATATTATTATTAAGGATATTTTATTAAGATTACTTTTTAGATTTTAAACAATTTTTACTTTTCAAGTATCTCTAAGATTTGATTATTAGTATATTTTTCACCAAATATGATTAGTATGATGTTGGCGATCTAGTAGGAAATATATGTTGGGAAATTTGTATTTAGTTTTGATGGAAGTTCCAAAATAGTTTGTAATAGGACCAATGGACTGTTAATTAATGATGATTTTAGAATCGAGTTAGGATGACCAAATTTAAATGTATAGAAAATGATGTATAAGGTATGTCATATATTGAGGGGGAACTCAATATGTATAAGTCAGGTCAGAAGACTAGTTGAGATCAGAAGACAAGACAAGGTCAGAAGATCAGATGATCAGTTAGTCAAATGATCAGCTAATCAGATGATCAGGTGAAGACATGAAGCCAATAGCTCAGAAGACCTGAAGATCAGAAGACTACCAAAAGATCAAGATCCAGACAAGAAGACCTACATCAGTCGAGTCTGCTAGTTGAAGCTAAGACAATCGACATCGAAAGACTTCTATCGTAGACCGATCAATCTCGATCGTCACACACCCGGTGTCAACTAATGTTTCACCAAGTCATACGTTCTTGATCCAACAAGAAGAATGTCAACTTTAGTTGGTGAACAAACTCGACATGCGAGATTTGTTAACCAATGAGAACAAGACACGATGAATCCGAAATGACATCATGGATTTCGCGCCGCATAGTCAAACGGCTAGAAAAATGACATACCCGCTTTCGGCCATGCCGTTCCTGAAGCAAGTCACATAAAATCCTGCAAACCTACCAAATATAGCCGGAAATTCAAATTGCTCTCCAACGACTCTTTGATTTCGAGGTCTATAAATATGGGATTACTCTTCAGAGTGAAGACACGGAAATTATCAAGAAGCTTATACTATAGCCAAATTTCCGCATGAAGAACACAACCTTGAAGATTATTTTCTAAGTGTTTATCCCATAGTTCTTAGCACATAAATCTTATCCTCTAGCTGCTAGGCTACTTAAATACTAGGATAGATTTCAAAGTTAGAACAAACAACAAATCTTACCCAAAACCCAAAGTTAGGTTAAGTTTGTTTAGCAAGATTCGGATCAGGGTTTCTAGTTCCGATTTACGGGATCGGTTGAGTGAGAGCTCTATAAATATATGTTGGTGTAATGTGTTGGACTAACACAATAATCTAAGTCCGATTGGTTAAGTTGGTTAAGTTGGTGCCCTTGTGATAGAGAAAGAGTGGACATAGGACCGGTTGTCCGAACCACTATAAATCTTGTGTGCATTTACGATTGATTAACTGCTTTTACACTATTGCACACAACTTGATTAAATCAGATATACATATTTCGAAAGTAGGATCATTAGCACCAAGTTATCGATCCGATCGATTGACTCCATAGTCATCCGATTGAAAACAACTTTGGAATCGATTTGTTATAAACCGGTTTTTCACACGGTATAAACTAGCTTCCGCGACAATCGCTTAAACCGATAGACACCGAATCGATCTGTCGCCTCGGCGATCAAGAAGTTGATATCGATCCAAACCGATTCACTTGCACTCGATCGAAAAACCGCAATCACACCTAATCAAGACGAAAAAAGTTTTCGTAAGTCTATTCACCCCCCCTCTAGACTTACGCCTCACAAAAAATCGTTTAAGGACCTACAATATATATTAACAAAAAATAAAGTTCCAAAAGAAACAAGATTTTAAGTATTTACTTGGTGTATGGTTAGATGATCGTACATATTTGTATCAATATAAATATTTAAGATTATTTGTATCACCCAGTAAATAAGATTGAATAAATGAAAACAAAAGTAAAATTAGAAAATAAGAAACATACCTAACAATTATAAAATTCAGGCCATAAATCTGTAAACAAAAAAATTAGATAAATAGTGATGCAAGGTATGTACCAGAAAAAATTAATCGAGTGACGCAAGGTATGTACCAAAAAAAAATTAAGCTAGATCATTGACATTGCAACAAAGGAGATTGATGAGAAGCATGATGCTGTCTATGAGGGGTTGCGTTTGCGTATGACCGTGGGCCTGAAGTAAAAAATGATGAGTAGGTCAAGGTAATGAAATTAAATTTATATTTATAGTAAATAAAAATTACTCCCTAAGACGTTCAAATCTTAACTGCACATTTTCTTAAATGGAAATACTCACTTTATCACATAAAATACTAATAAACAACTCTTTTTACCCTCAACTACCTATCACTTTATCACATTGTTGTGAACATAAATAATATTTCCTGCCACGTGCTCACTCGACGAACACGTGGACCAGTAAAACAAAGGTGTCCGCTAGCCCATCAGACAAGTGCTCACCAGTTGGATACACATCCTGCTCATCCATTTGTGCTCGCCAGGAGCACGCCCGATTGCATTTACCCGTAGGGTGTTGGGCGCGAAGCCATCATCTTGCAAAAAGTTGTGCTTTCCGGCAACCCAAAGACCATTCAACAAGACAAAGTAACACGGGTAATGGTCGAAAGCGAAAAACCGCGAATAATAGAGAAGGAAAGATGAAAACCAGACGAACAGAGAAGGAAAGACGAAGCCTGAATGAACAGAGAAGGAGAGACGAAGCCCGGATGAACAGAGAAGGAGAGACGAAACCCAGACGAACAGAGGTCCGGAAGAGTGGAGAGCTGAAGAGTGTGCTCGCCCCCTAGGGCGAGCACATAATCAAGGCCGTGGTGTTTGGTTTGCGGCCATGCCCAATGAACGACCACAAGGGCTGAGCCTCATGAGTGTGAATAACCACCAGGCGAGCACAAGAATCGGGTCACCCACGACGCCACCATCACCACCTGGATGACAAGTCGAATACTTCTCGAGCAAGTAAAGACAAATGTCAACCAAAGAAGCACAAACAGAAAACGTGGCAGCATCACACGAGTTCTCATAAGACACGAAATCTCCAGCTCATGCTTGCCAAACCAGCACATGCTTGTCAAAGTACTATAAGTAGAATAAAAAAGAACAAAAAGAGGGTTCCGAAAAATTCCCAAGTACTCACACATATTCTCCAAACCACCATCTTTCATAGAAGGAAGTTTTCACCACGAGTAGTATTGTGTACTGTATACTTGAACCTCGCAATATAGCATCCCTGGCTTGGAATGCCCCCAGAGTAGTCATTTATTGATGAACTGGGTCAACAATTTCTTGTTATTTAATATTGTACACGTACTTATTTTGTTTGTGAGTTATTTTAAAATTAGCCACGTAGTATTCTCATTAAAAAACGACTTGCAACAATTGGCGCTAGAAGGAGGGTAGAAAAAACTAGCCCATACACAATCCTAAAAAACGGAGGCAGAAAAAAGAAATATGATGCCTCAATCTAGGAATACTCAGATGGAGAGGTCGGGACAGAGCCGACCTCACGCTCAGAAAGAGGCTCAGCATCAGCCTCACGAAAATCAGATCGTGGAAACCATCAATCTTGAAGATATCACCAACGATCTGACGGCCACAACAAAGGCCATCACTTTCTTGTTGCAAGCACAGAAAGAGAGGGCCGAAAAGGAGTTGGCCAAGTTGAAAGTTCAAGATGATGATGATCGACGCTCGCATACACCTGATAGCGAGCAAGTTAAGATGAAAGTTGCGTGGAAGTGGGCCAACAAAAAGGCTATTGATATGTCAGACGACGAGCAGCCTCAAGGGTCCAGACAATCGGCGTTTGGACGTTTGAGGCTCTCTGTTAAAGACAGAATCGGCAATCATAGGTATCAGGATCCCGGGAGGGAACAACCGACGAACATGCCAGCTCCTTCAGCTCCTCATGATCGCCCGCATCCCGAAAGACGGTAGGAACAACAAAAATCGGCTGGAACTAAATTGTCTATCCATCATCGATTGGGTAGTCAAGGACGAACATGGAAAGGGGGACTGCCCCATCATGAGCCTGACCCCCCGGGTCCTCATGATGGGACACAACCCCGATCCAAGTCTGTCAGTTCCACAAAATTTGTAGAAATGCGTAGCAATCGAGGGTTTACTGGTGACGACGACGCCGCAAAAAAAGGACTCCATGGCGCGGCATTAATGTCGTGCTCGCCACTAACACTGGCGATCATGGCAGCCGAAGTACAAGAAAAAGTGACAAAGAATCGACCACCAATCCCTATATTCGATGCTGAGTCTGACCCACATGTTCACCTCAGCAAATACTCGGATTTTATGATCGCCATGGGTGCCACCGACGCAACGCAGTGCAGATCATTCCCCATGACTTTGGGCGATCGAGCACATAGGTGGTTTTCTACTCGCCCACATTCCATCACGCGTCTTTTCGCCCGGTTGGGGACGAGAAATTCTGTCCCATTTCTCATCTATATGTGTATTTTCGCCCAGCCCCAAAACAACGGTTATCACATTTTTCCCAATTCAAGGGAGAGTTAGATCGGGCATACGTGGAAAGGTTCGATAAATGTTTGATGATGGGGCTCCCGTCGAAGAGGATGCCAAGATCCTCACGGTGGTTGGAGGCCTGACCCTGTATACGGACATGTGGAAGGCCATGCTTCAAGAATGGCCAAACACATATGCCGAATTCTGTGAACGAGCAGCCAAGATTATAACGATAGAAGACTGCCGCCGCCGCGCGAAGAAAGCGAGGCCAAGGTGGGGACCAAAGGTGATCGCCGGAAAGAAACCAACAGGCGAAGGGGGTACAAACCCCCAGGATCTTTCAAACCATTTGAAGCAGGGGCCGAAGAACATGCGCTTCAGAGTATTCTCGGGGTCTCGGCCGAAACAGTTTATAATCAGATCAAGGATCGAGACATGTTGGAAAAACCCCGACGCATTCTCAGGGATAAAACTCATCTAAATCCTTCCATGTTCTGCTCGTTCCATGAGTTTATCGGGCACAATACAGACGAGTGCCGCAACCTCATGCGACAACTCTGGAAATTATATGAGGAAAATCGCCTTGGCCAATATATTAAGAAGCCGGCGAGCAGAGAAACCCGGCGCGAGAGGTCGGGCGATCAGAAGAGAAAGCGTAAGGCGGAAGAGGTGTCCGACAGCGATCAGGAGGAATTTCGCCGACAGCTGGACTTACCGAAGAAAGGGGCCCCAACCATGAACAAAGGTAGGGAGGGGCAAGAAATTAACATGATCCGTCCGAACCACGGCCCTGTGTGGGGGTTGCTATCAAGTGCCTTCCCAATCAAACAGACACAAGAAGATGGAGATGCGCGCCATGCAGGACATCCATCAGGTGAATGTGGCGAGCACATCAGCTAACACGCCACCCTCTCACCAAATCATGTTCTCGGAAGATGATCTCGATGGCATAATCACCCCCCACGATGACTCTCTAACCATCAGCGCTCGTCTTCTCGATTTGAAGGTGCATCGCCTCCTAGTTGACACCAGAGCATACGCGAACATTCTATTCATTAACACTCTGCACTAAATTGAGATGCAAGTTGGGGATCTAAGTATGTATATAGAACCATGTGATCACACCATCATGAGTTTCGGGGAATCTATAACCCGGCCCTATGGTCTGATCAGGTTAGGAGTCGAGCTAGAGTCAACTTTAAATCCGGAGATCCGACGAACTAGAATGCTAGACTTTGTAATCGTCGATGCTCCATCTACCTATAACAGGTTCTTAGGTCGCCAATTCATCCAGGAATTTAAGGCAGCTTGTTCGACTTACTACTATTGTCTTAAATTTCCTACTCTTTATGGAACGGGCAGCATAAAGGGCGATCAGAAAAAAGCTCAAGATTGCTTACTATCGTGCGTGCCAGAAAGACAAAATACTGTCAGCATGGTAGAACCAATATGGGAAGTCGGAGATTCAAGCCAACGGGCGAACACACCGTTCCGAGCAACCATAACTCCCCGGACGAGCACAGAACCTGAGGCGGTCAGTCAGGTCCCAGATCCCATGGGTATGGATCTGCCAAATGGACAATCTGATCGCGAGTTACCGGACTTAGAACCTAGCATAGGATTCAACCCTATGGAGGTCGAAGATGAGCACCGGGGGTCGAACATAGACCCTATGTGGAAACAAAAGAAAAGACGAGCAACACCTGTTGAGCAGCTAGAGTCCATCATGGCCGACTCGGCCAGGCCAGACTTGGAGATTTTTATCAGCTCAGAACTCCCGGAACCGCTCCGGACCGAAATGATCTCGTATCTCCGAACAAATTTGGATGTGTTCGCTTGGTCACATGAGGACATGGTCGGCATCGATCCTAAGCATGCATGCCACCATCTCAATATCAACCCAGCACAAATCCCAATAATTCAGAAACGAATAGAGTTTAGTCCGGAGAAGTACGCGGCTCTAGATGCCGAAGTTAAAAAGCTGCTCAAAGCTCATCTGGGAAGTCAAACGCCCAGAATGGCTAGCAAACCCTGTGCTCGTCCAAAAACCAAACGGAACCTAGAGGTTGTGCATAGACTTTACCGATTTAAACAAGGCGTGCCCCAAAAATAATTTTCCCGTACCTCACATCGATTATTTAGTCGATAGCACTGCGGGGCATGAGCTTATGACATTCATGGATGCTTTTGCCGGGTACCATCGAATCCCTATGCATCCCGACGATTAGGAAAACACCTCATTCTGCAACGGAAAAAAAACTATGTACTATTGGAAGCGCATGCCTTTCGAGTTAAAGAATGTCGGAGCAACATATCAAAGGCTGATGAACAAGATGTTCGATGAACACATAGGGCGGACGGTTGAGGTGTACATCGATGACATTGTGGTTAAAAGCGAACACAAAGAAGACCACCACGCCCACCTAACACAGACGTTTGATATCCTCCGGGCATATAATATGAAGCTAAACCTGAAGAAATGCAGCATCGGGGTTCATTCGGGAAAATTCTTCGGACATATAGTCAGCCAATGGGGAATCGAGGCGAATCCATCAAAGATCCAAGGTATGCTCGACATGCAAGCTCCTAGAAATGTGAAGCAAGTTCAAAAACTGACGGGATGTCTGGCTTCTCTGAACCAATTCATATCACGGACCGGAGATAAATGTAAGCCTTTCTTTGATGCTTTAAAGAAAGGACGGTTTCAATGGACGGACCATTGCCAAAGTGCCTTCGAGTCTTTAAAATTGTACCGGCAGACACTCAGATTTTGTCCAAACCCATACCGGGCGAGCAACTATATTTATACCTGATCGCCTCCGAGCACGCGATCAGTGCTGTGCTCGTCCGAGCAGAGGGAACGACCCACATGTTGGGGAATTAATTGCCCGGATCTATTCGGGATGAATATTTAAATACAAATTTAATTCTAACAATTATTACTAGCATGATTAATCCTAAATTAATTCAAATGATAATTCAACAACAAATCATGCATATAAACAGTTCACGTAAATCCTACGCATGTTGAATTACTACGAGTTTACGTGAACGTAGCTCTTGGAATGACAATGGTCTCGTTGATGAAAACACACCAAAAGACCTCCCAAGTATTCACTAGTCCTTGCTCGACAATCCGGTGGAAGGAAGCTCGCGAACAATTAACAAAAGGGAAAATAAAATTTGTTGCACCACCTTTGTGGATTTACTAATTTTTCCAGCACATGAAATTGCACTTGGGAATGAAAGAATCATCCCCTATTTATAGATGGGTGGTGGTCGAAAATTTGGGGAAAAACAATGTGGGAAAATATTTTCTTGATCTCCAAGAAATCTTGAATATATCTCATATATTCTTTTCTCCATAATTAAAATATTCCACAAAAATCCCACCTCATCTTGTTATGGAATTTTTGAAAAAAATTAAGGATCAAGATTCCAAGATTTGAATCTTCTTAAATTTATGAGATATACCTGTATTCCAAGAATACATATCTTCCATAATATATTTTCAAGAAAATCAAGAAAATCTTTCTTTCCCTTAATTATTCAAAAATTTCGAAAAACATATATGAATAACCAAGTGGGAGATTTCTTGAATTTAATGAGATAATCTTGTATTCCAAGAATACATATCTTCATTCCATAACAAAATTCAAAGAAAATCTTTCTCCCCTTTTATTCATAATTTTCGAAAAATATGAGGAAAAATAAGCGACAAATTTATTTTATTTTTAAACACTTTTTTTCAGTTATTGGACTTTATCTTGGGCTACTTGGGGGGCCTTTAGGAGAATTAAGATTGGACCTTCCAATGGACCTTGAATTATCAATATTGAGCCACAATATTATTCAAGCCCATAAATATTAATTAATCCCACTACATAATTAATATTGCACTATCCATCTTAACCCATATTACTGTTAATATGGCTCCCGGTTATTATTTTCCGTGTTTAAGGTTATCTAGCCCATTAATTAATTCAAGCCACTGAAATAACTTTCCATTAATTAATATCTTTTATCCTTGGTAAAGGAACGGTTCAACATTATTATCCATACCGAAAACTAGTTCCACTTGCAAGATTTGGTATGATAAAACTTATGAACCTCCCAAGGGGGCAAATCGAACAAGCGTACTTGCACACGATTCTCCGTATTAAATCTTAGCAATCGCATGTGACCAATAATATTGCCCAAGATATAAAGTATTGAATATCCTTGATTCTCTACCAGTAATAAGTCAAAGCAATAGTTACCAACCACACACAATCCTATTTAAGGGACGAAGATTAAGAAATAACTAACAACTGAGATCTAATTCTTCCTAGTTCAGTTCTGAAGAATTTGTCCTCCCGTAGGTCATCTTCAGTGCATCAGTCATGCACTAGTGTAATCTCTTTGTCAAGACAAACCAATCTGAGCCTTACACTACAACCTTTCACGATGGATTGTTCATTTCCATCTAGGTCGTGAATGGTGTACTTTTAGTTACAAGGAACTGTTAATTTAATCTTCTGTGATCTGGTATTACTAAATTAACTACAATGTAACACATATTATTTATTGAGCAGTTATGCAGTAAATATATGTAACATTCGATGATATTTAAAGCATCATTGATAAACAATTTATTTCAGTAAATAAGTCCGAAATTCAGTCTGATTATACAAAGTAAAAGCATACTTTCCAGTATAATCCCAACACCACTTGCCTATGTATTATGTCAGTCAAGTATTGAAAGATGCTGAACTTCGCTACCCCCCTCTCGAGAAGCTAGCATACGCTCTTGTTATGAGAGTTCGCAAACTACGGCCTTATTTCTTATACCACTCTGTCGAAGTTCTTACCACTTTCCCGCTACGCCAAGTTCTGCATCGGCCGGATACAGCCGGAAGATTACTAAAGTGGGATGTGGAGCTATGCCAGTTCGGCATCACGTACGCACCTCGAACGACGATCAAAGGTCAAGCCATGACCGATTTTATGGTCGAGTTAACATACCCACAACAACCCGAAAAAGAAATCGACCAGCCATGGCACATGTACGTCGATGGTTCGTCGACGAGCACAAAAGCCGGAGCAGGGGTGGTGTTCATCAGTCCAACTCGGCAAACTTTCTCAACAACCATTCGTTTCGACTTCCCGGCCACCAACAATGAGGCCGAGTATGAAGCTCTGATCAACGAATTACACATGGCTATGGCAATGGGAGTTCGGAAACTGATGATTTACAGTGATTCCCAGCTAATCGTCTATCAGGTTCTGGGCGAATATGAGGCTCGGGGCGAGCAGATGGCTCAATATCAATTACTGGCCAAAGAATTGTTCGAGCAATTTGAGAAGGTATATATCAAAAAGCTCCCTAGGATGGAGAATTCATTTGCTGACGCTTTAGCTCGATTGGCTACCGCAGAAGATGTATCTAATTTAACAGATGTTGTGATCGTCACAACGTACTCACCATCCATCCCGACAGCTGTGATCGCCCAGATGGAGGTCGAACAAGAGATATGGATGACCCCAATTTTAAGCTATTTACAAAGGGGGGTCCTCCCGGAGAACAAAGCACAGGCTGCTCACCTACGTTTGCAAGCTGGTCGCTACACCATTTTGGACGGGCACTTGTATAAGCGAAGTTTTTCTCTTCCGTTGTTAAAATGTGTAACGCCGGAAGAAGGCCATACAATTCTCATGCAAATTCACTCCGGGGTGTGTGGGAATCATACAGGCGGACATGCTTTAGCCTACAAGGCGATCAGACAAGGGTATTATTGGTCCACACTTAAAAAGGATTCGCTCGTCTATGCTCGCGCGTGTCATGATTGTCAGGTATATGCCCCACTTATTCATAGTCCGCCAGAAGAACTTGTTTCCATCTACAGCCCATGGCCATTTGCCAAGTGGGGGATCGACTTGATCGGCCCATTTCCCACTGGCACATCGGGGGTAAGATTTGCTGTGGTCGTCGTCGATTACTACACAAAATGGGCAGAAGCTGAAGCCATTGTGAAAGCCACAGAACAAAAAATGTGGAATTTTGTCTAAAAAAACATCATATGTCGCTTCGGGCTATCCCAATCGCTAGTGACGGACAATGGCAAGCAATTCGACGGGAGTGAGTTCCGCCAGAATTGTGCTCGCTGGGGAATCAAAAAATACTATTCCACTCCATACTATCCCCAGTCGAACGGACAAGTTGAAGCGGTCAATAAAATCATCAAGCATACCCTCAAGGCTAAAATTGGTGATTCTAAGGGGGGATGGGCCGAGGAACTACCCGAAACTTTGTGGGCGTACCGCACCACTTTCAGAACTTCCACGGGCGAGACTCCGTTTCGCTTTAGCTTTTGGTGCGGAAGTGGTTATTCCGGCAGAAGTCAAAATCCCTAGCCACCGAACTATGTGTTTTAGGCGAACATACCAATGACCGGGAGCTCGCCCTTAGCACAGACTTGTTGGAGGAAAAAAAGATACGAGGCCGACCTCAAGAATGCCATGTATAAGCAAAGGCCAGAAAAATTTTATAACTCCAAAGTTCGAATCCGCAGGTTCAAAATCGGTGAGCTCATCCTCAGGCGAGCAACGGGGGTCCCGGGTGGTGTGTTTGGCCGAGCATGGGAAGGCCCATACCGAATATCGGAGCCCTTGCTAAATGGAGCATATGATTTGGAGACGATGGATGGAACTCTGCTTTCCTATTCATGGAATGCGTCAAATTTGAAAAATTATTATCAGTAATGGTGAGCGCAACAGAAAAACCAAGGTCGAGCACAAGCCTGTGTTCACCGGGTCACGAGCACATGGTCAGAAAACCTCTGCTCGCTCAAGATAAGCAGATCGACCACAAAAGCCGAGCAAGGGGTGTCGAACACATAACCAGAAAACCTCAACTCGACCGGCAACAGGCAAAGACATCAAGGCATCAATAAGGTTATTACACGAGTGTAAATTTCTAAGCAAGTCTTGTCTTCAAAAAAAGAGTTTTAACAAGTGCGGATAAGAGCCTCAAAGATTAAAAACATCCTGCGTGGTGTTTATTCATTTATCTAGTTTGTTTGGCAATATGCCCAATCGGGTCGCATCGTAATAAGACGACCAGAATCCAACAAGAATCAGACAGAGCAGAGTTTGTTTTTGCTTGGCGAAAGAACTTGTACTTACCATGCTCGCAACAAAGCACACATTGAGTACATAGGTCGCACCATAAATAAGATGACCAGAGCAGAAGTGATCGCCAGTTACGTAAGCCGATCGCGAACGAGAACGGGTTGCACCTAAATAAGCCAACCATCATGATTGCACCAATGTAAGACAATCATAAACCGAAGTCAAGTCAAACACAGACACATCAGATGGTTCAGTTCTTATACGGAAAAACAGGCGCTAACGACCAAACATACAAGAAGACCAGCTAGGAGTCAAACATCAAAAAGGTCATTCCGGCCAACAAAAACAAGGTAATCCTAGCCTAACACAAAGATACTTCAAACTACAAACCAGAAAAAGCTTAAAAACTTCGAAGTCACTAGAGGAGGAGTAGTAGGAGGAGTTTTCTATCCTTGAATGCCTTGCTCGCCACCATGAGTACCATGCTCGCCACCCAGAGCGTTATGCTCGCCACCATCCCAAGCACCCTGCTCGTCACCTAAAATTTTGTCTCCAGCCTGTTTGCCCGTGTTGAGGTTATCCCTTTCCGGCTCCTTGATCTCCTCATCCTCAAGAGGATCAACTACTAGAACCCCTTCTGGTAAAAATGAGAAGTCTATACCAATGCCCTGAAGGTCGGCAAAAGGGAGATCGCGACCAGGGACTGGAGGATAGTCGACCAACCATTTTTTTAGATTGGTTTTAAATGGCTCGAGCTGATCGACCGGAAAGACAAGACGAATTGTGCGCACGACATCCGCGAAAGCACAGGCATAAGAGAAGTTGATCATCTCCTGATGATAATCTTCTGTGAACATCATCGACATCTTAACATCAAGGTTGGTGATCTCTTCTTCGCCCGGTCGCGCGATGAACACTCAGCTCTTGGTTATCTTTTTCTTTGGGTCGAAACTTCACAACGGCCATCCCAGCCAAGTAAAAAAGGCTATCCTAGTCAAACACAGAGTTTACAAAGAAAAAGTCTAAGGAAATGGCTCATTATCCAGAGTCGGCGGAAGCGAAAAGCTGAGCGGTCCCATCTTATCCTGACTGCCCTGTTCGCCGCCATCCAGAACACTCTGATCGCCACCAACCCGAGCCCTCTGCTCACCGACGCCCTGAGCGCTCTGCTCGCCTCTAGCTATCGTATCACCCCATGCTCGCCCACGTCCGTGTCCTCGTCATCAGATGGGGGGTCGACCATCTCGACTCCCTCTGGCAAGAACAAGAAATCAAGGCTGATTTCCTGGAGATCGGTAGATGGGAGATGTTGACCAATGACTCACACTAGTTTAGAAGAACACGGACCTCCCCAGTTCGGACTTTGGTGATGACCTGTTTGCTTTCTCGGCGATGAGATCGTTGGCCTTTACGGCGACGACCAGCCCGCCTTCTCGGCGTCGGCTTTCCGCTACCTCAGCGATGTTCAGTCCGCCGTTTTAGCAAAGTATTCTCCGCTTTCTCGGTAATGAGATTGCCCGCCTTCATTGGCATTGGCACGTGCTCGCCAGAAGTGGTCGTCGACGAGCATAGAAAAGACTCGTACAAGAGGGCTCGCTATCTCGGAGTACGACCACAAAAAAAAAAATTTGACGACGAGCGTAGGAACGATCTTCAACCTGGAGACTCACAAGCGATTCAAAGAATCTACAGGACAATCCTTTTTACCCACCCTCCAAAGACCTAAAATATGACGGCCCGGAACAAGGAGGTGTAAGCAACAACAAGCTTTGTGTTCTCGATTTGGCATCAATTGAGTGATGGTAATGTCTCACTCAACGAGCAAATGGGGGATCGCCAGATGAAGAAGGAATGATTGCCTCGGGATACGCCCTACGGAGAACGAAACGATACCTCGATCTCCCTCTCTAAGGTCTTCAACAGTCGGGCCCCCATGACGAACGCAAAGCGGCCCTACTGGGGGGTATTGTTGTGCACATAAATAATCTTTCCTGCCATGTGCTCACTCGACGAACACGTGGACCAGTAAAACAAAGGTGCCCGCTAGCCCATAAGACAAGTGCTCACCAGTTGGATACACATCCCGCTCATCCATCTGTGCTCGCCAGGAGCACGCCAGTTTAGGCGACCAGAGGGTGTTGGGCGCCATAAGCCATCATACTGCAAAAGTTGTGCTTTCCCGGCAACCCAGTGACCATTCAACAAGACAGGCGAACACGGGTATTGGTCGAGCAGAAAACCAGACGAATAGAGAAGGAAAGACAAAAACCAGACGATTAGAGAAGAAAAGACGAAGCCCGGATGAACAGAGAAGGAGAGACGAAGCCCGGATGAACAGAGAAGGAGAGACGAAACCCAGACGAACAGAGGTCCGGAAGAGTGGAGAGCAGAAGAGTGTGCTCGCCCCATAGGGTGAGCACAGAATCAAGGCCGTGGTGTTTGGTTTGCGACCTCGCCCAATGAACGACCACAAGGGCCGAGCCTCATGAGTGTGAATAACCACCAGGCGAGCACAAGAATCGGGTCACCCACGACACCACCATCACCACCTGGATGACAAGTCGAATACTTCTCGAGCAAGTAAAGACAAATGTCAACCAAAGAAGCACAAACAGAAAACGTGGCAGCATCACATGAGTTCTCATAAGACACAAAATCTCCAGCTCATGCTTGCCAAACTAGCACATGCTTGTCAAAGTACTATAAGTAGAATAAAAAAGAGCAAAAAGAGAGTTCCGAAAAATTCCCAAGTACTCACACATATGCTCCAGACCACCATCTTTCATAGAAGGAAATTTTCACTACGAGTAGTATTATGTACTGTATACTTGAACCTCGCAATATAACATCTCGGCTTGGAATGCCCCCAGAGTAGTCATTTATTGATGAACTGGGTCAACAATTTCTTGTTTTTTACTGTAATATTGTACACGTACTTATTTTGTCTTGTGAGTTGTTTTAAAATTAGCCACATAGTATTCTCATTAAAAAACGACTTGCAACACACATAAAATACTAATAAACAATTCTTTTTACCCCCAACTACCTATCACTTTATCACATAAAATACTAATAAACAATTCTTTCTACACCAACACTTTATCATTTTTTCTTAAACTCAGAGCACATAGTAAACCACCGGTTAAGATTGGGATGGAGGGAGTATAATATAAGGCTGAGATTTGAAATTATAAATGTATGGCTGAGATTTAAAATTATAACTGAGAATTAATGAGAATAAAGGAATTTTGAAATAGAATGATTTGACTTTGACTAAAGTTTGTCTTTATATATAGTAGAAAATTTAAAAGTTTCTCTCAATCCATTATTATTTGTTAATATTTTTTCAAATATTCTCAAAGATTTTTGTTAATATTTTTTCCAAATATTCTCAAAGATTTTTCTCAATTTATTATTATTTGTTAATATTTTTTCTAAATATTCATTTCCCAATTTAACAATTATTTTTGGCGAGAAAATTCAATGGTTTCCAAATTTGGGGCGATTTCTGCTTTTATATAAATAGAATATTTTATTTTCAACTCAACCAATTCAGGCTCATACTACTATTAATATCAAGTCCATTAATTCATTTGCATAAGTTCGTAATTTACCAATTCATGTGTAGGATGAAGCTTGTTCAGATAAAAAAAAATCTTAATTTATATGACTATATATGAATTTGCATTTGATTTTAATTTAGCAATGGTGATAGACCCTATTTGATCAAAATAATTTTCATATAGTGCTATTACATGCAGTGATTCACTCAAAACGATTGAACTCATATAATTTTCGCATTCATACTATATGCATCATCATTAACTAAGTTTGATAAACAATTGTTTTGCATACAAAATTGTTAAAATTATTTTCGCATTCATATAATATGTACGTGGGCACAATTTTTTTTTTTTTTTATGCCTTGACTGGACATAAATTCTGTATCCGCCCTTATTTAGGGTGTGTTTGAGAACTCTACTAACATATTAAAAACACTTCTCAAAAGCTAAAATTGTGAGAGTGCAACTTAAAAAATAAGTGCTTCTGCGCCCTCCAATAGAGTTTGCAAACACACCTTTAAAATCATACAATTTATTATATCAAAATGTGTAATTTAATTATATTGAACCGGACAACTATTAATACAAATAATAAATATATCTTCATTTTTCAAGAACAAAAACAGTAATTAGAAGAAAGCTAAAAAAAAACAAGAGAGAAAGAAAAAGCCGAAGAAAAAGATAATTGAAGTCATGACATCGGGCTCTGAAATTACGCGCCAAAAATTGGGGACTCATATATATAAATGACCAGAAGCTCAGTCTTACATTTCCTTCGCAGTAGAGAAATTTCACAGAGCGAAAGGAAGAGAAGAAAAAATTGACTCCAAATATGGTATTGCTTTGCTTCGTATTGGATTTGCGGAGTTTATCGCCTTCAGTTCTTCGAGATGTGAAGCAGGTACACCGTACACAGCATTTTCCATTAGCTAAAGTACATATAAGAAATATTATACGCGAATTTCTCTGTTTTAGGGTTCGCCTTGTGCGAAAAGTTTATTAATTCTCTCGATCTTTATATATTATGTCATTTCAATCGGAAACTTAGAGATTTGAAAACTTAATCGTTAAATCGATTTTTAGTTAGATTTGAATATTTGATTTATGCTCGATGGTTTCTATTGCGCCAGTCATTATTGCAGCTTGCAAATTACTACGCTGTTTCATGCCCAAAGATCTGTAAAAGTGTTGGAACTCGATCGAATTCGAAGAATCTGCTTGATCGAATTGGACTTTGCTATGTTCTGCGAAATCGAATTACTTGTTCTGATGAGGTATTTTTTCTCTAACGTACTCTAGGCTATGTTTGAGTTGGTTAACGAAGATTTTTGGTATTATTTATCCTATTTATACATCTATTATTTATTGTATGATATTGTTCCCCGAATTGGATAAAACATTCACCTTTTGGTGTTTAGTTGTTCAATACAAGCATCAATACCCTGGCACTTTCTATTTTTGAGTTAAACAATAATTAGCGTCCAAATGTTGTGGATATGCTTTCATCTGAGGTAAGCAAAAGTTCAGTTCGGGCTTAGGCACATAGGAGCACTTTGATCAAGCACTGCTTGAAATCATATCCACAACATTTGCTTTCTATCTTTACACTGTTGTCTTACTTTCTGCTTGCCTTTATGTGCTTTATTATTTTCTCGAGCTTCTTCGCATGTACTAAATGCCATTTCAGGACTGCACGCAGTGTTGAGTTATTTGAGTTAATTGAAATGTATGTTTTTATACACTTCCTCGTAAACTTTGTTTTTTTTTTTTTTTTTTTTTTTCTGATTTTATTGTCTATGAATTGCAATTGTGTTTCTGCTCAATTTCATGTTCAAATAATAAATTTACTGAGGATTGAAGTTACAAGATGGGAACTTTTACTGTAAACAGCTGAAGGTTGCATATAACCCCCAAGGAAACTTCAATCTACGTGACCTTCACCATGCTCTGAACACTATGCCTACTGATGCTTTTTCTCATGAATCTGATGATTCCGAGGCCCTATGTACGGGTGATATTTTTATTATTTTCCTCCCTTCTGCTGAGTCCTTTTATGATAAGCACATGCAACAATAAATTTTGGGAAAAGCTTTATTTTGACTTAACTTCTAATGGGCCAATTATATGTATTTTCTCTTTATGCATCACAGACATGAAGTTGGCAGACATTCTGAGTGAAAAAACTATATACACTTGGGGAGGCCACGATAAAATTTTTGCAAGAAAAGTTATTTGGATAAGTTCTTATCTTGTTGGTGCCTTGGATTCTGTGACAATGAAGGCACTGATGGTGAGACTATATTCACTTGCCTCTCAAGACACCAACGCTAATGTTCATTTTGATAATTCCAGATTATAAAGACTCTGGTGAGTTTCTTATCAGGATGCAGCTGACAAGTGCATTTTGGTAGAACTCATTTTACTGGAGCAAACATCAAGTTGTGTTGGTGATGTCACTGACCGCATCAACCAAGTCGTAGAGCAGATTGGTTCTCTAAAAAACTGCTCATGTCTGACATTTGTTCCAGGTTGAATACGCTATTATGCATGACAAGTTCCAAGTCTTAGTTCTACCATACATATGGAGGATGCATTTTGCTTTCAATTTCCATATTGCGGTATATAAATGGGCTTGGTTTATAGTTGTCACTCTTACTCCAATTACTATAGAAGCTCCTCTTGACTTTCATATTGCTTGAAAATTAGTAATTATTTTCTCAGATACGGAAGAATGAAATGAAACTGTAGTTTACCCTTCATACTGTTGTCACGGCCAAAGATTTAGGTTAGGTGTTTCTATATCCTGACTAGCGTCACTAGCCGTAGAAAATGAACTGTTCTTTGTATTGAGTTAGTTCAGGCAGACTACTGTGTGTGTGACAGCCTGGCGGGGAAGGAAGGCTAACATTAAGATCCACAATGCTACTTGTCAAACAAATTGTATGGTCTAAGAAATTATTATTATTATTTTAAAAATTCAGACTAGATGTTTATCAAAATTGTGTTCAGATACCCAGGTACTTTATGGTCTCGCGAAAAGATGGTTTCAGGAGTTGACTGATGATAGAGAGGATCCATTACAAGCACTTTTTGTCTTCAAGATCAATTTAATGAACACCCTGAACCAGATATCCTGCAACTTGAGCACGTCTTTCATTCCTGTAATAGATGAATTCAATTTTTGTCAGGTATGTAACATTGTTCATCAAGACAAATATGAGGCAGTGCATTGCAAGCTTTAAGCAATTCTGGTTATTGAGGCATTTTCTCAGGGGATTCTCATATCATGTACATATGACATATCATAGATATTCTCGACTGTTAATTAATTATGTATTTGCACATGTAAGCAGAGAAATACAGGTATCTAAATATATAATATTCTCTTAATTATTTCAACTGCTATTTTTAGCTCCAGTTTAAAAAAAATGGAAAAATCAAACATTGAAGTTTTATTACATGCCTGGCTGCCTAAAATCATTTTCATCCAAGTAATATTTTTAAAGCGATTATCTGCTTATGGAGGTAAAAACTTGGCCTAAACCGCAAGAAGTCAGAATCCTAAGTTTTTAAATGATTGGGCGAAATTAGCATATTCCACACCCTGAAAAATGATTACTTATCCTTAAATGTTGCCTTAATTCAAACCATTAATACACGAAGACTGCTAAATTAGTTCAAATTTTCGAGATAATGGATTCTATGCACCATTAATTGATGTCTGTTGATTGAAGAATTACATTTTTTGCCCACTTGAAATCACTATATCGTATTAATCTTCTATTTAAACAGACATGTCGATGTCATGGAATGCCATTGGACGGGTTAAATGTGAATCAGACAAAAAGATCTTCTTCTTGTCCAGTAACCGGCGAGAATCTGGGAGTTTTGGATATAATTGAGAACTCAGCCAGGGTCGGTGAACAAACAATACTATATATGCCTTCTTTCCTGGACAGGTCAAAGCTGACGCCAGTTTCATCCCCAATTGAGTTCAATGTCATTCAGAGGACCAACTTAGGAACACTAAGTGAAGGTACACATATTTGAGAGAAGGTGCATATATGATGTGCAGGAATTCACTTTGTGGTTTAAAGTTCTCATGTTCTTATCAAGCATGAAGGATTAGATCCTATCGTTTTAAACCCTAAATAGCACTTAGGTATCACATCACTTCATTTTTTGTACCCTAAATAGCAAGTTTTATACCTAGGAAAGTAGCTGCAAATGATACTTTAATTTATGTCTTCCAGTTTTAATTTTTATTTATTTGGTTTTGATAGGGCTGATAATGGGTGCTACGTACCTTGTTACTCCAACTTCTTATAATTCAGATGAGAATGACAAGTCAGAGCTAAACTGTAAACGTGCGTGCAAGGCTCTCTCACTGTTGTCTCAATATTATGATTTTCATTATCGTATTCTTTATGAGCTTGCCACTTATTTCATATCTCGATCTTTTTCTGATCACAGTCTTTCAAGTGGTATGTAGAGTTCTAAATTCCCTCGATCAGGGTTTGGTTTGCTCTTCTACTTGTAACATTGAAACTGCAACTGGGACTTCATTCCCGTGCTATTATATACTCTTACCTTCAGACAAAGGGCTTATGCTTCTCAGGGTAATTGCTTTGTACATTTCTCCACTCCCCTCCCCCCTTTACAAAGTGCTGGTAGTTTTTCCCTTTCCAGTGTATCATTTTAAAATGTAACTCCGATTTTGGACTCCCTGAATAAATAATATTTCTAAGCAAAACCTGAACTGCCTATTGCCTATTTATTAGCAAGGGAACAGCTAATAAATATAGAGAACAAAAGTATGGTTAATGAGTTTACAACCTTTTGCCATTTTAGCATTAGCACATTTATATGTTAATTTCTTGTTTCTTATCTTGTTTAAATTTTGTAATATCATTGTCTAGACTTTTCAACATTTCAAATACTAGAAAAATCACTCAAAGTTTCTCTTTTCTCTACTGACAATAAATCCATTTGCCAATTATGTAAATTTGCAGAGGCTTTCAGCATCGGAGGAGTTTATGCCTATCCCTGATGTCACCCAACTCATTAGCTCTGTTGTGGCTGAAGAGATTGAAAACACAGTCAAAGCCTCTTTGCTAAAGGTTGAATCTATACCGTTTGTATGTTCTCTTGGATTTAGTTTTACATAACTGCATTTTGGGCTTCTAATTTCTGTTATGACATTGATTGATATATCAGGTAAACTTTTAAAGGTATTTGCTGGCGACTATTTTAACTTCATCGTACAAAGATAAATTAAATAGGTTTTTTGAATTGATCTAGAAATCTAGTTAAGGAAACTTAAGTAGAAGTCCACCTGATAAAGATTATTTTTTTCTTATTTATACAAATTCAAGCAATAACGTAAATAAAGAGGATATCAATTTGATCATCTGAATATTAGTTGTTGTCTGACTCATGAACTTATTTATTTGAATGGGCTAATGATAATACTTCGTTGTGAAAACTTAACCATTATGTTCTTTTGCTGCGTACTAATATGCAATGCATTATTCCCAGGTGGAAGAAACTGACTACAATCCAGTCCAGCATGAGAGAGGATTCCATAAAAAACTGAACACACTTGTTAAAGAGAGCCTGCACTTTAGGTAATTTTCTCTTTCTTGAGGTTCTCACATTACAATCCCTTGATCTAAACGTGGTTGGTTTTGGATTATGATTCTAGCCTCTCATTTTCGACTAGCTTCTCAAAATATAGGACTCAATCAATCCGTATATTATTATTGTGATGTGTTTGTTGTAGGCTCTTTTAAAAGGTAGAATTACTACCAATTAATTAGGTTGATACGAAAACTTGCAAGAGAATAAGCATAATCTTTTTTACTTTCATACTATGAGTTATCATGTTTCTTAGTGTGGCCACGAGTCCATGTGATGAACTCCCTGCTCACTAAGAGTTGGCAACCTTGCTATCGCGACAGAATCAAATTTGAGCCTCATTATTTAAATCCAATAACTAGTAAAAATATTATAAGCAAATGAGAATCTTCTGGTTTTTGCATGGAGAATGCTGTTATATTTGGTAGTAAGAAAACTTCGTAGCTGAACTGAAATCACAAAATAATTCATATAATTATGTTTCAAAAACACAATATTGGATTCATCACCCCTGATCCTATTTCTTTTGTTTTCTCTGGTTTATTTTTCATTATGATAGTTAGCGGTATTAAGCATTAAGCTTTTCATTGTTCTTTCAATGTATCATCTGATTTCTTAAACATTACTAATTACCTCAGGGTAATACATCCTATAAGCAATGAAGGAATCTCAGGGTCAGATTTGGACCAACAAAATTCTCAGTCTCAAGTTCAAGCATCAACCTCAGCTTCAGGTAAAGCTGTCCCAGTAGATGAACAACCACACTACGATTCTAAACCAGGAGAAAAGAAAATCAGCCCTTGTCTTTCAGAAGAATGGGAGCAACTCATTGTCACCAACCTCGAAGGCATATGCTCCCCCACGTGCATTTCCAACTCAAAGATTGATCAACTGCTCGTTTCCCCATCACAAAGTAACAAGCAACTGGATGAGAAAACCTCAAGAATCCTTGAGAGATTGGAAGTCCCTAAGCAGTTAAAAAGAAAAGCAGTGTCACCTACAATCTCATGCAGTCTTTCTGCTGATGTGTGTGGACCCCTGAAGAAGGCTCTGATACCATATAAGACCAATGATGGTCCAGACCATGGCCTAATACCGAGCCAACCAATAAAGCCCACTTTCCAGAGGTTAAAGAGGAAGAAATAGCAGATTATGAGGTAATTTTTCCCTTCATTTACTATGAATCTGCTCGATTACTGCACGTTTATCCTCTCTAGGTGTAGTTACCTCGTGCATAATATTCACAATGTGTCTGTTGGTCACGATTTGAAAACCCATGTGCGGAAAAAAACCAATTTGTAAAATGCATATAAAAAAATACTATCTCTTAGGGCAAAGTTATTCCAATTACTCTTTTTTCTTTTTTTTTTTTAAGAACGATGTGTGTTTTGCTTATAATCAAATGCATATTGGTTCACAAGTAAGAACATAAAGTAGTTAAAACACAAATTATTTTTTATGTGGTTTTTCGGGGAGTCCAACTCCTACATCCACTCTTCCCTATCAAATGGGCACCAACTTAACCGACTTAAACCAACTTTTTCTTTTTTTGCTTTTAACTTAATTTAACGTGTTAGTCCAACACCCAATCCAGATGTTTACCACAAGGGGCACACTCAAAACCAAGACTTATTACCCTCACGGATTGCCTACCCTCCCTTTCGATTGCCTATTGCTTAGATGTTTAACGAGTTCTCACTCACACCTGAATTTAAGTTAGTCCAACTAACTTAAATTCCTTGCTTAACAACACTTAACCTAACACTTGGTTTGGGTAAAGATTGTTTGGTGTCCAACTAGGGTGAGATTTTCCCTTACATTTGTTTAGCCTCAATGCTAAGGATGGAAAAATCTCTCTAAGCTTAGGATATTACATTTGTGCTTTGATCTAGGGTAGAACACTCTTGAATATATGCGCGTATTTTCTTTTCTCGTTGTTCTATGGTGGAAATGCTGGATGATTTGGCTTTTTGGATGTTTCACGCATTTCTCCACACTTAATAATGAAGGAAGAACTTGTATATATAGTGTGGATTTGAATGTTACCGTTGGATGGAGTTACATTCAAATCCATACTACTCTGTAGCTTTTGCAGCTTTTTTCAGGCTTGTTGTCTTCCTCTCATTGGTCCACGTCAGCTGAATCTAACGGCTATATTCTTCAGGATCCTTCTGAGTCTCAGGATTCTCTGAGTCTTCAGGATTCTCCGAGTCTTCAGGATTTTTCTGAGTCTCAGGATTCTTGATTCAGCAGACTTCTCTTCTCTGGACCTTTTCGATCGAACATCGCGACACTTTCGGGCTTACTGAGTTCACTCTTTCCAACAATCTTACCCTCAGGTTTAGCACTAGGCTAACTGATCGCCGGTAGCATTAAAGATTCTCAGTGAACATGACTTCAGATGACTTCTCTTCTGATTTCTTCTCGCCTAATCTGGTATGGAAAAATTTAAGCTGGTTTTTCGATGATTTCTTCTCGCCTAATCGGTCCGGATCGGTATAGCATCGGTCGACATATCGGTTTATATCAGTTAATGCATCGGATGATTTGCATATCGGGTTAGCATATCCACACTTTAGCTTGAAGGATCTCGATCGCGTCTATCTCGATCGATCTCATCTGAATGTTACGATCGCAACCTCCTCTTAATCATTCGGTCATCGATCTTACTCGGTGACTTAGCTTTCTTTTCTTACGATTTTTGCTCAGCTCATCAGTTAACTCCGGAACTCATCTTACTCATCTGATCTCGATCAGCCTCGTCTGATCTCGATCATCTTCGTCTGATTTCGTGAGTTCCCCCTCAACTTGTTTTTTTTCCCCTCAACTTGTTATCTGTAAGTTAGCTTCAAAACCACAAGTTGATAATGTTTTGGCATAATTCATCAAAATTAAAATATCCCAACAGTGTCACATAATAATGTTCTCTACCTAAGTTTGATTTGCATAAGAAGATAAATATATACTTAAGAGCTGCATTTTTGCAAGTATACTTCTTTGTTTTAGCTGTTGCCGTGGCTAGTAAATCATAACGAGCAGACACTTCTTTTAGGATTACTTTCGTAATAGTTCTCTTATAGTGTGTAACTTCACAAATTTCATCATAATTAATGGGGTTGTAGGGAGTATGGACTATAACTTCTACACAAATATTCATCACTATAGGTGAAGGGTAGAGGACCATAGGTATCTTAAGTTTTGGAACTATTGATCGCGATCTTGGTACCATAGAACTATCGACCACAATTTTGAATTTCCGAATCATTTGAACACCCTAGAGAAGGGTGTCATTTGGTTTTTCATATGTCTTGAACTTTAGTATGTTCTACTGTGGCACATAGGTTAGATGATAATGGTATATTGTTATATAAATATGTTAAAAGGAAAACTGTACACTTGACATATAATTATGAGGGACAGTGCAATAGAAGATATAAGAGTACTAATTGCTATTGAGGATTAGAAACAGTTCGGATCTTATAGTATTAAGTTATCTCACATTGTGTTTAGTTTAAAGTGCATAATTAGATAAAATAAATTGCTATTGAGAATCCAATATATATGAATTCTCTGCGGCATTTTTATTGAATTTTGTGCTTCATTTGATTGGTAATTATCACACTCACAAAGATGATGACTTTAGTGAAATGAAATGTAAGATAAAATAAATGCATTTTCAGCACATACTAGAGTCACTTTTGAAAAAATAATACTAATAATGAATGCATTAGTAATACCATTTCTATACTTCAAACACATTAGTCAAATAAAGCAACACATAATGCAAAAGGTACAATTAAAAATTAGAATGAATGGTAAGATGTACATCTGTGATATAGAGACTAGACCACTATCATTTCCACATGGGGGTTTCTTGTTCTCGTCATACTCCACAGTCCTCCCCCATATCCCACAGTTTCTTGTTAAGCTGTAACACACTAACGCGTTTATGTAATGTGGAACGTATAGCAATTCAAATTTGTGTGTCGTGTGGGCCCTTGAAAGCTACCTGATTGCTAGGAATTAGTTGAACAAAAATCTCACACATTGCATTTTTACCTAAAGACGCTGGTTTTAAAAGTAAGGAAAGCGGTCATGATTAAGGCAGCATTGATGAAACTTTGACCCATTTCTAAATTCAACTTAATTTCGGTCTACATTTTACAAACAGTTAAAATTTGTTGGGACCCTTGATTATTAATTCTATAATCAATATTCTAGTTTAGTTTTTCTGTGTATTTGTGGTTTGTGTATCATATTTCTTTGAGGGTGAGTTCTATTTTAACTTGGAATCCAAATCATTTCCATAATTTGCTTGATATAAGGAGGGTGTAGGGAGCATCAATATATAATATAAGTTCTAACCCTTTAACCAATAGATAGTAAGAATGGAGAAACTCCCAGACAGCATAGATGAGTAGATCTACCTAATATAGCAGAGTTGGTAGGTGTTAGAAGGATTAGATTTTTCAAATGCATAAATATGATATGGACCATTATCTCCCTGAGGTTGGAAGAATTTATTTTTACCCAAAATCTATTTCACTATACTTTTTGAAATGTTTGTCAAAAAATTAAGTAGAATGTAGAAATATGATTTGGACCATTCTTTCTTTAAGCTAGCAGATTTTCTTTCTTCTTTTTACCCAAAACTCATTTATCAATATTATTTCATAAAATTAATAAATGGATGTTGACATATTCCAGGCATAATATTAATCTAAAAGAATCTATGAGATGATCATAATTGATTTACAGCTGGTTGGACATGTGGGCACAAGCTCGTGTAAAATCTTGACAATCCTAAACATTGAAAAGACCCCATGATCATTCTCAGTGGCAAATTAAGCATAATTTTAGTACAAACACATATACACATTTATAGTGGAGAGATAGGTTAGGAACTCATCTACACCACTTCTTCACCATCTCATTTTATTATCCTCTATAAAAATCAATAAAGTGGAAAAATAATAATCAAATTGGACCCCACTAATTTTCTTTTCTGATTCAACCATGATCCCCTTGTGAGGTCACTCGTGGCAATATCACCTCTACTATATTTACTTACCCAAAAAGAAAAATATTAAAAAGAAAACCTTGAATTTTCTGAAAATATTCCCCACCTCTTATTGTGGGGTTGGTGGTCCTTCAAGGTTTGATCTCAGCACTAAACAGCCTTCTCTATTAATGCATTTGTTTCATCATGATAGTAGGTTAAAAGTTTTCTTTGTGGAATTCAAATCTGGTGGAGGTTTTGTGAGAAAAATCAGAAGCTAATTCTCTTAGCTCTTTCACTGGTGGTGGGGCCCCACAATAAAACACTCCTGTAAAAATGTCAACACCAACATTTCTTAATAACATTTTTAATGATTAATAGCTGATTTGGGTGATAATAATATTCGTGTAATATTCGATGCATTATATGTATAATTACGTTGCGTGTTGAAAGGCTGTCATTTAAATGTGTTAGTTATGGATAAAGCACTAAATTTGATGGAATGAAAACAACACTGACAAGACCTGTGCTCACCTTTTGTCAATTATGAGAACAGCATTGCTAGCACATGGCTTTACCAACTTTTACTTTGATAAAATGATAGTAAAAAAAAGTTGAATTTAAAGGAAGTGGTGTCATGAACTACGGCGTACCGAAAATTTTCTTGCCATACCGTTACCGTACCGAAATTTTCGATACCGAAAAATTTTATACCGTTGTACCGAAAATTTGGTATACCGAATTTTTCGGTATCCTGATATTACATACCGATACCGTACCGAAATTTCAATATATACCGGTATACCGAAAATTTTTCGGTATACCGGAAATTTTTTCGGTATACCGAAAATATTTAGGTATACCGAAATATTTCGGTATTTCGGTATACCGAAATTTTCTATATTTTCATACCGTTATCGTACCGAAATTTCGATAACATCGATATTTTTCGGTGCGGTAAGTGCGGTATACCGATATTTTCGGTATTTCCTCCACCCCTAGACATGAATGTATAATGAGAAAGGGGAACAATAAACAAAGTGGCTTTACGTGTAAAAATGTGTGAAAATAGGGATGAAGTATTAGGTGCTGATGGAAAAAGTTAATCACTAATCTCCCATTATAGAAGAATAGATTTTTATTAATGGAGCTATCAGCTCTAAAACTTTTTATTTCAATATAATAAAATCACATAATAGTGCCTTTTAAAACCCATTTTTAGTAAATATTCTACTACACATGTACTAGATGTAGCATGAGAAAATAAGGAAAGAAAAGTTCATTCCTAGGGGGTGATCAAATTAACTTGTGCATTTCCAGTGTGTGGTATAGCCGTATAGGAGCATGGGCATGTTAGGATATATACATACGCGGACATATAACCAGAATAACATTTTCAACTATTTAGATTAGGCAAATTCTTTTATGCAAGAGTATTAGTTGTTATACTAAAAGGTATTAGTTGTAATACTAGAAGATATTAATTGGTCAGTATTAGTTGTTTCATTGAACATTATTAGTTGTGCACCAGTTGTAGCAAAGCAACTGTGCACCCAAGTGTTACCCATATTAGACAAATATACAACAAAGCAATGTATGTAAAATATTTTAGCTGATATAAGAAACTTACCAACTCTTGAATTAGGATGATTGAGAGCAATCCTCTTGTAAACTGCCCTCCAATTAGGCCTAGCAAAGTGAGACTTAACCCTAGTTCCCGAGACAACATCCACTCCATTTTTAGCATGGTTGATTGTTTGAAGCATAGCAATTAGAGCAGAACGAGCATCCCCTTCTTCGTACACACTTGTGCAATAATTGTGCATTTCTATAACTCCTTTGTGATCCATTTCAGCTACCTCATTCATCACACCTTTGAACCACTCAAACGAGCCTTGTTCTCTCGTCATCCAATAGAAATAAGCCCTCCTTGTCTTAAAGTCGTGTCTTCCACTCCCGGAAGTGTTTTTTCGTTTGGACGGAAAGGAGGGTGGGGAAATGCCGTTTCCACCCTCCTCGAGAGCGTTTTCTTCTTCCTCAATTGCTTTCATGTTGTTAGCAATGTCCTTTACGACGCTGATCATCGGGGTTGCTCCGATACCTAGCCCTACTAGTAGGACCACGTCATAGTCCTTGTAGTCTTGTGTTGGTGCTCCATATGGTCCATCGATCAATACTTGCGGGAAACTGTGAGACGGTCATTTAAATAAAAAAATATTAGGAATATTATCACTAGCATTACAAGAAAATTGGCCTTTAATGGTAACAATTTTGTCACTAAAATTTATCTACCTAAAAGTCTTAAATGACATGACCTTTGGTACTATACATATACTAATGATATGAAGTATATATGTATTATTATGCCTGATTGGTTAAATTAAGTTTACAATTATACATTGGATTTCTAATAATGTACCCATAACAACAAAAACTTCATCTTTAAAATACATATTTGTTTTAAGAAAAAGCAAAAATAAGTTAATTAGTACAGTATATATAATAAATCTTATTAAACATTACTCCCATGTCCCAAACTCGATTGTACATTTCACTTTTTGACTCGTATTTTATTGAGCGAGTTGTTTATAGTATATGAAATGATAAAGTGATTTTTAAGATATTGTAGGTTAGATGAGGGGTAGCACTATCATACATCACCTTAAAAATTTCTTTATCATTTCAAATATTAATAAACAACTCGTTCAATAAAATACGAGTCAAATAGTGTGAATGTACACGTGAGTTTGGGAAATAAGAAGTGTAAGATTTAACAGTAAGTCAATTGACTAATTAAATTTTAAATTTCTTTATAACATTCAATTTGTAAGACTATTTAGAGATTAAACATAAACAAATATAGTATTTCATTTGAGCAATTTTCTTTTAAAAAAATATAGCATGATTCAGAAAATGCCCTACTTGGGATTATTTTCTCCTTCCAAAAAGTCAGCTCTAAGGAGGCCGCTTTTTCCTGTGGGTGGTGGCTGACAAACCTAGCAAACACCAAATATATAAGAACAATTAACTTGTAAACAATTTAGACAGGAAAGCAATAATAAAAATTGCATTAAAATAAGATTATCTCACATGAATTTGTTTGGTTCCTCCATCTAAATATATAAAGACAATAATCCCACATTAAAAAAACTATTCTCTTGATTTGCAGGCTATTGCATTTATCAAGAGCCATCTCTTTAAACTACTACTATATCATAATTAATTCTTGAAAACTTCAGGAGTTTGATTAAGACTAATAATTATGTAATATTTATGTTAATCACTTAAGTCTAAAGATATTTACCTCTGAGAAAACAACTTTAAGTTGCCTGGTCCAGTCACCGAGTGTCCTTATGTGAACACTTAGATAATCATCCCTAGGAGCTGAGGTAATTGAAAAAGGGTGCCTGCAATTAATTGGGCCACTTAAGCTTAATTAAACCAAAAAAGACAACAATAATGCAAATTGTTAAACATTTTTCAACGCATGATTGCTTGTACATTCGGATAATGTAAAAAATTAATCATGGGTACGAAAATTGTTTTTTTAATCTGTAACATCAATTCCTTTTGCATATTTTTATGCAATTTTATTTTATATAATAGCAATATGATGTCCAATTTGTTTGCAGTGTGCACTTTATATTTAACACGCTGTTTATTAATATTACTATGCATACAATTGTATATTATTATTAATAATAATAATAATAATAATAATTAGATATGAAACAAATCACCTACCATTCAAATGGAGAAACAGCTGCACATTTGACAAACATGTACTGTCCACTCTTATATTTGAATCCTTGAGGCTTAGACATGTGCAGTGCTAGCACATTTCCAGGGTAAACAGCCACCTTTTTTTCACAAAAAATAAATATTTATATGTATATTTGATGATTCATCCCCATCACTATTATTCATCACTTATGTAGAAAAAGAAAAAGGTAATTTCATGCCACTTAAAACTTTTGAAATTTGTATGTGCAAGATATATACATGTGATGTTTACATTACATTTACCTTAAGAATCTTGACAGGTTTAATACTGGACCTGAATGCTCTGATCAGTCTTTCTCCAGCATATAGTGCCAGAGGAATTGTTAGATACATCCATGTCTGCCATTTAAATCAATAATTTGTTCAATTTGTTGAATTTAAACAAAAAAAACTACCATATTATACGACATACATTGGTATAATAAAACACGAGATGAAATAGTGTCCAACATAGACTATTTCTCACCGTATCTTCTAATTTTATATTTCATTTCATCAATGCTCGTTATATATAGAATGTGCGCTATAAGAAATAAAATACGAAAATGAAAGTACATAGAGTATGAAAACTCACTGTTTTCTTGTACCAATGATGGGTCAAGTAAAGCTTGATGCCATGAATAATGAGGAGTGTGTAGACAATGATGAATAAGTGGTGTGAATACCAAAAGGCATTGAACCCTGCGAGCTTGTTCAATGGTTTTGGTATCTTCAATTTGTTCCTTCTAAACCATGGTGATGCAAGTGTGAATGCTATAGCCATTAGAATCACCATTATAATTCCTGTCACCCCTTCCCATCCCTTCACGAAAAACCAATAACTTGTTGGCTGATCGCCAAACAAGTCCTCCATCGGCTCATATTTTTCTGGGTCCGCATTCAGAAGGCGAGGGAAATCACACGTTAAATGACTTATCACGTGTATTCCAACTCCTATTCCAATTGCGACAGCGATCACCTATAGGAAAATAAGCACGCATACTTCTTAAATTACGTGTTCAGTACATGAGGAATAGCAATGTGTTCAATTTCAAATAGCAACACTTGAGCCCACTAGGTGCACTGATGCATAATTAATATTGTCCAGTGGTAATAATCAATAATATAATGCTGACCAACTTATAACACCCTTCAGTAAAAAACCTAATACCTTTTAATAATGCACTGGAGTTGCCGTGCAACCGGTGCATATTGGTATTTGCTAATTTCAAAAAATTGTAGAAAAAAGTACTCCACTTGGTATTGAAAAGTAATTTAGAGAATTGAGGTCCATCCCACCTGCTACATTGCTATATCCATCTCACCATTTTTTCAATGTTGATTAATTAATACTTTTGAAAAATTCAGATGCTAATGCAATACAAGACTACTTCTTTTTCCTTTATTTCCTCTTCATTATTATGTTCAAGAAAAATAAAACAAGAATGACTGTAGTACGCGTCAAGGAGTAGGTAAAGGTATATATCTGTAATATTGTCGAGTTGGCTCGTTAGATTTGATTTTAAATTAACACATAAAATAATAAAGTTCTAATTCCAAATCAGAACAAGAATGCATATGCCATGTATGTATCAATCACCATACGAATCACACTAATGTTTATAGGATGATTATATTAGTTAGTTAGTTAGTTAACTATGGCGATTATTACATGAGTTTTTATATATTTGTATGTATGATTTTTTAAACTACAATAACAACGTCCAACATCAGCATAAACTACAAGTTTTTGTCAAACTATTATAGTATCAAATCTTAACACCATATCAAAACCAAGTCAAGTATACTCACCTTATGAAAATTAATATTGTCATCAAAGGGGACCGCAGCTCCTAATCTGGTCTTATTCCTGAGCCAGGTGATGGTATTCCGACACATCGGAAGCAAAATCAACGCCATGTTCAGCTTCAACGTCTCCGCTGCCCCTTTCGCCATGCAAACACAATGCCCCATTACTTCAAAAACGTCCTCTCTATTCTTATACTGCACATACTTGTAAGCAAACAATCCCGCCATCACTCCGATCCACAGAGCCATCACCCAAACCCGTTGCCAATTATCCAGCAAAAAGTAGCGCATATCTCTGTACCATCTTGTAACAGGATGGTCTTGCGTGGGCTTCAGCTTCTCGCTCAGCATTTTGCTCAGATTCCGACTCTCGCCTGTCCCTCTGATCGTCTGGTTTGGACCTTGCAGTAGAAGCATCTCCAGGTTTTCTATCTGTTGGAAACGAGTTTGTGATCGGTTTCTTGATCTATTTACTTTACGGAATTGAGAGAAGTTTTGATTTAATTGCGTACCATGATGTAACCGAGATTGCTGGGGTCTAATTCTTCCATGATTAGTCTTGCATATTCATCTGCTTGTGTCTGGATGTTGGAAAGACTATTTGCGGAAGCACTTAAAGTGATTATCTGCAGAGTTAAAAAGTCTTCATATTTTTAGTAATAATTTAATTAGTTAATTGCACGAGAGAGAAAAAGATAGAAAAGACCTCTCTGACTTCTTCTTCACTGATTCTGCCGTCTGCATCTTTATCAACCCTGCAATTTACCTCTGAATTAATAAAAATGAGTAAATTTTATGTATAATCATGTAAATTTTTTGAATATATAATATTCTTACATGTCGAAGAATGTTTGAAGGCGACAATCGAAACTCTGATCAGCAATCTGATCCCAGAAATCTTTTAGCTGCGCTTTTGTGATTGAATCGACGGTGATATTCCTCCTCCGTGAAAGCGCGTCGAAAAAGCTCGCCGGCGAACTCCTTATCGCTCTTCTTATTCATACCTATATATATACACACACATGAACTAGTATTAGATTTCATTAAACTACACGAAAATTGAATATATATCATAATCATGCAAACAATTAGGTGTTGGTAGTTAAGACTAAATTCTTATGTAGCGTTTTGGTATAATATTTACCAATGCATTCACCAAAAAGTGAACGAGGCAGCAACCCATTGGTGGCGGCTGTAAGCTCGTCGAACCGCTTATCCACCTTCGCCCAGGCGGCGCCGCCGTCGGTCCGGCTGATAAACTTGAGCCCCTTGAGAGCCTGCGCCGCCGCGGACTTGGTCCGGTCGAACCTCCCCATCGGCTGAGGGCGGCGCGTGAGCGACGCCAATCGCTTAATGTCATGTGAAACTTGCTTAATTCTTGATGAAGCATTCCTCGCTATTGATGATCCGAATGATGACTTTTTTCAAGCCCTTTGGCCAGCATGGCGATCTCGGGGTCGTCAAGTCGCCGCCGCCGGCCACCTTGACGCTGTGCACCGCCACCGTGTCTTCGCCGACGTCGAGGGTGATCTCGACGTAGTCGTTGCCAGCGGCGGCAGAGTCATCCGGGAGGGTGAAACGTTCGCCCTTTTTGGCGCCGCCGCCGCCCCTTTTGTTCAGTGGCCCGCTTAGAGGGCCGCTGAATGATGTACCATCGCCGCCGCTGCCGCTGATGCTGACTAATTCGGTGTCGGAATGACGGTGGCGGTGGTGGTTATTATCATCCGGGCTTTGCATTTGTAATAGTATACGCGGTGGCGGTTGCGGTGGTGGTGGTTTCTTAAATGGTTAATTACCAAATCATGAACTGTTTTGTTTGGTTTGTTTAAAAGAAATATGAAATTGAAGAGGCAATGAATGGAGTTTATATACAAAATGTACGATCCAACTATTTTGATAATGGCTGCTCTAACCCGCCATTTCAGTTCAGATATGTAGTTGTTGTTTATGCTAGCCTGGACATATTAGTATATTACACATGTATGCATATTCTTTTACATTTATATAGGATAGAAAATGACAAAATAATTTTTAATTTAACGAAACCACCGCGCATCTTCTTGCAAGAATTATTCGAACATGACAGCTGGCGCTGGAGGTCATCGGCATATGTGATATTTATACATATGATAATATATAAAGCACCATAATTATACCAGATTAAACTTGAAAAAAAAAGAAAATGTTCACAGTAAAGCTTGGGTTAAAGTTAAAATAACTGTTATGTGTGTTGATGATGTCAAAATGTCTAGATCAGTAATTAAAGGTTATAATAAAATTTGAGTTTTGACTAAAATTGCTTGAGCATGAATTTCAACATTGGGTTTGTATGGATTATGTGCACTCAGACCTATATTTTATAGTTTAACTAGTATTTTTCTTATATTTCTGTTACGTGTGATACTATGAAATATGTAAAAGTAACTACTTTAAAAAATTTAGAAGTGTATAATTTCTTTTACATTGTTTTAAATATTTTTTTAAATAAAACCTGTCCATTATTAGTTGATCAACATACAACAATTAGAATATCTAAAATTTTATTTGTATAACTAGGCTATTAAATTAATATGTAAAATTATATATATAAGTAAAATTATTGCATAGTAACTACGTTGGTGCATTCTATATCATATAGAATTTTTTTTTTATATAGATCTCATCACCCTCAATATCAGATACTTTGGTATAAATTTTTGCGTTTTTTTCTCTATTTTATTATTGTATAAATGTATATCATGCGCTATAATAAACATAATAAAATAATATGTATATTTGAATAAGTCTAATTGCAATTATTCTTGAGAATTGAAAAGGTACATTACTAACGTAGCAATCTTGAGGATTTTATTTTGGGCATAGATTAATTTAGTTAGATTTGGGAGGATTCTTAGTTGGAGTAAAGGAAGTGTTTGATTAATATGTTTCTCTCTTTATATAGTGTCATCTCGGAAAGTACAGATTTGGTTAATGAGTGTGATTTTTTTGTGAAACAGAGTGAAAATGGAACTAAGTTGGGATAGGATTTTGAGGTACTAATGAATTTTTTCATGCTTGTGGAGTTATGGGATGTGTTGTCAGGATTTAAGTGGTTTCACGATAGCCGGATTCATTGAATGGGCGGATCTGAAACATATCTTTCTCCTTCAGTGATGTGCAGCTCTTTGACTCAGCTGACAGGAACAACGTGCTCTGGTGGGATGCCTCGGGAGTGGTGGAAGGCAATCCTTGAGAAAGTTTGGTATTTACTTGGAAGCACACAATGAATGGATTACTACTAAGATCAACTTGACAAAGGGGGCTGCCATGTGATGGTGAGTGTGTCATGTCTTAAAACAATTTTAGAATCTGCTTCGTCACTTGATTTTTTAGAATGCTGTTTTCTAATTTCATTTACAGAAGTGAGGGTGAAAGCGATGGTTGGATATTTCTTATCTGATCATTCTATGATGCATGATCGTTTGCAAGTTTTGTGTCTGGGAGCTCGATAGGACTTCTAAAATATTCCTTCTTGTTTGGCGGTGTGTTGGTATGGAAGGATCGTGTAAAGTGGCACAACACCGGTCTTCCAATAATGTCATGTCTGCGGATCGGTCGATAACTTTTGATGGAGTAAGAGATTGAATTCGTGGAAATGTCTTCAAAGCTCATTTTCCCCATCTTTCTATTCTGTAGCAATGATTGGTCGCGAAACGAGCACTCTGGGTGTATTCTTCATAATTTTTAGATCTCGGTGGTGGGCGTGATATAGATAATGTCTGATTTCTCAATTTCACTTTCATATACTCTGAGTTAGAAATTACCCCGTATCCGGAATGAATAATGGTGTCAATCTGTGCATTGAAAAACTGGATTGGTCTGGAAATCGGTTGGATGAAGGTCCAATATGATTTTGATTGGAATCGCAAGTGGTCAACCAGGTTGTAGTTTTGATTGGGAGTGGATACGCTCGTCCTACACTTCGTTACTTCTTTCATAAACCAATTGTGGCAGCATGTTTTTGAGTTGTCTAGGTATTAATATATTTTTAGAAAAAGATTTTTTTACGAGGAATATTCTTTTAAGATGGTAACATTCATCGTGAACCATGTACATGTATGGATTTTATTGCATTAATGAAATATAATTACTAGTGTATAAAATTATTTATTCATTTAAAATATTTTACTAGTATTGATACAAAATATATAACCAATGATATATATTTTAAAAAAAAACGGTGATATTACGGAAAAATAAAGTTTGACAAATGAAGCTTAATTTAATGCAAATTTTGTCATCAAACTTTTTTACCTATTTCTATTGTTCACTGAGTTTTGTGTATTTGCACTTGATAATATTTTTATGAAACTAGGAAGATCAGTTAGGTAATGAGAGGATATTGTAACAAGTGTGGGGAGTAATGAAGAGTCGCTTGCTGTTTATGCTTTTTACAGTATTTTAATTAAATAATAATAATGCAATCATCAACCCTATATTAGTAATCTCATCTTAATATCTGTTGCCATTCTTATTCAAATTCATATAGGATTTGAATTACTATGGCCAGATGTATGAGAGTAGTAATCGGTTTAGCTGTCTAATTTGCATAGCTTTTAAAAATATTTCACGGACCAGGGTCCAGAAATACATTAAGCGGTGAAATAAAAAGCTGCATAATCTGAGCAAGAATTACGTGGATCGTATTTGATCAGATAAAACAAAATAATTTTTTATCATTCAGTAAAAGCAGCAGCAAAGTAGATTTTGAATCTGTATTATAAAACATCGTATATTCTGTAATGCATGCATAGCAATAATGTAAGGAAAAGATTAAGTGAAACGGTTTTGTGGTTAGAGGAGGCATAACCTGGAAAGTCTTGGTTCGTATGCAGTGGGATTTAAATGATTTTTATAAAATTTTGGCGAGCGAAATAGAACTCATTTTCAGATATAATTATATAAGATAACATGTATTCTTAATGCAATGTATGCGTCGAAAATAACGTGCGTTAGCATAATCTGGCGTATTTATTGATAAGGTATTGAAAGTATTGTTGTTATGCACAAATGTGTTGTATGAATAAAGGCAACATACTCTGTACCATCTTTCTTCTTGATTTTTATCTGTGACTATGATCCATGATCTTAAGTAAAACCAACCACACGATTTATAAATTTGAATTGGTAAAAATATCTTTTATTCATCATCGTATAATAACATTAATTGCGCTTCTTTTATTGTGTATTTTGTTTTATAGTAACCACTGACTTAAGCGAATTTTCTTAATGTTGTAGATTTGCGATTGCAAAAAGTCTCTCTGGCTGCTGTTACTCATCCAAAGTTCGCGGGTATCAGTTAGCTTCCACATTTGAACACAATATTTTAGAAGAAAGCCGGCCTGCTGGGGTGCTGCTTTAATTTCTGTTGCTTTGATGTTAATTTAATGTCGCCTTCCACTGCAAGGTAAAAAATGCCATTAACCAACGCATGTGTTTTAAGAAAAAGCAGTGCTTAGCAAACTTACCAAGGTAATAAACAGAAGTTACATCATATTCCGCATTTGAACTATTGAACATAATATATTGGTGATGTCTGGTTGTTTGAGAATTTTGAATATTAATTTATAGGATAGCACGTAATTAACTGAGTGTAGGATGCGGTGGGATACTGCGATGCGGCTGCGTGGCATGTCGGTAAAAGTAATAATAATTTTTGATCTTAAAGGTAGGACCTTTGGTAATCGGACATGGATAAGGGTACCGTCAGATTGAGCCCTTAAATTAGATTTCATTTTTTGTGAAATAAATTTATTTTATATTAATTAATAGGGTGTTGCAGGCCAATGAAAATCATTACGATATCTTTTGACGCTTAGCACGATTAAAATACATTGAATTGTTAATGGTTTCCATATTTTATTCGATGTTCATCTGGTTTGATTTTTAGCATGTTTGTTTAGGTATTAAGAATTATATGAGTTTCAAAAGACACATATTTTTTAAAAGAAAATAGTGAAAATATTTATATATACAATAAAATATAAAATGAATTTAAAGAAATTATACTTAGTCTTTAGGAGTCGTACTCTTTTATCGATTATTTTTAAAATGTTGATACCTATACCGTATTACCCTACCGTCATCAATTACAACCTACTATGCATGTTACTGATTTTAATAAAATTTAATATTTATAATATATAATATCTCGGTCCCAATTTTTGATTAGAGGATTTAAAAAGTGGGCATGTAGTATTAAATGGTATAAAGTGAGTTTGGTTGAGGGGGGTGAATGTCGAATTCAACTTTTAAAAAATGTGTTGTTTAGTATTAAATGATATAGGAAATTAGATTTTAGTAATAATACATAGTAGAGTAATAAGTATGATGTAAATAAGGGTGTTGTTTAGCAAAATATTGTTTTTGTAAGAAAATTAACTTTATTACGTTTTTTGGGAAATAACCGATATAGAATGAGACATTCATTTACTAAAGGAAATGATCCCAATCTAGAAATTAAGGATGGAAAGGGAAATATGAATTCTAAAATCATTAAAAAGGTAAAATTCATATTTTAAAATATTTATTTAGAATTTTACATAATTTGTTATAAAATAACCTAATGATTTGTAATTTTTGGGACACAGGAAAAATATTATATTATCTTTATGGGATTAGATAAATATAACAAATACCAATAATAAAGCAAATACTAAATGGATTGTGGTTTGTACTAACTAAAAGAATTTGAAAGAAAATTTGCAAAATTATAGCACAAGAGAGTGATATCATAATAAATTGCAGCTCTGAGCTTCCGAATAAAACAAGCAGGTGAGGAATAGGGATAAAAACAAAACATCATACGATCAGCATTGGTGTATTGTGTGTGAAATGTAGAACCACACCCTATTTTAGGTCGGTAATGAAATCTGTGATATATAATCATTCATCAAGATTATAGAAAGTTTGACATGATTTAGTGATTTTCCAGGTAATTTTGCATCCTTATGATTTTTTATAATCATTTATTTTATAAAATGTATTAATATATCTTAAATGACATATAATTTGTTAATTACGTACCAATATGATGAATCAGGAATTGGAGAAATAACACATTGTTTTTAATAATATTATTATAAAATGCGCAGATAAATATTTATAATATTTTATACTAAAACCTGCAGATATAAATCCCAGAAAATAATAACTTGGTGAGGAATTGTTGTTGTATTTTATCGCCTTAATCTTTCTTAAAAATCTGAAAAGCTTCAGGTACGGTCGGAAAATTGGGCACAATCATCACAATGTGGATATAGTTTGCTTATGATTGATGATTGAAAAATTGACTTAAGGGTCATGCGTAAATTTAAGTCTTGTATTTTAAAATATAACATTGAAATGCTAAAAGCGTATGTATTTATCTGAATAAATATTCGTATTTTAGTAAAATAAGTTGGTATATTTCTAAGGAAATGCGATATGAGAAATGCCATTGACAGTGCACATAGAACTCGCTTTGAAAAAATTAAGGGATTATAGATACTATTGACAATAAATAAGTAAATATGGAAGAGCTAAATAAGCAATATATAAAGAAAAAATAAAAGGTGTGGGGAGAGGTTAAAGTAGCCGTGCAGAGAGAAAAAAAAAGAATGTCATTGGTACTAAGACGGCCAGTGAACTAACAAGGGTATGCATGGCTAAGTGGCGAGACAACAATAAAACGGAAAATATGAAAATCGTACTAACGTCACTAGTCTCGAAATAAAATTGCTAGAATGCGTAATCATTAATAATAGTCAACTCTCACGGGGATGCTGGCAGATTTGGCTATAAAGCTGGGCCTGCGATGCGAGAATTATTGTAGGCTGTAGATGTACTGGTATTGATGAGGAACAAGAAGCGATAGGCTTTTTCTTTTAACTTCCACGAAGTGCCTTTCAACTTCTTGAATTGTTTTCGGGTGATGATTTCTTGTAGAATGGTGGGCATTGGGCACAATTTAAAAATATTTAAATAATATGTTTGTGAATTGTTGTTATTCTTGTAAATATTTGATTTGGGTGGTAAGTCTGTTTTCTCTGGCGAAGTCATAGGTTCCTTAACATGAAGCGATTTTTATTTTGTGTGTGTGTGTGTTGTGTGTGTTTTTAAGTGCATATTTTGTCTTAACATTTTGGCAATTTTTGAATCATATATATTTTATAAATTTTTATGCCTATTAAAATTCGTAGTATCTATCTATCTTTTATTTTGTGTGTTTTCTTTTAAATTTTATATTTGTATGTAACATTTTATCATTTTTAGATCATGTATTTTTATAAATTTTGGACCTCAATAAAATTCATCATCCTTCCTATACCTATTCCAAACCTAATATGAAATGCCTTTCATAAAAATTATATTAATTAGTATATGAATAGATGAATTTGGAATGCCAAATTGTTTGCAAGAATTTGTTATAAAGCGTCTGTGATTTAATACTACTGCATTGATGAAGCCATTACGTTTCTCATCGCAGACATCATCATTGCCCGTATCTGGAATTATAGCTGTGTGCAATGGTGCCAACATTGTCATCATCAACATTCCGACACCCCCACTTTGTTGCTTGCAATACTTTTGAGAGGTAACAATTTGGCGTGGCGATAATAAGTTGTTAAAATCGTTCTCAATCCGAAACAATTGGTAACCTTAACATTTGAAATCGACATTCAAGTACTGTGATTTAGTGATACTTTTGAGAAAAAATGGAATTTGATGTTCCATTAATGATGTCAACGTACCTTTCTTCCGGCGTATAGCCGCCAGTATGATATCATCGTGTTGATTGGTGCAAAATAATGATGAAAGCACAAACCCAGGCAACCCCCGTTAGGATGTGAAAAATCAATAAAAGCGGTTGAGAAAGAAGCAGTTTAAGTTTCCGTCCGTTTTCGTGGCATCGAGGGTGGTTTGGACATATGCAGAGCCGCCCATTTGAATCGTGTAGATATAAACCATGAAATTAATTTTGATTCGTGAATCGGGGTTATACTATCACGCTTTCTTCCATTGTTAGGGACGTCTTTATCTGAATGGCGTCAATAATTTCTCAAAAGATGAAAAAAGTTGCTTTGCTGTGAGTTAAAAGGCAGAATGGGGTTTTAAATGAGTTTGTATTTCCATACTAAGGGTTTTTGTTCCTTTAATATCAGTTAGGATTTGGATGGCGCATTGCCTCCGGTAAATGTCACTGGGCGTCACGTCGTGAACCCAGGACAGGCAATGGACCCTGGGACAAAGTGCAGATCAGGCACATAAATTAATTTTAAACTACCCAGTGTATATTTTAATATTAAGAAATTCAAATTAAGAGGTGTATAATTATTTCAGCGGTAATACTTAGTATTCATTTGATAGCATAAATGACAACAATTTATATAAAAAATGTGTATACAATAATATATTTGTATATATAAAAATATTTGAGAATTAATTTGGGATCTGTCGGAATGAATATTAAATACAAATTTAATTCATAATTAATATATATGAATTAATCCTATTAAATTCAAATAATAGTCAACAACTCGTCATGTAATATAAACTTGATTCACATACAATATACGTAAGGTACACTACGGGTTTTCACATTGAACTAACTTGCTCTTTAGAATAATGATAGATGCAAATGGAGTAAACACACCAAAAGCATTCCCAGGTATTTACTGGTTCTTGCTCCGTCAGTAAATTTGGAAGGAAACTTAGCGAACGGTAACAAGGAAAATAAAATTTGTTGTATTGAATTCTTCAATTATCGGTGGGGAATGAAGAAACACTCATCTGTTGTAAGAGGTGTGGTGGAGTTTTTCACATGGAATAAGGGAGAAATATTTTCTTGTTCTAAAAATCTTGAATATCTCATCCATAATCTTTCTCCCATAATTAAAATATTTATAAAAATTCTCTTTTTGTTATGGCCAGTTAGGAAAATTAATGATCAAAGATTCGAATTTGGATCAACCCTTGAATTTATGAAGATATACTTGTGATCAAAGAATACTATAATGTTATGTGTCTTTTCCAAGAAAATCAGAAAATCTTTCTTTCAAGATTTGTTAACAAATTTTTCCAAAAATTTCACTAAATAACCGGTGGGAGATTTCTTAAATTTAATAGAATAATCTTGTATTCGAGAATCATCTTATTCGTAGCAATTGAAAATATCTTTCTCATATCGGCTGTTGTGTATTTTTGAATAAATGGGAAAAATGGCAACCATTGTTTATTTTTCAGCGGATTTGGACTTTATGTTGCGGAAATTTAGGAGGTAAGATTGGACATGCGTGGATGTGAATTATCAATGAGCACAATATTATTGGCTAGTAAATATTAATTAATCTCTACGTAATTAATATTGCCTTTATCATCTTGTAACCCGTATTCGATTATGTGAAATAGATTATTATTATTTAGGTGTTTAAAATTATCTGGCCGTTAATTGGTCCAAGAAACGCTTGAAATAACTTTTTAAATTGGTGTATCTTTTGTCATGGTAAAGGAACGTTTCAGCATTATTGTCATCAGGAAGCTGGTTTGCAGATTTGGTGTGATAAAACATGAACCTCTGATAGATAGAACAAGCGTGCTTGCGTGCTCGTGTCGTCTTAGCAATGGCATTAGTGACCAATAATACTTTAGATATAAAGTATTGAATCTCGTTGATTCTCTGCAGTAATAAGTCAGCAATAATTCTTAACCCGCCTTAATCTATTTAAGGGATGAAGATTAAGAAATAACGAACGCGAGTGCAATTCTTACGGATTCGTTTTAGAAGAATTTGTCACTCCTGTGGAATCTATTGATTGCATCGGTCATGCTAGTGTAATCTCTTGTTAAAGACAAACGATACGAGGCCTTTTCTTTGGCCTTTAGATGGTTGATTTCATTTCCGTCTAGGTGTGAATAATTGTCTTTGGTAACATTTGGTAATGTGAAATTGTAACTGCAATGTATTGCGATATTTGTTGAGCGATTTATGCGATAAATATATGTAACATTAAATGATATTTTAATATCGATGATAAATGATTTATTTTGGTAAATAAATCCAAAGTGATCAATTATAAAGTAAACTTATCTTTCTGATATAATCGACAATATCCACTTATGCTCAAAATGCTAACAAGTGTCTTCCTGGCAGCAATGTCTCGTCCTTAGTTCCCAATCGTCGACATCTAATGTCACGAACCTAGTAATGTATACCAAAGCGGTCCGACCGCAGATCTTGACACCGTTTCACCACGTAATATATAGGAATTGTATTTATGAGGCGGATACTTTTGGCCGGATGGATCGCAGGTTGATATTGCAGGCGTCTTTGCTTGCCTGCATGTCTCTGCTTGGGTTTTGCCAGGCAAGATGGTAGCTACTTTCAATGTTTAGCTGGTTCCTTTTAATTTGTGCTCATCTGTCGTGTTATGTTGAGCAGAATTGAACTACATCAGTCACTAGGAAGTTTAATGAGCAAATAAACTATAATGACATTCGTATTAATTCATGGTAGAATCTACGTGCGTTTTGTGTTCTCATGTCATAGCTCTACCTAGAATGAATTTTGAAATCTAAAATAGATTGGAAATCCCCATTAAGGTAATGAGTGGGATTAGTATCGGTGATAAACCAGCATTCATCATAGGAGTTCTTTTTGAAATACTTGTATATTTTTAGCGTAGGTCGTGTTCTTTCCACGAGTTGCTGATGTCTTGCCTGTGCGGCGGCAAAGTAGATATCGGTCTCGTGCTGGCATTGCATGCATAAAGACTTATTTTAGCGTAAGAATGCACTGGTGTCGTATCTGCGTGATATTGGCTGTCTGCGTGATAGATGGGTTGCATGCGAAAAGGTACAAGCCTTTCTATAGGAATCACGCATCTTTGAATCGTTTCAAGAACGGTGTCTATGTATGAGCTTGAGATAGCTTTATCATACGGCTGCTTGCGGTCTCGTGGTCTTGATCCCGAGATGTGCAGGCTTCCCACTAAGTCATCCATGTCAAAGCGTTTTGAAAGCCATGCCAAAGTCGTTAACACCTTTACGCCGTTCACAGATGGTGAGGAATCATCTCAAACAATTACAAAATACCCGATGCGGTTGGAAATATTTTTGTACACCTGACTTTTCGACTTAACGATGCAGGCCGCCCAAGACTTTTATAACGCAGTCAAAACATTGTGGTTCCAAACTGCAGATACTTGTTTGCGAGGTAGTAAATGGACTTCTTGAGCTTTAAACTAGGTGTTCCAGCTGGTATTGAAGCGGGGTTTATTTGCATATAGATTTTTTCGTGAAGACTTAGTTGAGAAAAGTGTCTTGACATCCGTTGCCGATTTCAAAATCGAGGATGTGACAATGCGATAAGAGGTGGGATGGACTTGACATTCTGCGATTTGAAAGTTTTATAGTGGGTCCTTTTTGACACTTTGAGGTTCATGACCTAAAAGTGGTCATCTTTATCAGCGCACTAGGTTGGCCTGGTAAGTGGTTCGACTGGCTCACTCGTTATGATCCATAGAATCCATTTTACCCTTTCGTGCCTTTTGCAGCTGCGTCGCATGTGGATTGTAGCAAATCGCCATGTCCATGGGTCTGATTCGTCTTGTCGGGAATCCAAGTCGAGACTTTCTATCCCATGAATCTGGGAGCTGTCTCACAACCCTCGCTCGGCGAGGTTCGGTTTGGCAGAAGGTGTCATTTGGTTATGTCATCTTATGCGCAGTTAGCGTGAGGTTGGCCCTTTGCTCGTTTAAGGTAATCTCCTTGGGTCTTCTTTAGTTAGCCAGTCTTCTTCCAAAATCTAAGGAGTAGGTGCTTATTACCGCGCAGTCTTAAGGACCATAGAGCGTACGCCTTTGTTTCCTGGGGTATCTGTAAACAACCTTGAATTACGATGGGGATCGATTTAAACCCAGCGTCGCTCGTGGTAGGACACTTTAGAATTCTTGTGTGTGTGTCCAGGGTCTGCAATTCTTTGAAGTTTTGAGAATGGAATTTTAAGATGGCAGAGATTTAGGAATATGGCAGATTGTTTCACGTGACAGCTTGACTTGGGAGAAGATCTTGTAACTTCATCGTTGGTCTGTGCGTTTCAAGAGTTACTGTTTTATTTGGCTCTTTTATTAGTTTTGTTGAGAATTAAAAGTGTGATTAATTTGGATCTGATCACTTCTGTCGACAAATAGTTCAAGCTCATCGGTAAAGTCTTCATGTCCATGATGGATCTGGCCAAGACGTCGTTTTCATGGTTATAGCCTTGAGTTGTTTTGGTTTCTAGGGTCTTAGGTTGTGGCTGGCAAAGTGATTAAATCGTGAGACTGGTAACATAATAACATTTTGGATGGGCATTTGGACGTGCGTGCGATTTACGTACTTAACGACTGTTGCCAACCGATGTAGTCATTTGCCACTCCAGCATGGTCTGGCGAGTTGGAATTGGTTCAGCTTGAAACTCGATGGGCGGTGCTGCGGATCTTAACAGTTGACAATACGATGTGGGCTGCATAAGTATTTTTGTTCACGTCGTGAACATTTTCTTTTTATTGGCTGGTATTGTATTTAAGATGCATTTAGGCCCAGGTAGTTATTGCCTGATTGAATTGTATGGAATTTGACCATTATTGCCATCAGAATCGCTCACGTCTCATTTCAGAAAATGATGTAAATTCTTAGAAGAAACTTTAAAGTATCGTATGATTTTAGGCGGTAAATTTTAACCTGGCACATGAGATATTCTTAAAATTCAAGAGCTCTGTCTTCAAAGACTGGTGTGATTCTCCCCTTGCTTTGCTCCTTTGCTGGTAGCAACCTTGTGTCTGCTGCTCGCCTGTAGCGTATTTGTAGCAACCTTCACTTTCATTGGATTAGCGATGCACCCTTTCTCGTGGCATTTGCAATAGCAGATTGTATGTGTGTGCAATATCTGCTTGCATTGGCATTTACAATATACTTCACTTTAATGCTCATGATGTGATGAAGATCTCCTCCAGTGAGATTAGGATCGATTTGAACTGGTGAAGCCGAGCATGATTAGTAGATCGTATCGGCTTCTTACAGATGAAATATACGTAAACAAGCTTGACAATTAGTGGTGAGGTACGCTGTTTTAGGCCGCACGGGGTTGGAGCAGGCAAACCTCCATTTTCCATAACTCCGCATGACCCATAACGGATTTTCGGCCCGGCACCACGGCATTCATCGTCTTACCGTGCCTTAACAATTGAAATCCGTTGCTTATGACAGTCTCTTCTTCTTCTTGCACTCCCTTTGGCCTGAAAATGAAGCCCCAGATCACTTCTTGGTCAAAAGCAGTTGGTGCCCATCAACTTATACTTGAGACAGCTTACTGACAGATGGGCTAATGAGGCGAAAATGCTCGAAAACTTTTGGTAGGTGGGTGCATGCGGATAGGTTATAATGCGCCGGGAACTATCGGTTTTTGTTGGATGAATGCATCAATTACGAGGAGCGTAATCCCTTCTGGTTTTCCTCCACCATTTTGACGGCGTCTCGCCGAGTGATCTAACAAGTCGCATTTTTGACTCTCTTGATTGGCCATGCGATTTTGGTGTGTCAGAAATCACTTGTGCTTTATTAAGTTAGAGACAATTTTAATTTTTCGTTTTAATCAATATAGTTTCATATATTATTGACTTTAAGTATATTGACGATAGATTAAAAGTTGCGGCATGATGGCAGAAATAAATAATAATATACTGCTTGCAGGAGTATATCACAGGGTTGATCATCATTTCGTATTAAGTCTCAAAAAAAATGAACGTCGGCGTCTCGGCGGTTTGACTGGCCCGCGTGGGGTCGTTATTTAAACATTTAGCGGTTGCAAGCGAGCGTTACTGGAAGCCTTTAATGTCACAGTTAATAGTTGGCCAGCCGATAGTATAAGGAATTGACGGGGCTTAGGGAAGTATATCGTATCAATTTTATCACCAATAATAATGATTGAAATGCGGGGTTATTTGACTTTGATGGGAATATAGTGGGAGATTAAAATAGGTAAGCCCATAGTAATGATCACAATCATCCGTTTGGAGGTTTATTATTGTAGTATCTTGTTGATCAAATTAGAGGAATTTGCTCAAAAGAATTACATGAAATAAATAAATCATGGAGATTAGAAATTGAATTCAATTTTGATTGTCTTAGGAATAGTGTAGATTAATTGTTTAGCATGCTTGGTAATTTTTTAGAAAGTGAGATTTTTCCAAAACATTTTCGTGCGTCCATAAATTTAAACACAATTTAAATAAGCATAAAATAATGCACCAAACATCAAGACAAAAAAAATTAAATATAGTAGACTTTTGTTTATCCGATTTGTCTTAGTTTAATTTTGTGCATGTCTTGATCTTGAGAGAAATAAATCTTCATAGCCGTAAGTAGATTTAGTCTCAAAGCTTTAACATTTGGTCCATAAAAAAAATGCTGACGTCAAAAATACGTGATAAATTGGAGCAAACAAGTAGAGATTCGGTCTTTACTGGCTGCTCGTGAGTGTCGAGTGGCATCCCGTCTTGTGGAATCCGCTCGTGAAAGCCGGGTGTGCATCAGTGCTGCTATTAAAACGATCCGGCCCTCTTTGGCCTCGCCAGCGTTGCCCATGTGCTGATCCGAATTAATGGGTGGTTCTGGGATAAAGTGGCTGATTTATTTGGTGTAAGCGCCGGTTTCAGGTCTGGGTTTGATTTGTTGCAAGAGTAAATAAACTTTAGTCTGGAGCCTGATGCATTGCGTTGATCGAATCGAGCAAATTTTGCACGAATGCTGGTGGATTTTGCTCATAGGGGTGGCGATTGATGATTAAAAATACAATTTGTAATAAATATAAATAAACTGTTAAATTCATGAGTTGGATGCGCATAAAAGATGCAGCGAATTCTGCTGTCGATTTCAGAATTTAATAATGAATTAAGTGCGATTTAGAGATTTGGGCGAAAATAGGGGAATGCGTGCGGTGTTGGGGGAATTGGTGGGATGCATTAGGATGAATGTTTAAATGCAGAAATTTAATTCTAACAATTGTTACTGGCATGGTGTCACCATATTGGTTGAATAATAGTCGGCAACCGTCATGCGTATAAGCGGTTCATAAAACCTGTGCAGGTACTGCAGGTTTACGTGAACTAACTTCTCTTGGAGATGACAATGAGTACCGTCGTGAAAACACACCAAAAAGCCTTCTCAAGTATTCCACGGGTCGCCTCGTCGATCGGTGGAAAGGAAGCTCGCGAACAATTAACAAAGGGAAAATAAAATTTTATTTGCTGCGGCTTTTGTGGATTCTTAATTTTTCGGCCGTGGAATTGTACTTGGGAATAAGTACTCATCACTTATTGTAAGGTGCTTAGTGGTAGATTTCACATAGATAGGAAAAAATCTTTTCTTGATCTCGAAATCTTGAATATATCTCATGTATTAACGCCATAATTAAAATATTTGCATAAAAATTCCCTCTTAACTTTATTTGTGGCAATTTTGAAAAATTGAGATCAATTCAGAATTTGGATGGCTTGTGATTTATGAGAATATACTTTTGTATTCCAGAATGCGTATCTTCGTATATCTTTGAAATCGAAATCTTTTATTTCCTTATTACCAAAGTACAAAATTTCTTTAATAAATAACCAAGTAGGAATATCTTGAATTTAATGAGATGATATTTAGAATCTTTATCTTCATTTCATAACGAGAATTCAAGAAAATCTTCTCCTCCTTTATTTATTATTTTTGAATAAATAGAAAAATAGGCTTAACAAAATTTATTTTATTTTAGCTTCTTTTAGATTATTGGGCTTTGTATTTGAAATTCTTGAGAATTGCTAGGAGGTAAGATTGGACGCTTGATGGATCTTGAATTATCGATATTGGAGCTTTTATTATTATTCAAGGCCCATAGTAATTAATCCTGCATAGTGTGTGCTATCGTCTTAACCCGTATTGCCGATTCAGCCATGAAATAGGTTGTTGTTTTCAAAGTGTTTGAATTATCACAGCCCATTAATTAATTCAAAACCAACTTTTCATTAATTAATATCTTTATCATGGTAAGGAAGCGGTTTCACATTATTTATCTATGCACATTTAGTTCACTTGCAAAAGTTTGGTATGATAAAACATAGACTCAAAGAATAAATAGCGTCTTTGTGCGATTCTCCGTCAAATCTTAGCGTCGTATGACGATAATATTAAAGATACTTAAAATCATTGAATCTCGTTGATTCTGCGTAATAAGTCATGATAATTACTAACCGCATTACCGTCTATTTAAAGAATTTAAGATTGAAATAACGAACCCTTTGATGCAATTGTACCAGTTAGGTTAGGAAGAATTGCATGCTGCATGGAATCTTTATTGGGTGGTAAATATATTTATCCATCTGGCAGTCCAGAACAAGCCAATCTAGGCCTTACATGGCCTTTCACGATAGTTGTTCGTTTCCATCTGGGTAAGTGAATGGTGCTTTTTGGTTGCAAGGAACGTTGATTTGATATTTGGTACGTTCGTTATCCTTTAAGTGCTTTCTGATAACACATCTTTGTTTTATTAAACAATTCTGCTGATAAATATATAACATTACATTGGGATTTAGTTTAATGAATTATGCAAAACATTATCAACTTTATGTGAATGCAGTTTCACGGATAGCAGTTTGAGAACAAATTGAGAACTCCGGGATCGGGCAATGATCGAGATGGAAATTTTGGGCGAGGATCGATGAGTTGGAAATTAAAGTTAGTGTGCAAAATGAAGGGCTAAGCGGTGATGAAAGTCGAATGACAGAGATAGCGCGATAGAATGACGAAGCAATTTGATGAATGATGGAAAAACGACAGTGATATGGTGATGAGAAGAAGCAGACAGTGATTAGAAAAGCCGACGAAGATGGAAGAAGGTTGGAGATGGGAAGATAAGCGATGGGAATCGAATATGATAAAGATAGAGATATAAAATAATGATAAAGATGAAATTGAGATCGAATGTCTTTAGCGGTATGCTAAACCTAATGTTTTGATCTGTCTGAGATGATGATAGAAGATATGTTTGATGCGATACGTTGATAGAATCGGGTTGAAATGGCTTTGGGATATAGATTGGAGCCATTTCGATGCGATTGGTGTACCTAATCGGACAAAGATGTGTTGAAGGCCGGGCAGACACAGGCTGGACGGGGCCTGAGGCTCAAGCGGACACAGAGGCTCAAGCAGACACGAAGGCTGGAGATCTGAGCCGAGGCAGGCACAGGCTCGAGATAGATCGAAGGTTGGGATGAGCTGAGAAGACTCGTGCCTGCAGAAACCTCCAAGAAATCTTTTGAATGGTTTAAAGAATAGGAATATGGTAGTTGAATCGTGTGGACCCAGTGAGAGAAGACAACCAGCACAGAAGAAAAGCTGCGGAATTCTCTAGGAATAGTATGGATTTGGATCAACAATTCTCCTTGTTAACCATTCAAAGTCCGCATGAAATGCAAGTTATTTCCATTCATTGTCAGGTGTGAAGCAGGTGAGAGATACCCAGCGATGCTGCGAGGCTGAGAGAGGGTTAGAAACTTACTGGGGCTTTTAGGTCTGCCAGATGGAAATGTAATCAAGGAATTTCTAGAACTAACCTAACAACCCGATGTAGCTCATGAGCAGTGCTTACCTTTGCTGGTAATTTAATCATTGTGAAAGGAAAATCTTGGCACCAGATCAGTTTTAACGCCAATCCCGAGCCAGATGAAGTGAGGTAGTTGTTGAAGCAGTCGGTAGAGGGTGATAGGTCAAAAATGGAGCAGAAGGTTATAAGTCGATTACAGTGTGAACTCATTAGTATCTATAAGCCTGATCGCGTGGAGGTGATAAGTCGTTGGAAGAATTTAAGAGGTGGATGTGGGACGGTTATCCGAACCGCATCTGTCTGGCGTAATTTGTTCTTTATACTTCCATATCCTCGTTAAGCAAAGGCACATAAACGCAAAGGAAGCGAAAAAATTGGAAGCACTCACATCCTGCTTCATTTGTATGCATAAACTAAATGTTTGTTTTGCCCACTTTTGGCAAAATGGGTTTCATGGTGGTATCGGCAGTGCTCAAAATTGCTTCTTCGTGTAATGATCCTTTAATGCGATATCAATTGATATCAGTAGTGTTTCAAAATCTTTCGTGGCCGATACGCTTTAATCTGTTTTCAAAACAATATCCTTGATGAATTTCATCAGTGGTATCGACGAGAGTTCACTGAGTGCTACAGTTTTCCGTGATACATTGATCTTTAAACCGTTTCTTTAATCATATACGTGTTTTGTTGCGTTGTCGAAGTGGGATATTGGTTTTTTGATGAATTATCTTAAAGCATTATCAACTTCTTTATTGAATAAATTTCTTGAATATTAGCAGGGTTTGAGGTGAGAACAGGTGAGAACCATGGGATGGGGCGTGGTGATGAATCATTGGGCGAGGCCAATCGAATCAGTCAAATGAGGTTGAGTTGGCCGATGGCTAATCGGAAGAAGATGGCTGGCTTGGTGAATGACTGATGGAATGACGAACGTCGGATGATGGGAAAAGAGCGAAGACAGTGATGGTGATGCAGATGAAGGTTAGGATGGGAAAGGAGGCAGAATGGGGCGGTGGGATGGGGACGTTGATCGGGGATGGGATATGAGATGAGCGGATGATCAGAGATGGGGCGTTGGTTGAGATGGATGTTGCTGGCGTTGTCTTTAGGCCTGTCTTGTCTTTGGGATGGGATGGAGCGAAATGGGAGACCTTTGGGGTTGTAACTTTGAAGGTCTTGATATGAATTGACTATTTCGATAAACTGACCGGTATGCGATGGGCGGTGCCGAAATCATTTGAAATAGACGAACACGAAAGAAGCAGGAGCGAACTGAAAGCTTCAAGCGGTGGCTGAGCAGTCTGGCTCGACAGACCTGAAAACTGAATAAGTCTGAAGTTGAATAATGAACTTCGATATGCGAACAACGAGGCTAATCTGAATGGTTTTTGAGGCGAGAATGGGAATATGGCGTTGAATCGGTACAGCGTGGTTGACAGAAAGACAGCCCATTTTGGAAATTGCTGGAACCTCCCTGAGAATAGTGTAGTTTGAATGTAATTCTCATCATTGATAACATTGAATCATGCTTCTATCATCTGAATTATGCAATTGTCAGGTGTGGAATGAAGGAGTGAGAGATGCTCGCTTGATCTTTCTGAGCGAAGAGTTAGCTTTCCCGCCTTTTAGAGACACCAGAGATCTGTGGAATGTCAAATATAATGGTAGAGACTTGACCTACTTATTCGATGTATATTTAAATTAGAAGATTTTCTGACATAGCATTAATTTGAAATCATTTGTAAGAAAATCTACTTATAGTTAGAACAACCTGAAATCCCGAGCCCCCATGAGGTAAGAAGTGGTAGTTGTTAGGCAATCCGTGAAGGTGATAAGTCGTGAACTTTAGAAGAAGGTTATAAGTCGATTCGAAGTGTAGAACTGTTAATATCTATAAGCGATCGAAGTGAAGGTGATGGGGTCTGGTTGGAAGGAGAATTTTCTCGAGAGAATGGATGTAAATTTGGTTGTCGAACCACTATGCTGTTAACATGTTGTTTTCTTTGCTTTATGTTTTATACTTGTCATGTCATTCGTTTATAAACAAGCAACTACATATTTAAAACAAAAAAACTTGACTTTTCTTGTCTCACCACTGTTTTATGTAGCCGATTCAAAATATTTGGCTTCATACTGCATAAAATAGGTTTTTCAAGACCATCGGTATCGGCGGTGCTCAAAAAGATTGCTTATTTGATGTAATGCGCTGACGATTCTATTTTTAAACATCCTGCGATAAATACCATCGATTGATATCGAGCAGTCTCAAAATTACTTCTTCAATGTAAATACTTTGGCCGGATCATTTAAAAACGCTGTCTCGATAAATGCCATCCAATTGTGGTATCGGTAGTTACTCCAAGATCCCTTGCGGCTTTTCAGTAGCGATGCTTTGAGTTGTCCGTTTTTAAAACATGTCTCCATCATTACCATCGGTAGTATGGCGAGATTTCAGCAGGTCGCGGTTTTCAAAGTGACCACACAGGCCCAGTCTTTTTAAGAAAAGCCGTTTTCTTTAAAATCGCATATTCTGTGTTTGAACCATTATCGAAATTATTTGGGATATTTTAGTTTGTTAGATTATACTGAAACATTATCGGCTGTATTATTGAATCTGATTTGGATATTAGCGAGGTTGAACGAAAGAACAAATTGAGAACTCGGGATGGGCGTAGGCGTCGAGATCTGACAGTGGCGGGGCGAGAATGATGGGAATCGGGAATGAAGTTGAATGAGTTAGAGTTGGCGATGGTACATGCTGGTAGGAAGAAGATAGCTAAGCGGTGATGGGAGATGGGATGACCGAGCAGAACACGATGGGATGATGGAAGAGCGGTGATGTGGTGATGGGAAAGGCGGACAGGTGATGCGAAGATGCGAAGGTTGCGGATCAGATCCGGACGTGATCGAGATGGGATAAGATAATGGATGGTCAGATCGGTTGAGATCCGGATGGCGCTGGTATCTTGAGCCTAATGCGTGCTGTCTGGATGTTGATGCGAAGATGTTGATGCGATGGGATCGATGGATGGCGAGTTGGTATTTGAAGGTGGGGATGTAGAGATTGGTTTCTCCGTTATGCACGATGGGACGGGTCTGGCGAAGAAATTTGGGAGCCCAGGACACCAGGCTCGGCGGACACAGGCACCAGCGGACGCGGTCTGGCTCGGGCAGACTGAATGGATAGATGCGAAGGTTAGGATGGTAGACTCGGTAATATGCGAAGGGCTCGAAATCTGAATAATGGTTCTGGTAGAATTAAAGGAATATGATGGTTTAATCGGTGGCGTGGACGATGAGAGAAGACAACCCGGCTTTTGGAAAAGTGCGAGAACCTCGAGGAGAATAGTATGGATTTGAATGTAATTTATATCGCGATGACATTCAAATCACACTATACAAGATTCTTCGCCAAATTTTATCAAGTGTGGAAATGGCGGTGAGGAAGATATGGCGATGCTCTTGAGGGCGAAGAGAGTTGAAAACCGTACAGAGACGCAGAATGCCATAGATTATACCAAATATATTCAAAAGTGTTGCAGGGCCACGACTGTGACCCGCGTGTATCTTAAGACTTGGGGGTACCGACTTGCGTGAGGTTCATCATTGTAATCTCACCCATGAATGAGAGACAACACCAAATCCAAACCCCATGGTAGTAGAAGAGTGATTTGTTGATCCGTAAGGGTGATGAAGTCGGCGGGCAGAAGGTTATAGGTCGATTCGATGTGAACACCATTAAATATCTATAAGCGATCGTGGAGGTGATAAGTCTGGTTGAAGGAATTTCCACCAGAGAGGAGGAGAAGTGGATGTAGGGCACATAGAGGAACATATATATTGTATGTTTCTTCTTTTATGTTTTATGCTTGTCTTATCCGTTAGTTTTATGGCTTAAAAGCGACACACATGGCTTTAAGCTTGAAAAATTGGAAACACTCGTCTGCTTTGTTTATGGGCATAGAACTAAAATGTTTTGTACATGGCAAAATGGAGTTTTTCACGAGGACATCATTGATGATATTTAAGCATCATTGATAAATAATTTATTTGATAAATAAATTAAAATTAGGTGGGTATACAAGTAAAAACTTGCTCGTTATAAATCGACAAAAATATAATATAGCAATGAAATTATAAGATGAACAAATTTCATGCAGAATATGTGAATTTTGATTGAGAAATTATGACTTATATTTTAAAGGGTGGTTAGCGATAATGCGAAGGGTAATAACAATTTTTAGCCGTAAATGATATTATTAAACGAAGAATGCCAATTTGTATTACAACGGTGGCATTGGTAGTGATAGTAAAGGGTGTTGTTGTTTGCCTGGGAGTTGTTCATATGTTGGACGGCACGTGCACTTTTGACATCGTAGATTAGCCATTTTATACCTTTATTTGATTAGTTTTAATAGATGTGTTTTTATGTTTCCACCATTGTGGGGTTGATGACGATTTCGAATTACTATTGTGGGAAGGTTGCATTGTGGATGAGTGAGAATAGAAAGATCATGGATAGTTTACACCAAGATCATGGAGTTGATGTTGGAAATTTCCAAGGCTATCGTAGTACAGATAAGATAATGCGGTTGATTCTAGAAATCTTATAAATCTGTTTGTTGAATTAGGAATGCAAGTTTGGGAAAAGTAAATACCATTTGTAGCTCTACTCCAAGGAAATTTAGAAGTAACATCAATACACAACCAAGGAGTGCTTAGGTATGTTTGTATCTTCTTAGAATTTGATTTGATCTTCTGTTTATCTTGGTCGAATGAATCGATCATTTCCATCGATTGATTTTGTCTTATTAGATCAGAGTTTTAGGTTGAATAAGTCACTAGTTATGATTGAATAAATTTAGCTTACGGTGTGTGATTTTTTCACTACACTTTTTGAATCTTTGTGAGAGGGATGTTGTGTGTCTTAAAGCTCTTTGTTATAATGATATTTTAACCGTAGGGTTCATTATGGTCTAAATTAAGACTATACCTGTTTAAATCCCATACTATTTGTGTTTTTAATATGTATGTTTGTTTCATGTTTTAACATTTCTTTTCTATATCTTTTACTGACTTTGGGTTGGCTGACGGAGCGTAAACTTGATACCTTTAAAGTTAGTCTGTGTTTTTAAGTATGTTTTGCAATAGATTGCTCCGTTAATTAAATTTCTTTAAAGAGCACCACGATTTTTTGTGGATGCAACTTCTCTGTTGAAGTACCAAAATGCCCATATGCATTAGATGCATAGATGAAGAAACATGAGTGTGGTGTTTTTAATTGATTGGGAATCATGCGAAATGATCTTGATAATAATAGTGAATCTCAAGTAAAAAATTGATTAGTCCCGAAGATGAATGCATTGACATTACAATTCTAAAAAGCCGTAATGGAATTTTTCTTTAACTCTTGATTTTCTGTATTTTAAACTAATTTCTAGCGTATTTCTTCTAGGATAAGTTGAGGAACATTTGTGAAAGGATCAAAGTGTTGGTAGACTTGAGATATTTGAGAACCAAGTTTAGCTTGAGGATGAAGGATGATGAGACCATTTCATCATACAATGAAATGATGATGAAGTTGCTAATGAGTCACGCGCTCGCTTGGTGATCGATTCCAGCGCTGGTTGATTCATGGAGAAATGCTTAGGCGTTTCTGTGATTTGATGTTAAGTATGTGTATTAGAAGAGGCTGAGATATTGATTTGTTAGTCGAATTGGTTGGGTCGTGTTTTGAAAACTTATGAGATTAACCGAAATGGGTTGAATGATGATAAACATGATAAAGATAAAAGCCAATGCTTGCTTTTAGGGTGAAACTTACCTTGTGTTGGAAAACATCCTTATATTCTTGAGGATTTCGTGCGATGATGATGTTTAGGTTGTATTTATGAAAATGTTTTATGAACAATTTTACTCTTATTACTAAACAGATTAAATATTTTTCTAAAGGAAAATTGAGGAAAAGCCTAATGGTAATTTTCAGCAAAAGATAAAGTTTAATGAAATTAACCTTGCTCAAGAAAAGTTTGTTTCGAAGATATTCGGGTTTCGGTCGGTTTAGACAATTTGCTAAGAATAACAAGTTTAAATATGATCCTGGTATGGGAAAATGTTAAATGTGATGCGTATTACTGGATATGGTCATTATCTTTAATGAATGTCTTTAATACTTTTGGCAGAAAAATGCGAACTTTAATGTCTTTGCCTTAAGTGATGATTTTGATGATGGGCCGTGTTAGTAGTGGCGAACCAAATTAACATATGCCTTTATAATGATAATGATGATATTTTGATGATTGTCTAGGTGATTGTTGAGTGCGAAGCGATTAGGATGTTAACCTGACATACGAGCAACGTATGTGAATATGATTAAGTTAGCTGTTTTCTTGAACTGTTCTGGGGTGTAGGCATCAGGTGCAACAGATGTAACTCTGAATATCGGAGGGTTAAAAGGCGGTTTAGAGCTAAGCGATTGATAGAGGTTTATCGCTTTGAAAATCGATTTGAAAGAAGTCTTTAGGCAGGTTAACAACTGAAAGATGGAATTTCTATTTTATTTTGAAAATGAACTTAAATTATTGCTACTGTTTTAAGGTTTTATAGCTCTTGATTTAAATGATGCTTTACAGGTTGGAAGATACGTGTCTTTGGACTTGGTTTTGAAAACTTAGAAGATACTCTGTCCGATAGGCTTTAACTTTGTAAAAATTGGAGACATTTGATAAAATATTTGGAAATCTTAAATAGAAGAAATAAATTTGGATTGTTTTGGCCAGAGTATACATTTTCTTGTCTTTGAGTAGGTCGTTAGAATAAATACTTTGTTTTCTAAGTTGAAAGAGATTTAAGTGATTGTTTTAGCAATTTGAACACCTGTGAGCAGGGTTAACAACCTTTAAAAAATGGATTTAAGCAAGTATTTATGTATTATTTGTATGCATCTTTGAAAGCATGTGTTCTGGATCTTGTCTTTGCAGTAGTGGTTGTTGCAGACACGCTGACTTTAAAAATTGCCATCACATGCTATATATCTTTGTATTGATGAGTAAGTATTTGCCTTAATGGTGGTTGAGTAAAGTGATTTGATAAGAACTTTTGAATATTGCAGTTTTCAAAATTAACAAATGTATTTACATGTAAAAATTTACTTGCTAATCTTATTAATATTATTGATTGTTGATATTGATTTGTATCATCTTTATGTGTTTGATAAAATTGATGAATGCTTGTGGTAGTGAAAGATTTGATTAAAACCCGATTTAAAACTCTTAAAATCTCGTGGAGGTAGTAAATTTTTTAATGTGTGTTATGCGAATTTGCTGAAAGTATGTATGACAGTGTGTGTGAAAGCAGTAAGAACAGTATTTTTTATGGTAGTTGCAGGAATCCCAACTCCTGCATCCGCTCTTCTCTTTGCAGGGCACCCTTCAAATATATTGTGGAGCTCTGCTCATGGAGACTTGTCTCCTGGGGATGCATAGATGTTTTGTGGGTTCTCACTCTCTGGGACTTGTCTCCATAAGGTTGCTGTCATCTACCTTCTTGTATTTAATTTCTCCTCTCGAGGTTTGGGGTTTGGTGTTATTTCGACTAGGTGAATTTTTTCCTTCCATTGTTTTGGCCTTTAAGCTGAGTTGGGGGAAAAATCTTTCTTCAAGCTTATGTGATATGACATTTGTGGCAGGTGTTGAGCTGCTCTTGGAAATGCGGATGTTGTTAACAAGGTGTTTATTTGAATGGAGATGTTTGAATATTTGACTTTGTCTTGGCTTTGGCCATCATTGTCTTCTATTTCGAAAGATAGTGCAATATATTTTACATGGTGTGGTTGAATATTGGTTGAAGTAATTCAAATCGTACTAATAATCTTCAGCTTTCTTTGTCATTTTGCTGTTGGCGCATCTTTTATGTCGTCATGTATGTTGTTGTCTTCTCGTTATTGCATTAACGGATCTGATCGCTAGGATTCATTTTAATGTAACGATGCTGATGCGACATCTTGATTTACTGGTATGATGCAGTGCAGTGTAATACCTTTTTGCGTCTGATTGACTAATCGGTCTATTCATGCATATAGAGATCTTTTTGCTTTTAAATCACTTGCAATGTGGAAGGAATGCTGTGAGTAAATTGCATGTTTTCGTCTGGTTGCATCATCGATTAAATGTATGTTGATGGAAGTTCACGTCGCTTTACATTTTTGTAAAACAAACTAGTAAAACAGGTTTTCTGCTGCAACTTGGCGTCTGTTGCAAGGTGTTTGTATAATAATCCCAAAACTTAAATTGTCCCCAACGCATCTTGTAATAATTTGCTGTTGAATGGTTTCAAACCGCAGTTATAAAGTGTTAAGCAAATGACATTGTTCTTTGGTAAAAATTAAATGTAATTACGGTATTTGAAATTGCGTATCTTAGTCTTCTTTGGTTTTTGATCTTAACTTTGAAAAGAAAAATCATCGGATATACTGGAAATTATAAGTAAGGATAACACATCCAAATATTTATTAAATGTACCTTAAATGTGTGTTGAGTTGATTCGCCTATGGATCTGTGGGTGTATGGAAGCGAAGGATTGGTGGAAGAAAGTGTTTTGTACAGATTTTTAGATATTGTGGGTTTATTTTTCTAAAAAAATAAATTGCCTTTTAGGTTCAGGAATTCTATGAAAGGTTTAATGTTTTATATTTGAAATCGATAGAGATAAAAGATCTAAATAATAGAAGAAATTTAGCAGTTTATTTCTTGATTTTTGGCGAAAAGAAGGGTGTTTTTGTGAGGTTTTTATTCAATAAACACCTCGACAAAATGGGATTCTTTGAAAGAAAGAATAGAATTTTTCTTGAAATGATAAAGAGTTATACTAGCCTCAAAAAGTTTGTCACCAAGAATTGCGGCGGAAACTTTAAACCTTCAGCATGCGTTTGAATATGAAAGTACATGTTAGATTGCAAGAAGTAATTGTGCTTGCGATATTAGAATGACAGAGCCAGAATTTTGATAGCACAAACTTTGGTTGTTTGATAGATGGTTTGATTCAAAAAGTGATAAAGGATTGGATCTTTCTGTGATAGCCGTATAGAATCTGTGGCAGTAAATCTGATCACAATATGTTAATGTGGTATTTTGATGGGCTACCAGGTCTTCTGGTAAAGAATGTAGAGATAATATATCAGTTTGATATAGATGTGTCACTAGAATCTTGATGCAGTGAGCCCGATGAGGATATTGATCGAATGTTCCTGCATGACTTGATCAGTACCCGAGGGTTGGGATCTGAAATCTGTCACAGATTTCTGATACATCTAAAGACATTTCGGTTCACTCCCAATAAAGACCAATTAAGTCATCCATACGAATCAGTTATTTGGGCTGTTACCAGAGCTAGAGAAAGAAGAATGTGTGTTCATCATGCTTTGTAAGATGGGTTTGCATATTGTCATGTATAGTCGGTAATAGTGTTGTCATTACGATTGAACCTAAAATGTTAAAAACAGCCAGTGGCGGATAAATCGCATGCATGAAGGCTTCGTCAATTTTGAAAGAATGATGTTTGGACACTTGTAGACCTAATCCTGATATTGTCATATTGAACAAAGTGGATTTTTAAATAGCGATGAATACAATATTTAGCAATAAACTAGATTGGTTAACCAGGTTATGCTCAAATTGAAGAATTGATTTTGATGAAACGTTTTGCTCGTATTCTTTATAATAAAGATCTGTTGAATTGCCTACTTTGTATTGAATATTCATTAACATTAACTTTGCATCAAATGGATATTAAAAGCGCATTCTTGAATGAAACTTTGTTGATAAACTTATATGGAACAGCACTCCAGGTTTTTTGAAAATGCAAATTTCTTGATCATATTTTCGTTAAAAGCATTATATGATGTAAACAAACTCTGAGACTTGGAATGGAAGAATTACTAATTCCTTTATGAATTTGAATTTTGAAATTAGTAGTAGAACCTTATTCATTAAAATTCTAAATAATGTCATCAGATTTTGCTCAAATATTATGTTGATGATATTTGTCAATGATTTAAATAATGCTCGCAAATAGTTTTTGTTAAAAATATTTTATTAATGCGTGGTTTGAGACTAAATTTCCTTTTTGGTTATTTAATCCAAGCTCTGGAAATGAATGGTATTTTCTTTTCTCCGACTGATATACTAAAATTTGTTGAAATGTTTGGTCTTGAGGTATAAAACTATGAAAACCCTGTGGAGTTTCCTTCGAGATTGAGTAAAGACTTGATTGAAAGATATTGATCTCTGTAGATCTGAGTGATTGGTATTCTTTTATACAACTTGTAGTAGGCACGATATTGTGTAGTGTGCATTCTTTGATGTTGTCAAAGCTAATCCTAAAGTCATCTTGGTATGTGAAAGGAATTATAAGATGTGTGAATTGAACAATGATCTGGGTATTTTGCAGTGCTCAAGTATGCTGGTATAACTGGTTGGCTACATATTGATGATGCAGTTAGGTGATTTGACGATTGTAGAAAAAGTACTTTAGTGAGAGGATGTTTCTTACATGAGCAACGTGTCTCGAGCATAGTAAGTAAGTGTATTGTCGCAATCATGTGAGGTCCCATCATTGAAAATGCTTTACAATAACATCTTTAGTTTGCTGTATTTCACGAGGAATAAATTATTTTATCCTTTATTTTAGCTTCATATGATTGAATATTATTTATTTATTGTAAACCGTTCAATATTAGTACATATTGCATTGTAGTTAATGTGGTGATGCCGGAATCCGAAAGATCATATTCTTATTCATGTAAATAAGTAAATTTTCTGTATAGATGAGTTTAACTTACACTCAGATTGGTAGAGATTCGTGTGTCAGATGACCTTAATCTTGACCGAGATTACTTGGTGCATTTGTGATGTATTTGAAGGCGACCTGCAAGGAATAGTTGTAGCAGTGGGCTTGTGGGATAAGTGAACCGCCGATAGTTGTTAATTTCTTATATATATCCCGCCATCGTTATATTAGTATTATTTATTACTTTTAATCTCATGGGTTTAGAATTATACCTCAATTTATACTTTGTATTTTTGAGCATATTATTAATTACATGACTTAATTCTTCAAATTTATCTGGCGTATCACGAAGTCTTGTTTGATTTTATTAAGTAATTGAGCTCATAAGTTTTATCATGCCAAATCTTGCCAGGTGGAATTTTGTTTCGATATGGAGAACCAATATTGGTGCCTTTACTCCGAGGAAAGTGGGTAATTATTATAAGCTTTTTGATGACTTAGGGTAATTAATAAAATAAATAATCTTGAAAAACCGCGGTGAAATATTGATAGGGGCTATATTATGGTAATGTTGATTAAGATTGATAGTGCAATATTGGTTTTTGTAGATAGAATAAAATTACTATTATTAGGCTGAATAATATTATAGCTCTATGTAATTGAAGCCATTGGAAAAGTAAAATCTTAATTCTCATAAAACCCTCCGTGGCTAACTAGGAATAAATTAATAAATATGATGATTAAATAAAAAAATAATTTGTTGCCCTATTTTTCTATTTTTGAAATGCAAGAAAGAAAGAAATAGATTTTCTTGAAGAATTTTTATGAAGATAAGTATTTATTTGGAATACAAGATTGTCTCATAAATTCAAGAATCTTTTACTTTGACTTTTCTTGCATGATATTTTAGAATTTACTAAAGTAATTTGTTGGAATTATCTTTGGAGAGTATGCTTTTACTTTGTATAATCGGACTAATGATTTAGGACTTATTTACTGGAAATGGGGTATTTGTCATTTGTTTAACAAGTAGCAGTTTGGATATTTGCGTATATTCATATGGCATTTCATTAAATAAGTGGGTATTTGGGCTATTTAGTTAATTTGGTGATACTGAAGATCCTGAGAAGATTAATTAACATTTCCTTGTAACTAAAAAGTACGCATTCATGACTGAATGGAAATAGACAATCCGTACGTGAGTTGTAGTGTGAGTACCGATTGGTTTATGTGGTAGAAATTTAGTACGATGCATTGAAGAGGACCTGCATGAGATAAAGTTGTAGTGAACTGGGAAGAATTAGACCTCGGTGAATTGGTGTTCTTAATCTTAGGTCATGAAATGAATTGGGTAAGCGGTTGGTAACTATTGTACGACTTTGTTATTCGCTTAGGAAAATTCAATGCCTATATCTTGGAACCATGTGTGGTGCCTTAACGGTACTAAGATTTAATCTGGAATGGTATTGCCGTCACAGCATTCGAATTTGCCCTTCGGGAGATTAGTATGCATCTTGCAAATGGAGACTAATTTCGGTATGGATAATAATATTGAACTTTTCGCTGCTGAAGATAAAAATATTAATTAATGGAAAAGCTATTTTAGGTGGCTTGGAGTGGTGTGGGCTAGATAATCTTTTAAATAAAAGAAAATAATAACGAGCATAAGCATGTATGGGTTAAGATGAATAGTCTTGATATTAATTGTAGTGGGATTGAATTATATTTATGGGCTTTGTGAATAATATTGTGGCTCAATATTGATAATTCCGAAGTCCCATTAGAAGAATCCCAATCTTAATTCTCTGAGCCCACAATGGCCGAATGCGTCGATATTTGAAAAGGTGTTTAAAAAATAAAAATAAATTTGTTTGCTATTTTTCCGGCAGCAATTTTTAGAAATTTGGATAGGGAGATTTTCTTTGATTTTTGTTATGGATGAATGTAATTGTTGGAATAAGATTATCTCATTAAATTAAAGTACATGGTTCATTCTGTATATGTGGTGTTTGGTGCGGAAAAAGAGAGATTTTCTTGATTTTTGAAGATGTGGAGATATGTGTTTTGATGCGAGGATACATCTCATGAAATTCAGGAAAGATCCCAAATCTTAGTTCTTGTTCCCTCCACTGAAAATAATCATAACTAATGATGAGGTGGGATTTTGTGGAATATTGCAGGTATGGAAAAAAATACTGGGAGATATATTCAAAATTTCTTAGGAGAGAATGAAAAGATTTTTTCCGCATTGTTTTCTGCAAAAAATGGCCCCATCACCTTGTCCATAAATAGGGATGATTCTTTGCGTTCTGGTCTTGATTCCATCAATGTTTGAGTTATTAATCCTGGTAGTTGCAACAAGGTTTATTTTTCCTTTGTTGTTCGTTATGATGTCATGCAATTGTAGAAGCGGGGCCCAGGGAATAGTTGCAGGAAGGACTTTTGATTGTGTTTTCTTAATACCATTGTCATTCAGAGTTAAGTTCGTAAACTGGTAGTATTTCTCGCATCGTGCGGAGGATTCGTCAGTTGTTTACTGTCATGATTTTATTTGTTAAGTAATATTTAGATGTGTGTAGATCAATTCATTACTAATAGTATCAATCATTATATTCATCTTCATCCAAAATAAATCCGAGACAAAGTGTTCTTGATAAGGAGAGGATTTTTGTGGGAAGATAT